>OV651820.1:20799182-20866682 GCA_927349885.1 Psylliodes chrysocephalus
AATATTTATACTTCACTCTATAATAATTATCTTCTTATAATTTAACCTTTTACGAGTGACCCTTAAAGTTCTGAAAGCAGAGTTTGTGTCAGGGAGGGATGACTATTATTATTATTTGGTCATGGCTATGAAGACTAGAGAGAAGGAGGCGAATCGGCAATGGTCAAATTTCCGTCCTTTTTATAAAGTTCGCCAAATTGACTGTAGTTGGCAGGTCGAACGCCACTGCCGTTCATTTTCTATGTAAGTCAATGTAAAATTAAGTGATTTTTTAAAAAATTGGTAAAAAGAATCAAAATATTGTGAAAAAAAGTACCTGAGTACAAGTAACATGAGTGACAAAAAACATCAAAGCAAGATTTACTTCGTTCCAGATTGTAAAACAGGGTACAAATCAGATGTAAAACTAAAGAAAACACAAGGAGAAAGCAATTCAATGCCTTTTTAAAGCTTCTAATGTAAGTAAAATAATGTATTTATGTCTAAATATAATATTTATTGTAAACTAGTCACAACACGTATCTTACAGAGTGTAGTTTATTTTATTAAAAGTTTCTATAGTATAAAATTTTACAGTCATAGATCCTGACTTACAAACATTAAATTCAACTTACTAGAAAAGAAAATTTGTTTTTTTATAGAGTTTTAATGTTAGATAAAGAGTTCCTACTGTAATTTTTTTTGTTGAACCCCAATTTTGTCATTGTAAATGTTTTTTATAGAATCCTAAACGCTTAGAACAGTGACAGCTTATATGTATTATATCGTTCCTAGGGCTGATAAAGCACTTTCTTGAGATGATGCTGTTCTACACTTTTTAAAAGATATTTCCAAATATTATGATTCTTTTTACTGATGTTACTGTTAGCAAAATAAACAGGGGAAATCAATAGTTTAAGGCTGAGGCAATATCATGTACATTTCCAAATCTCCATTTATGCTTGTATTATAACAATAAAAAATCTGTTAACTGTGTTTTATTTTGGTCTTAAAATTATATTTAGGTATAATTCAAAAAAATTTAGACACAAAATTGTACCAAATTTCACCATAACAAACCTCGAATTTAGTAATACCACAGGATAAAGAACAATACAGAAAAGAAACATAGGGCTAAAACAGGAACCTAGCAACCGAAGCCACACCTTCCTTATGGTGGAGCATTGTCAAAATTGAACCATAGATTTGTTACTTGTTCAAAGTGTAACAGTGCACACTTTTATAGCAAATAAACAAAGCTGTCACTGCTGTCGCTGTTAGAAAATCAATATTTTTTCTTGTCGTATCTTTATTTGTTGTTTTGGATTTTTGGTTGTTTTTAGCGAATATTCTGATAACTTTTACGTTTTTTTAATGGTTTATTTTAAGTTTTTGTTGATGTTTTTAATTGTGGAGTTGTTAATTTAAGACTTTATTGTACGTATTTAGATTAAGGTTTATAAACAATGCCGCGTCAAAGAGGAGGAAGATATACTTGTATTTATCGTGGATGTACCTCAAGAACAGGTGGCAAAGAAGGATTGTTCACTCTTGTGAAAGATCCAGTGAAGTATGTATGAAACATTGAGGGTGAAATAGGAATTGACCTTGCCATAACATGGTAGTGCAATGTATGTATTTTTCAGACTTGAATTGTGGCTTAAGGCAGCAAATAGAGAGAACTTATTGGGAAAGAGCGTTGAACACTTAAGTAAAAATTACAAAATTTGTGAACTGCACTTCGAGGATAAATTCGTTTATCAGTCAGGAACAAGAAAACGATTATTTGCAAATGCATTCCCAACAGTATTTCCTCATTCAGAACCTACGAAAAGAGCCAAGGTAAATAAATATAATTTATAGTTAAATGTTACAACATTTTTGCTACTCGTCTTTCTTGTAATTTTTTTACATTACATTTAGTAGTTTAAAAAATAAAATGATAAGTACTAATAATCTTAGAATATCAACCCATACATTCCATTTTGTAGAACTACTTCGGAGGTAAACTGCACTATGTCGACATACAACAACTTATGCAAATTAAAATAAAGTAGTTTTATTAGTTAGGTTACTAAAAAATACAAATGGATGTCCTAAATGCATATCTAGTTAAAATTTAATAATTTAACAACATTCAATCTGCTGTACTAAAAAAGTTGACTAGAATGACAGTGCAGTTTACCTCCTAGGCACAGAAATATATTCACATTTTATAAAATTATTTTAAATTTCATCTGGCTAAAAAGTGTGACTCAAACATTTCTGACAAATGATGCACCTTCTTGACACTAGTTGATCTGATAAAAATTTGGTTTCTCTTTCTTTTTTTAGAGGAATTTGTTGTTCATTTATTGAACAAGTGCATAGTCAACCATCTGTTCCTCTACCTCGTGTAACAGCACAAATTCAAACGAGTAGTGTGTTATCATCAAACACTCCAAAAAAGCAGAGATTGCGACTGAAGATAGCAACGTTTGTTTGGTGCAAAAAGAAGAAAAATAATTACTCATTATTTAATATTTTTTATAAGTACCGTTTATATAATTATTCTATATTTTTGTTGTATATTAGGATATAGCTGTTTATTAAAGCACTTATCTATGTATTATAAATTAGGTTTGCTCTATAAATTTCTATAAACAATTTTATTTATTTTAATTTTCAACCAAATTATATTTTAATAAAATACATGCACTAGATTGTTAACTTATCAATTGCATAAATAAACGTTTTTTTTATTTCTTTTTTTTTTTTTTTGAATCCTAAAATACGCTTTAGCTAATGATTTTTTAAAAATGATCTCAATTGATTTATACTTATGGATCATAAATGACTAGTGAGATTTGTGGCACAATATTAATAGTTCATTATAACAGGGTAAAATAAATTATTGTTTAAAACTTTATAATTTTTATTTTTGAAACTTCTGTCGGAAGTGCTACAACTCAAAAAATAATTTACTTAAATCGAGAATAGTTTCAAATGTATTCATGCAAATTTTCATAAAATATGACACATAATTATGTAAAAGAGAAATGTAGTTTTCGCAGTGTAGGTTCAGTGAATAGCTACGTTTGCGTGTACTGTGAATAATTACGTTTTCTTAGAATATCTCTGTGGTGGAACTGAAGGTCAAATATTTCTATTCCTTCAACTTCAAAGTTCCGACCATTACTTTCTTTTCTGTATTGTTCTTTCTTCTGTGGTAATACCTACCTAATTTGCATTTTATATAGATACAATTTAAATAATTTAACTATTAAAACATGCGACGACTTATTTAGAAATAGATACAACAGTATATTATGTGCTTTATTTGGCAATAAACAACTTTTTTTGGCAAAATTATGTAACATTTACATAAGAAGCCATGTATTTTGAATAGCGCTAGCAACACCAGTGCCCTTGCGGTGGATAAAAAAGCTCAATTAGCGTTCGTTTTTTGGGACCGTATTTCGAGTATGCCGATTCCCCTCCTAATATCTAGTCTTCATAGTCATTGCGTTCCGAGGCGACTTACAGATAGTGAGTGTCATTTGACTTATAGATGAGAAAACCCCGGAAAAAAACCCACCCATAACCATAAAAAAATAAATATAACTAATTCCTTTCAAGCCCAAAGAAATACAATTTAATTTTTGTTGTTTGATGTTTAAAACTCAGTTCAAAATTTTCATTATTTTTTCGAATTTTCGAAGATTCATTTTCTTTTTGAGTACCAGTTCGGATATATTTCTTAGAAACATTTTTTTGTGAATTTCTCTTTATGTTTTGACCTAGTTTTTAAAATTTTTAATATTTAAAAGATAACTTTAATAGTAAGCTCCGTATTTATAAACAGATCTCAGGCGAGTCCGACTCAACTGAACGAAAATCGAAGTTCGGTTATATCGCGTTAATTTAGAGATTTGCTACTGTCCATCTCTAAATTCCAGTGCACCATCAGAACCACTTGGAACTATAGAAAAGTTACAAACGAACTTCGATTTTCGTTCGAGAAAGTTCGACTCTCAGCTGAAATCGTTTTATAAATACCGGCCTAAGCCTTTGTCTGTTTAATCCTAATTTAAGTGGTATGATACGCCAAAATTAGGTGCTATTTTCAGAATAAACCAGAATATACATATTTTTAATCTAAAAATGTTTTTTTAAGGAATTAGCCTTTGGAGCTGATTCAAATGGCTCAGGAGTGGTCATACTTTTGGAATTGCTGAGGTTGTTTTCTGGTCTATATGCAGAACAAAAAACCAGAGGGAGGTATAATCTGGTATTTGCGTTGACGGGTGGTGGTAAACTTAACTACCAAGGTAGTAAAAAATGGTTAGAAGACCAGCTTGATTCTGTAGATGGTAGTATAATACAGGTGAGACATTTAAGGTTAAAAATAAATTCAATAAAACAGTAAAAAAAGTTTGGAGTTTAAATTTATAAAAATAATTTTGATATATTTCGATTTCTCTTAGCTATTCAAAAATTGTGTTTTAACTTTTTCAGAAATATCTTTCTAAATGACTCTGGTAATTAAGAATCTTTAAATATTGAGATTCATTTTCCTCCAAAACTTCAACATCTTTCCTTGTATTTGTTCACGTGCTCGGCTCTATTTATTAAAAAAATTACCTACATTTTTACAAGCTTATGTTTATTTTGAAAAATATAGATAATCGATCTATATAATAATATGTATCATTGACACTGTTAAATAACCAGGCCACATACTTTGATTACTATACGAGGCAAGAGAGAGGTCCGACACGCCCAACATAGGGCGCGGCCATTTTGAACCCTGTGACACAGTTTACAGCTAAAGAATCAGATCGCTCACTCTGCGTCGGCACTTTTGATCTCAATGTTTCAGTTTATACACTGTTCAACTCGGATAATACAATATATGACAACCGCCTATAATAAAACAGCAGTCTTCTGCGTATCCTGAATTTGTATCCCTGGAGTGGATGTTATTTTGGAACTTTCAACTGGTCCGAGTAAGCTAACTGATTCTTTAGCAATAAACTGTGACTTCAAAAATAATATTCACTGACACTGACAGCAGCAAGCAAAATATCAGGTGCGTTTTAATCATCCGCTTCTGCTTCAGGAATTGTCGGTTTAGTCGTTTTAACCTGTCAGATTAAAACAAGAAAACCGACAATTCCGAAGCAGAAGCGGATGATTAAAACGCACCTATTAAAAATATTGCGCCAAGATGTAGGCAACACGTAATAAGGGTTCAAAATGGCGGAGTTTTCTATCTCCTTTTAAAAGGCACTCAGAAAGCTGCGCAGTGCGACCATTCTCCGTATAGTAAAAGAAAATCAAAGTATGTGAACCAAGCCCACAAGGTTGCCATATCATTAACAATCACGATACACAGACTAACGGTATGTTCCTGCGCAAGCAGCTGACTGACGATGACGTCACGTGGGACATAGAAATATAAGCGTTAAATGGAAGATAGTGTTTAAAATTCATATATTTGCCAATTTTAGATTTTATGCAGTACTTAAGCTTTATTGGTTATTTTGTAATATATTCGTTTACAAATATGAAGGTTTAAGGTAAATAATAGTAATAAATATCGCGACGAATTGATAACCTCCTCCTTTTTTGAAGTCGGTTAAAAATATTAATTTTTCTCATAAATTATAGGTATTTTGTGACAAAATCCATAACCTGGCCACAAGATAAGTAAAAAATATAGACTAAAAATACAAGTTTGACTCAAATTTGTACTTTCTGGGCGTGGTAGTTCTCTTGCAATCTCTTTTCTTATGTGAAATAAAAATAAGTGTGCAGAAACAAATTATTTATTTATAAAAAGTAAATACATACAAAAATTACTTTTTATTTGGTAAAGTTAAACATTTTTTGTCAAGTTTACTTCGAAAATAATCAAAATCAGTTTTTCTGTTCATTTATCTTATTATTATACGGAGTAGCCCAAAAGTCTGGAAACGGCCAATTATCTCGTAAATTGCTAGTCCTAATTGTACAAAATTTAGGGTACACCTATTTTGGGGTACGTTGATTCCAGATTTGATAATTGCAATGTTTCCAGATTTTCCGTTTTTCTTAAATTATTAGTCACTTTGGTTTTTCAAATTCATCACCCTGTATATTCAGTCATTATTGAAATCTCCTATTCAATAGGAGTTCAACCATATGTAACACTTATGATTTTATGTAGTCTGGAAGGTCTTAAATAAATAAAACAATCATGGAGAAATATGGTAGACGCATTCTACCATCCATTATGGTACTGTCAACTCACAAATGGAGCACATTTTAAACACGTGGTAAAGTAACCATTATGTTAAAAATATTATAATCTTTCAATTGTTACGTTTTAATGTAGTTGAAAATAGTTTGTATTAAAAAATTTATTGAGACAATTAGGCGTTGCCAGACTTATTTATGTATTTAAGACCTTCCAGACTACATAAAATCATAAGTGTTACATATGGTTGAACTCGTATTGAATAGGTGATTCCAATAATGACTGAATATACAGGGTGATGAATTTGAAAAACCAAAGTGACTAATAATTTAAGAAAAACGACAAATCTGGCAACAAGGCAAATATCAAATCTGAAATCATCGTATTCCAAAATAGGTGTACCCCAAATTTTGTACAATTAGGACTAGCAATTTACGAGATAATTGGCCGTTTCCAAACTTTTGGGCCACTCTGTATATGTTCGTGACCTGCTCATGCATGGCATTACTTCAAAAGAACCATTGTATTGGGACAGGAAACTACCGTTTTATTTGCTAAAATTTTAAAATACCGATTTACTTTCTTTGCTTAATGAGGCCCGTGCACCTGGTGAAATTCAGTTTTCTTTTCTTGCGTCTATGTTTAAGATGAATCTTACAACTACTTTCCTCAAAGTGGATAGGGCAACTTCAATTAAGTTTGTCCTTTCTTCGATAAGAATTTACCCATATTTTGTGGCATTAGGAAATATCTCCACCGCACAGACCGGCATTTTAAACATTAATTTAGTTCTTCCCTGTTATATATAGGAAAATATAGTCACTGCTAACACAAAAACAAATAAATTATTAAATTATTTTACACTATTCAATCGAAAAGTGTCAAAATAATTTGAAAGTTCGTCCCGCATTACGTCATGCGCGGTTTGGACGAATTTTGAATCGAAATTCAGCATACCATGAGTATGTGTATCGTGATTAACAACGTGCAGCCATTTTGTTTGGAATGATTTTAAATCTCTTGTTTTATGCATTTTGTGGAAATTGTCATGGAACAACATAAAACTTTTGTTTCTCTGGTCGAATGTGCTGTTGCTTCATCTAGTTGGAATCCTGTAATTCCTCATCAACCAGTTTGTTTTATGAATGGATTGAGTATCTCATTGCAATTTATCCAGAGAGATAAAATCAAGCATCATCTGAGAAAAAACTGTGTTAAGGATAACTTCTTAGATTATTTTGAGCCACTGTCTTCGATAATCCACTGGAAATAGCTAATCAAAACATTGCATGGCTAAGTTTTTTTTTAGAATGAGTTGGCATGTGCCATAAGACAAATTTGTTTGTTGGGCCACTACTGAAATCGATGTTTTTGGATCTTCATCAATAACATGGCAAATGGCTTTAATATTTTCTGCTGTACGTTTAGGTGGCTGCCCACTTCCAGTTTTTCGGCCAGTCCCTCTGAATAACTGCT
Source organism: Psylliodes chrysocephalus (assembly GCA_927349885.1). Lineage (NCBI taxonomy): Eukaryota > Metazoa > Arthropoda > Insecta > Coleoptera > Chrysomelidae > Psylliodes > Psylliodes chrysocephalus. The sequence goes on from OV651820.1 coordinate 20,806,858, forward strand.
CATAATTTGTAAAAACCATTGTAGACCCTAATTCAGGAAGTTCTTCAAGAAAATCAGCCATGCATTTTGGAATTAAATACTGCCATTCGCCATTTACTTTCTCATCTGTATAGAAGTAACATTCGATAATTTTTGGTTTTTGCTCAATGTTGGATACCATTTTTTAAATTTAATTTTCTTAATAAAAGTTTTGGCAAACTTTACACAAACGTTAAGTTTCAATTTCAAGGTTAAAAAGTAATTCTGTGGAAATGGCTACGGTACCAACCCAAAACATTTAAATTTTACAGATTATTATTTTTCAATGGCTCGTTATCTATATAATAATATATATTTTTTATTTTTTCTAGGAAGCATCCTATATCATGTGTTTAGATACATTGGCAGCAAACGACTCGATATACATGCATGTCTCGAAACCTCCAAAAGACGGTTCACCATCATCGATATTCTATAAAGAATTGAAAGCTGCTGCCAGCGTTATACACCCAGCCGCTTCGGTAGAAGGGGTACACAAAAAAATCAATTTAGCAGATGATATACTTGGATGGGAACACGAAAGATTCAGCATCAGAAGACTACCCGCTTTTACTTTATCCACTCTCAAAAGCCACAAAGATTTTAGGAAGTATACAATCATGGATACGAGGGAGAATTTGGACTTTGATAGGCTAGTGAGGAATGCCAAAATTATTGCTGAGGCTTTAGCCAGGCATATTTACAATGTGCCATCAGGGGAGATTTTTGGAAATTCTTGGGTAAGTTCTGATTTTTTTTTTATTCATTTGTATACTATTTAGGAGTAAAAGAAAAAATATACAATAAAAATAAAATGGTTTTATTTGTATCGTGAATATTATAATGCTTTGCGACTCTAAATAAATACTAATTTCCACATCTATAACATCTACGGTTTTTTATATATGAAATCCCTCAAATAAAAATTATTGGGATTTTTTATGGATACTTTACTCGTTCAAAGCTAATAAGTTTAAATTATCTCCTAAGACTGTTATGGTTCAAAATTCATTTCATATACTGAGTTGCTTTTACCAAATAAATAGTTTGAATAGTATTGACTTTTAACTTAATTAAATTTATAATTTTAATCAAATCTATTAAAAGAATTGAATATGAAGGTTGTAAGAAAGGGTCCTTTAGTTCTAAAATGTATAGAAACTTAGATAAAATTAAACTCGACTTAATATCATGTAATTGGAACTTAAATTCTACTGATGTAAATACGATGAACTTTATAAGAACTGTCAAACGGTAATAAACAATATACAAGTTTGTCAGTATAAAAGTAATGTTCCATGGTTTGATAATGACATTCATTATAAAATAAAGGATAGGGATAAAATGTATAAAGAATTTCAGACCACTTCTGGTGCTGATAAAAATGAAAAATGGGGAGCATATTTAAAAAATTGAGGAATGAAGTTGTAAATTTGCTAAAAATAAAAAAAGAACAATATTATTTTAGTAAAATTGATAGATATAAAAATAATTCTCGACTAATGTGGAAACTCTTAAAAAGTTAATTAATACCAACAGTCAAAATTTTCCAAATTTTATTGAATTTAATTTAAACAATGAACGCCAAATCGAACATAATGTTACTAAAATTGCAAGTAAATTTAATATATTTTTTATGGGTAGCATTACTCAAATAGTTGATAGCATTTCTACTGAAATAATAGGAAATTTCTGTAACTATAATATATAAATCCTCAATTTTCAAATTTTCGGTTGTTGTCATTGAGTGAATTGAGAGTAATTGTAAAGTCGTTGGACAATAAATGTACTATTTATGAAATCCTTAATTCCAAAATGTTGAAAGAAGTATTTGAAATGTGTGGTCATGTTATCTTAAATCTAATTAATACTTCTCTTCAGACTGCAACAGTACCAGATTCACTAAAAATAAGTACAATAGTTCAAATTCCTAAAGTAAGTAATACAATAAATGCTTCGGAAGTCCGACCTATAAATACTTTGCCACCTATAAAAAAAGTGCTTGAATCAGTTGTATATAAACAAACTCTTCATATTGGACACAATTATATGTTATTTATTAACCAATCTGGATTCCGCAAAAAACACTCTTGTGAAGCAGCTCTGCAACTCTCTTTATGTAAATTTAAAACGGAGGTAAACAATAATAACTATGTAGTAGCAGTTTTTCTAGACTTAAAGAGAGCATTTGAAACAATATTATCTTAACGAAACTTACTGGATATGGCATTAATAGTTGTGTTTTGAATTGGTTTACTACTAATTACTTATTTGGAAGAAAACAAAGAGTAAAAGTTAATAATAATATATCTGCTGAAAAGAATATTAACATTGGTGTACCCCAAGGTAGCGTTCTGGGGCCACTTTTATTTATCTTGTATATAAATGATTTAAACCTCTTTGTTGATTGTGATTTTATAAATATATTTGCAGATGATTCTTTAATGGCTTGTTATGATAATAATTTGGAAAATGCGGTACAAAAAATGAATCGGGCTCTAAACTCTGCCAATAATTATTTAATGTATTGAAAACTAAAGCTATGATAATAACTACTAAATATAAATATAACAATATAGACTTAAATGCAATTAATCTTACAATTAACGATGAGAAAATTGTTATTGTAACTTCTACTAAATACCTTGGCTTTCAACTTGATAATTTTTTATTGTTTAGTGAACATTTTAATTATATTTTAAAAAAATATATCGAAGAATGTTTTCTTCTTTGCAAGAATATCAAACAACCTATCAGCTGAAACTAAAATTACAGTTTATCGCTCAATTATTCAACCGCATTTTGATTATTTTTCATCGGTTATCGTCCTTTTCAACTTAAACCAAACACAGTTACAAAAACTGCAAAATCGTAGTATGAGGATTATATTGAGGTGTAGCAAATATATTCCTATATCTACCATGCATAGATCACTGCAATGGATTTCAGTTTATCAGAGATCATACTATTTGACTATGGTGTTTGTATGTAAAATATTAAATGGTTTGGCCCCACATTATTTTCGAGAATATATTAATTTTAACAATCATATTCATAACTACTCTACCAGAAATAATCAATGAATTCCTTATTTTTTAAATGCTTTGACCATTACAATAAATTGCCGTTTGGTACTAAAGCTAGTTCGTCAGTAACAGTTTTTAAAAAGAAAATGATAAAACGTGTTCATGATTGATGAAATTAGTGTAAAGTAGATTAAATGTGCAAATCTCTTTTACAAAATTTTATTTGATTGTATTAATATGTATGTTTTGTATTTTAGACTTTTGTATTTGGAACTTTTATATATATATTTTTTTTATATTTTGGGCTTTTATTGTTTTTCTGTTTTGTTCAGTCATAAATTGTAATTTTTTTTTCCTGATTTTTGTATTTTGAATTTGAGTTGTTGTTTTGTAACAAAAAAAAATTGTTTGTATATTAGGGTTACCTATTTCAATAAATATATTTTCATTTTCATCTAACAAAGTCAATTTAGTCTATAAATAACTTTGTTTGGCACACAAATTACGTCATACTAGTACAGCGTAGAAACAACCTTACACTATTACCACATATCAAAGTAGAAACAAAACATTTTAAAGTTTAAATACCTTACTTTCTTTCTTAATTTTAACTATAATTTTAAATAGGTAAGAAAATACACAAAAAAAGATGACCATATAAGAGACAAACATTTTTCAATATTTATATATTTCCTAGGAGTACTCCCCATTTATATTTTTACTAGATTAATCTCGAAATTATAAAAAAATATCCTCTATAAAAGGAAGTATTTTGAATCAACTTTTTTTTGTTTTTAATTTTTAGAACGTAGATAAGAAACATATCGAAACTTGGATAAATTACGTAGCAAGCCTGCCTAGATCTCCTCAGATATTAAGTTCGAAAGACAATCTATTAGTAGCCACATTTAAAGACACATTCAACAAATATTTGCGGGATGTTAGAGTAACCAACGCCGTACCAGACAAGAGAGACCCAGACTTTCAATTTTACCAAATAGCAAGTGGAACCGTAAATGTTTACAGGTAATAAAAATAACGTTTTTTTTTTATAACTAGTTAATAGGGCTTGCTCCGTGTCAAGAAAAATGTCACTTGAAACTTTTGAACATTTTTGGACATACATTATTTGTCCTCTTAGCTATCGATATTTGATTTTTTTTTAATACTTACATACAGGGTTGTGAAAATATAATTACGTTTGGTTTAAGATTAAAAACACTAACCAACTTTAATCTCCATAGTGTTTGATTAAATTTTTGTTACCCTATATATTACATTATGTACATTAAAAACGGTATTTTTTTTAGTGTGAAGCCAGCCATTTTCGACCTAGTCGTAACCATAGGAATAATATTGTACCTCTTAGTGATATATTTGTTTATTGATCGACTACCATCGTTGTACAACTTAGCATGTTCCTTCACAGTGAATACAAAAATAAAGAATAATTAACAAGTTTTTTGTTAGCGCTGTCGAAATAGTCACTTTAGTTAATTCCTCGTTTTTTTATATTTTTCTGTTGCATAGTTTTTACATCGAATAGTCTAATTCTGTGATTATAAAAATAAACACTTGTCAACAGTATTTAAGTACAACCGTTTTCTCTTGCAATATTAAACAACTTGTTACTTTAACGTGTCTATATTTTTACATCTCTAATTATTCACCCACAGCAAATTTATTAAACATTATACAGTTAGAAATGTTTATGTTCATATATGTGGCTACAAGTTTTTATTAAGGCCAAAAAAACCATGGTGTCACAATACATATAGATGGTAGGTTTGCCAGTGAAAATAAAATGCACAGTGCTCATTTAAAGTAATTTCACATTTATATCAAATTTAGATTATTACTTACTTGCAGGTAGAGCTCTGATGGAATAACGGCCGAAAGTGCTTTGCAATTTTTTAAATAAAATAATTTTACACGAAATACAATCTTTGATGAAAGCTCATTTCACGGAAGGTTTTAAAATGAACGCTTCAAAAAGCAGATATAAAGGGTTGGACGATCGGTGCCCTTATTTTGTAGACGGTAAATCTTCCTTTTAATAAAAATCTATTATATTGCAATATTCATTTACGAGGGTAAGGTGAATTCGTATAAGTTTAAACTTGTTCTTTCAAGTAGTTTGTTTACACGAATTTTTGCGGTAGACGTGTTGCGTGTTTTTCGTTAAAATGGATTGACCCATAAGGAAATTCCTAAGGAAGCAAGGTTGCCAGTTTATACGGTTCGTCCGTGTTGTAACGTTGGCCGCACTGTATAAACTAGCGTCGCTGATATTCTTTGATTCCTGCTCGCTCTAATGCTAACTCTGTAGTTTTCACACGCGCTTATTGTATAAACCGTATTGGAAAGCGTTTGATAGCAGATACTATATAAACTGTGTATATACAACTTCTTTTTGCACTTAGGCGTGTCCACTCAAAAGGTTGATGACGTGCCTGGCCGGTTCTGAAAGCAAATAAAAGGTTTGTTTCTGAAGCAAGTTCCAGACTTGTTACTAACATTACATGATATGCATGCGTGGCCAGAATAATGTTCTGAATGAGTTCCGAATAAATGCTCAACTCAAAATTGCTCAAATAAAACCTACCCCCTTATTGCTGTTACAACGCTGTATATGATTTTAATCAAAATTAACGATAATAGCACTAACTAAACTAACCAAAAATTAAATTAAAAACATAATAAGCACTCTTGTGCGAAATTAAAAGTTCGTATTTTATTTAGAAACTATTTGAACTAATAAGCATGTTATGAACAAGATTTTATTCTTTCGGAAACACCAAACAAGTTCAATTTGTTTGGAACTTTGCTCTGCTGGAAGAGTTATTTTGTTCTGCACATACTTAATATGTTAGGAACTCGCTTCGGGAACAAACCTATGTCTACCTCAATTTAATTTACTGTTTGGTTCGTATTTATATGACGTTCGTCACGTTTTGAAAAAATATATTTAGTGTGTACAGTACTAGAGCGAGACGAGATTGTTATTTGTCAGATAGAAAATGAGTATTTCTTGAATGGGTGGGTTTGAACACAAATGGATTGAACAGAGGTGGTTTGCAAAATGTTATGTTTAAATTTAAAGTTGTCATGATATTTAAACACAAAGTATAAGGTCAAATTGGTTAACTGGAACAGTGAGGTAACTGGGCCACATGTCAATTTCTGATTCATTATTAGAATTTGAATTTCCTGCGCAACAAAATTCCTCTAATATATCCTGCATGTATGCAAAGCAAAATCGTCGTTGTTATGGAGAGATGACACACAAAAAAAAATTATAAACAAAAGACATCTAATGGTGCAGATACTTAAATCAACATTTTGCCCAACGCTGGATTGGTAGAAGGGGTTTCATTGAATGGCCCACAAGATCGCCAGATCTATCACCATTGGACTTTTATTGTGGGGTTATTTAAAGTGTTGTTTATAACACCCGAAAACTACATCTTTAGATTTTCGCTACCGAATTGTGCAAGCTTGTGGAGAAATTACTCCTAAAATGCTCCGAAATGTTCGGGAACATGTTGAACAAAGACTTTATTACTGCATGAAAGTAAATAGGTCACAATTTGAATATTCGATTATTTAAACTTGTTTGGAAAATTTTTCTTCAATTTATTTCATATACACTCCCAACAGCAGGAGTGGCACTCCGTATCAAATTGCAATGAAGAGAACGAAAGAGAAAGGGAAGAGAAAAAATCTCCTCTTTTTTTCCGTATCGAAATTTGTACTCTGTAGCAATTTCTTTATTTAATTCGGAGTGAATCGGGATTTTCCGTCGCGAAGAGAAATGTCTAAAATAACGAACTACTCGTCCTAAAACTGTTGATTTCACTTCTATTTGACACATTAAATAAAAAAAGAAACCCAATTTTTAACATAAATTTGGATTTGTTTTGAACGTGGAATTTCTAAAAATAGTATTACGCTATTGATTATTCTGGATCAAAGTTCATTTTTGACTGCTTTTTAATATTTTTATTTACCACTAATTCAAAGCAGACCCTGTGTTCAAAGGTAAGTGGAGAAAATAAGTGATTTCAGATTATACCACCTTTTATTTAATGAAAACAAGTTAATAATTTATGTAATTCGTATATAATAGTTATATTTTAACTTTAAGATGAATCCTGTCATAAGATATGTGATGCAAGAAGCCCAAAATGATCAACAAAAATATGAACTATGCATTGCTAAAAGGGTAATGAGGGATGCAAGTGATCCATTCGGCCTTCCTCATGTTAGATTCAAAGAATTATTTAGACTAAATAAAGATTTAGTTCAGAATTTGTTTATTGATTAATTACAAACTGACAATCCACATAAAAATAAAGTAAACTTAAAATGTCAAAACAAAACTGCCAAATCAAGTTCTTAATATAAACAAAGAGTTATACCCCTTCCATACATTAAAGCGAGACATATTCCTAAGCGACGAGGTCTTAGCTATCTCTTTCCCAGTGTCAATCGTACATGTTCGGTTTAATCGTAAGTAGTCGAAGAGAGTTACAGAGTAGAAAAACGTCAAAAGAAGTTGGGATAGAGAAAAGATCTCTTGCCTTTCTCATATTTTAGTTACGGAGTGCCGCTCCAGGTGTTTTACATTAATTTTAAGATCCCTCGTGCCATTTAGTATTTTGAAGGGGTTGCCATTCTGTTCAGGAAGATGAACCTACATCCATGAATTAAAGATCAAATGAAGTCCTCCTTGAAATCAAAATCGATCGGTCTCGGGGATTTCTCGAAAAAAAACTTCTGGGAAAATATTTCAGGTGGACTGTTATTTGGCCACCCTGTATATTAAAATTATATTGACAGTTTTGAGTTAAGACTTAACCACACAAATAAGACTTGGGGAGTATAATGTTTTAATAATTATTATTATTGTCATGTTTAGGATAGTAAAACAATGCCTTCAGAATGTCATGCACATAAAAGGCAAGGTAGGAAATTTGAAAAAAAACTATATTACTAAAACAACATACACTTTATTTTCAATTAGATTTTTAAATTCATACAAAAATAGAAATTTTACAAATATATTTTTTAATATTATATTTTTTATATTGTGATGCCAATATAAACAAAAGAACCGTCAGAAATAAATTGAAAGTTTATTCACGAGTTAAATAAACATTTTAGACTTCTCCATGCATTTACGAAAGCTTTAAAAATTGTATCATTTCAATGTTTGTATTTGGTGAAGTACAACTTTACTGGACGAAACATTTAAATTGTTTAAAAAATACACAGGTACGGAAATCTAATCGCGGGCCCTCTATTTTACAAATGAATTAAACAAAATATAATGACCATGAGTAAGACAAACAAATACCACTGAGCAGCACATTACCTATTCTGTGTCCTGGAGCACGCTACGTTTCCTCCTCACTCCCACTTACACTCGTCTCTGATAGATTTAGCTTAGATGATCCGCGTTTAGATTTCCGTATCTATATTTACTTAACAGATCTTATGAACAACTCATCCTGATATTCATTAAGACTTTTATTTATACAAACTGAATGAAAATTGAATAAAATGTTTAATTATACCGATAGAATACCGAATTGATTATGTAATTTAGTTTCTATATGGGCAAAACACTTTAAAAAAATATCTTGAAATATCCGTTAATTGAAAAAATTGTTTATATTATTTAATTATATTTATCTGCTTGGACGTGACCTAACCATTCGTTTATTAATACTAAGGAATGTAAAAAGAACCGTGAAATATATTTCTCGGAATGATAGTAAAAAATACTGAAAAAGTGTGTAAATAGGAACCACATTATGAGAATAATATCCAGGGTGTGACAAAAAAATGGTTCTAAAGTAGGCCATACCCGGCAGAAATACGAGTTATGCTTTTTATATTAGATAAACATCAAACGGGATGTTTCTCAGGGAAAAACTGATATTTGACTGACTATTACTTAATTACTGATATTTTTGATCTATTGTTTTTTAGAAAAATATTAAAGAATATTTAATATGTTTTGAGGAAACATAGTCTCATTTATTTTAATTTTTCTAATAGTAACTAATGATTCAGTGTGTTTGAAAAATCATGATATCGCCCTACTATACTTTTTCTCTGGTTTGACGTTTACATATCTGTCTTTAAGGATTTATAGGTAGATAAATACTTAAGAATACTTTGTGAATATGGATGTTACTCTCATTATTATTAACTGGCAACATTTTAATCATTATAACAGAAAAAAATAACTTCAAAATGTTAGAAGGGGTTTTCTGCTGTCATTTACAATTACCACATATTTCTCAGTTAATTATAACCAAAAAAGCAAAGTATTTATTTACCAATAATGAATAGATCAGGATGAGTTGGCAAACTACACTATAAACAATTTATTAAGCCTTATTAGTTAATAATTTTAACTATGAAACTATTTTTGACGATATCACAGTATTTTAAGTTTTTTTTTTTTAATTTAATTTTATCTTTGGCTAATAATTATATGCTCACAAAAATACATCATCAGTTTAAACTTTAAGTTTGTTCCTTTTTTAACAAATAGCTTAAATATAACATTAACAACCAAAAGTAATATTTTCCATAAAGAAAGGAATCAATTTAACAAAACAGTTGGTTGCTGAGTTTGAAGAAAATGTCACATGTCAACAGAATAATGAAGCTTATTAAAAACAGTTTCTCAGAATGTTACATTAATTTCTTCTTAAAATAAAATATATTTTGAGAAAATTCCATTTAAATTTCTTAAAACGTACGCTTCATACCCTATGAATGTAACTTTAAAATTGTTTAGATAGGTAACTAATATTGACAAGTGACTAATTAAAAGGTAAATGCTCGATATTAAAATAAATAAAAACAATTGACTACACATTTTTTTAGATATAAATCTATAAAATTTAACAATAAAAATCATTCACACCACCGACATAGCCATTTAAAAATGAACAATCCGAAATTCACATAAATTCCTATGTGCAATAATTTTTGATCAGATCTTGGCAATAAGAGAAAAACATGAATTACCTAGACAAATTCTCTTGAAAAAAGAAAACATTGCAAACAAAACCTATTGGGCAAGAGCTTTCCTTTTAGCTGCACCTAGAAGTATTTTAAACACCAGTTGAGTTACTTTTTCATACGTAGTGAACATTAACGCAGTAGCAAACACAGTTTGCCACATTTTAGATTCCAGTCCCTTAAACAAAGCGCTAGGGCCGTCTTTCTTAATCATCATTAATAACAGAGCTGCTGTACTCATCCTGGGGCCTCTGGTAAGCCTTTGTCTAGTTTGAGCCACTTGTAAGGGATAGGTTATGATTGTCGCTATAGTTTTTGATAAAGCTCCTAAAATACAAAAAAAATATATATATTTGGTCCAATACTTCTATATATGTTATATTAGTGTGACGTAATTTGTGTTCCGATGACAGTTCACTTTCAACAAAAACAAATGATACTGTCATTGAATTTGCAGGTCATAACAGTTATTTATGTATCAAGGGCATAAAACAGGCGGTCATTTACCGCAACATGTAAGTAAGAGCCCAAGCCGCTGTTTACAAAATGTTATGCACGACCGTTTTAATGATCGTTTATTAATAAAAAAACTATTATTTTCTCTTTTTCGCCTTTTGTAAGCCCGTAATTATAAAAATTTACTTTACTGCCCGGCGGGCGATAAAAGGGCACTTTACGCCCGCTAAAAGTAAGTTGAAGGTAACCAAATTATGTTTAATGTATACATGGATACAATCTTGAAAAAAAAAAATAGAAATAAAATGTTAATGAATACCTATAACCTCCTTTTTTATGTCGACTGTTATTGGAACAGAAATTACGTCATCACTAATATAGCGTATTGATTCTGAATCAGCAAAATAACTGAAGATGCCAATCTCCTAGTTACTAATTATTAGAAAACTGTCATACTTTTCAAAGCAGAGTTAATTCTTACCTAGTAAAAAGAAAGCAGTAGCTGTTTTAACATTAACTCTTCGTTTTAATGCTTCGTATATTGTAAAATGAATGGCAGGATTGGATACCAACATTAAAGATGGCGCTACTCCATTCCATAGGGTGGATATACCTTCAGTAGTAGCAATGTAGACCATACCATCAAGAAGGCCGGTGTATGGTAAATTCTCCTCTTTCCTCTTAAGTCTATTATTTACTACCCATAGAGGATTTGTTGTAAGAACGTTTACAACACCTAAAAATGGGTAATGACGTAATGAAATAAAAAACTATTAATCAATTTTTATTTTAAAGGTGAGGGTAGCCATACGTGAGTAAAAGGCAGAAAGAAAAGGTTCTTTATTTCTCAGATAATTATTTATTTAGCGACCTGTTATGAAGTAGTAACTTCATCTTCAGGCACACCTGAACTGATAATTATGGAGTCAATGCATTGGAAAGTGAACATTTTTAATGAAAGAATTTGAAAATTGATCAAAAACAACAAATAACTAAGGGTGAAGAAAGTTAATAATAATTTGACTTACCATAACATATACATTACAGATTAACATTCATTTTTCAGTCATTAAAGTTTATTGAAATTTTATATCATGATATAAATCTAATATAATATTATAAATTTTAATTTAAAAACAGGAGAGAGTGGAGTTGCCTCTTTAAGTTGGAATATACAACGCTTCAACAGTCAATTTAATTTTAAAACTACATTGAACAAGTACGACAAACACATTTAACACGAAGACAGGAACTAAAATGGGTTAGATTTATATCATGATATAAAATTTCAGTATACTTTAATGAAAATCTGAAAATGAAAATGAATGCTAATCTGTAATGTATATGTTATGGTAAGTCAAATTATTATTAACTTTTTTCACCCTTAAATGTTGTTTTAGGTCAATTTTCATTTTCTTTTATTAAAAATGTTCACTTCACAATGCATTGACTCTATAATTATTCATTTAGGGGAAGGGAATGACGTATGAGGATATAATAGAAAGATACTCCCTTCAATAACAGTTCTATATTATAAGATATTTAGTGTGGATTCCATTAAAAAAATAACCCTCTATTGGAATAGTGGCAGACAATTTATTTAATAAAGAACGAATTATTATATTTCATTTTGACTTAATCATCTATTATTTGATATATGTCAAATGCTTTTAATGTTCAACCCCTTTCTTTAATAATATTATTTTGCACTCGGTCTAGTGTGTTTTATATTAAAATTTTTATTTTTGTATTCGGTTTAAAATGTATGTAAGCACCTCAATAACTTTTTGATATCAGCCTATAATTTTTTTTTATATTATATGTTATCATTATATTCCAAAGTACATTTCATCACTTATTTTAAGGGCAACCACTTATTCCAGAGCAAAGTAACTTCTGAAAGTCAAATCTAAATATATTTCTGTAATTAATTAGAAAATTTGACACTTAGTCCAAGTTTAACCTTTGACATGTTTTATCATGAGATAAAATACAATAATTATAAAATATTTCCTTCAGTCTACTAATATATGTTTTTTTGTCAGATAACAAAATAAAAATTCTGAATGGTTTTTACCTCAATTTAAAGCTTTAGATTTTTGAAAAAGAATTATATACCAGGTGTTTCATAAGTTTTCGGCCAACTAATATCACAGTTATTTGACAAAATAACATTTTCAGAAAAAAATGGTGTATCTGGGATTATATCTTTTACGGCGTGAACTTAAATTAACTCCTTGTTAAACAACCCCTTAGAAACCACCCTTAACATACATGTTTTTTGTTAATCGCCCTCATTTCGGTGATATGTCATTTTTTTTAGGCTCTAATGGTCACAATTGTAAAAAATTAGACTGGTAAAAAAATTATTTATTCATATAAATATGAAGAGTACAGGAAAAAACCAACTTAGATCAAAAAATAAAATATACAGGAGAGAAAACAAGTTTAATAACATGTAAATTATCCACCTGTTGGTCATTTCTCTAAATGCATTCATTTTTTGTATGATATTTTAAATCTCCCTGTAGATATCAAAGGTTTCTTGGCACTATTTTAATGAGCAACTTTTGTCTAATTTAATCAACTTTAGAAATAACAAAACTGTCCCTATGAAATAGTAGGGACCCTGTATATCATTAACAAAAAAACATGTAGATACTATACAAAAAATTAATGTTAAGAGTAGTTTCTAAGGGGTGGTTTGACAAGGATTTACTTTGAATTCATCCTGTAAAAAATTTTTCATCCCATATACACATTATTTTAAATTTTATCTTGTTAAATAACAATTATTAACAGGTCAAAAAACTCATGGAACACCTGGTAAGTAAATATCTTTTAAAATCTTAAATTGTGAGCTTTGTTTTTTTAGAAAAAAAAATGTATTCAAATAAGTGAACTAATAAAATAAATTACCATTTTTTTTTTTACTTCAAGGATAAACACATAATTAGCATTTTTTTTTGAAACTGTAATAAAACCAGTTGTTAGTGGATAAAAAATGTTATCGAATGTTCAATTTAAATATACTTAAAAGAAATGAAGTTCATAAAGTTCGCAGTAATGCATGCATAATATCAATCAAAAACTGACAATAGTTTATTAATTACTCAATTGTTTAATATCTTTTGCACTTTTAAGGAAATTAAAAGGAATCAAGCCATTATGAAATGGCATTACATTCCATTAGAGATAATTTTTGGCATTTTAACTTATAACTTTAAGATCCAGTTGCAAGAAGGTTCATTCAAATTTACGAACCTGATAAACTTTCACAGATGTTTAGACTATCAAGTCAAATTTGTTGAGCTATCTATACATTTTATTGAATGTTGTTAAAACGGACTTTTATATTAGGTAATACAAATAATGCAAGATCAGTAGTCAGTGTCGTGTGTTTGAACCAATGATATGTCTGGATAAGAAATAAATGACTAAAAAGTGTACAGAGAAATTTGTAGAAAAGTGTAATTTTTAATTGAATCTGAAGCGTCTTATACGCTTCATATTAAATATTGTGTAATAATGATTGGAAAAATAGAGAAAAAATATAGGGACAAAAAGAATATATTTAATAGTTTTTAAACTTACCTGCAAAAATACTTAAAAACAAGTCAGTCCTCGAATTAACTAGTTCCTTAGGTATGAGGGACTTGAATCCATGGAATGTATAGAAATAAACAAAAGTCGATACACCTAAAGTCCTTACAACTGGACTAATACCTCTGTACAGCGAGTCTCTAGAAATAAAAAGAATAATTTTTTCTTTATTTTGAATTTTAAAGCAATATAATAGGGTGATCGGACTGGTTAGCCGGACAGCTCCGGTTCTCGGGCAATTTTAAATAAAAACCATTAAAATAAGAAACTTCCATCACTTTTGCGCATATATTATTGATTTGTGCCTAGTGAATACTAATCCCCTGCCAGTCACACATTTTCAACACCATATTAACTTAGGAAAAGCCATTACAAAAATTGCAGTGGACTCGCTTCTAAAAAATAGTAAGTAGATGTTCTAATATTAATTTCTTATAGGTATTAAGCTATTGCATAGCTTTTATCGCGGGCTTTGAGCGCGGCGACCGAATCAAGAAAAAAAAAGAAACCGTAACGAAAAAACCTAACACCCCCCACTCCGACCGGCACAGCGGTGCGGCGTTACACAATATTAACTTTTCATTTATTTAATAAAAGAAAATCGAAAAATCAAAAAATTGAAAAATCGAAAAAGAAATTCCGTAACGAAAATAAACCTAACGACCCCCACTCCGACCGGCACAGCGTTGAAAGCCGTGCATCGTCTAACGTCGTTTCAGTTCGGCAGACTTCGGCACCGTGTTTGTGTGCGTGCGACTAGACGTATGCATGTAGACTATCTGCTAACTGCTCATAACTGATTCTATCTCTTTTAGACACAATTTCGGAAAAATTGAATTTGAAAATAAATAATGATCCACAAGAATCCACAACAAAATATGAGACCACCATTGACGCGGTATTTTCCAATATTTAGAGGATATCAAGCCTCAAACTTATGTTTCTTATTTCAGTTACCATAAACCTATAGTTTCAATGATAAAAATTGTAAGATAATAAAAATATTTTAAACAATATTAACTTCTCATTTATTCAATAAAAGAAAAAAAATGTGTTTTCTTATCGGTCACCACGCTCAAAAAGTGTAACTTGAATTAATATCAAAGAAAAAACTTGAATTAATATCAAAGAAAAAAAAATACTGCATAAATAAAATAAATAAATAATTATAATTGCATAAGTTGATAAAAAATGCTATGCAATAGCTTTACCGCGGCAGTCCCCGAGTGCCACACGTATTTTTTTAGTTTTCTATGGGTACTAGGCCTATAATTTTTAAGTATATAGGGTGTTTCTAAATTAATGCGACAAAATTCAGGAGGTGATTACTCCTATGAAATTAAGATGGGTCTTTCCTATAACAAAATTTCCTCAGCCCACCCCTTTCCGAGATATCACCCTTAAAAAGTGGTGACTAAAATTGAGATTTTATTTTTTTTTTTTTTCTAAAATTTCAGTAAAGCTAGAAACTTGAAATTCTGTAATTTTCGTGCACTCGCAAAGGACTAACCATGGGTATTTTTTCAATATTCCTGTTACATTATAGAGAGGTGAAATCAGCAACCCTTACTTTATTTTATATCAAAACTTTTTTTTCGAGATGAAGTTTTATGAAATAAAATTATAACTTAAAATCCTTTTTTATTTAAAAAAAAAAAAATTATTCTTAAATTTTTTTCCCAAAACCAATAGCTGAAGCGAAAAAAATAAACACCATAATTTATAACCTTTTTAATAAATTGAGTGGAAAACAGTAAATATGTAAAAGGTAATACGATTCATAATAAATGCTGGAAATGAAAAATTTTAGAAAAAAAAATAAAAACTCAATTTTAGTCACCACCTTTTAAGGGTGATATCTCGGAAAGGGGTGGGCTGAGGAAATTTTGTTATAGGAAAGACCCATCTTAATTTTATATGAGCAATCACCTCCTAAATTTTGTCGCATGAATTTAGAAACACCCTGTAGATATACTTATTAATCAAATTTTCAACTGTTGAAATTTCGTACGTAAATATCCCGATGATTCAATTGAATCAGATTTACAAAGTACAGTCTAGTTTAAGCAAAAAAGAAGCCAGCAAGCAGTTTGGTATACTCAGGTCAACAATTCACGACAAATAATCAGGAATATCCCGGCATTTAAAAAAAGTAATGGTCCACCATCAATACTGACAGTAGAGGGTGGGATAAAACATGACAGCTATTAAAATAGCGAAATGTGGATTACCAATACTCAATTGAAGCTGTAACAAAAATTGCGACGGATGCTGGCAAAAGGATGAATTTCACAAACTAGCTGCTTAGATGAAGTGGTATAAGATTTTCCATAGTGTTACCCTAAAATTTTGCTAACTCAAGCAAAAGGCATTAACAAAGCAGCTCAGGCAGTGATTACAGAAAAGCCAATTCATTCATGGTTTAATGATCTGAGAACCTTTTTAAAACAATTTAGAGGCTGTTTTGGAAGGCACCTCAAGAGTGTTTTTATTATATTCAATGCCAGCAGCAAAATCTCGTCCTCACTTGGTACTTTGTCTCTACGTAAGACCACCTCGAACACTAAGTGAAAATGTTTGTGATACCTGTGTTGTTGGAAAATCTGGTTCGGGTTGGATGAAGAGCGATGTCTTTTATGAATATAAATATATCGACTCCATTCAACTCCTGACTCACAGAAAATTATATAAAGTGCACCATAATATTTAGACAGTTACAAATGACTTTACCATTAAGAAAGTTTTGCTAATAGAACAATATCATATTTTATGCTTCACATATTCCATAACCTGCAGACGTCAGTGTATTTAAGCCTATATGAAACAACAATGAAAAAATATCGTTAAAGACGTCTTGAGAAAGTTAAAATGCCTCTGGTTTTACTTCCAGTAAATTTTCCGCTATACCTAATATGATGACGATCGAAAAATTCGAATTTTTCGCCCATCTGTCTAAAAAAAAAAGGTTTAACAGTATCTGGCAATTTATCCAGTCTCCGAAAACTGGCAAAATGTGCTTTTCCCAACTTTTTCTTAATTACTTTTAAAAGTGTTCACATAACATATTTTGCCTTTTCCCTTCCTTTTCTCAATACTCTATTTATTACTTATGTCCTTGGATAAGTAATATGCACAAAAAAAATAACTCAATTATATTTGTTTTCCTGCCAGTAAACAGTTCGATCACCCTAATGGTAACTCTACTCAATCAAAATCATAACAATTTAGAACAAATATTTTTAAGAAGTACTCACATTCCTTCAGTTTTTAGAAGATGTAAAATAGCATCTAAGGTTGATTTTTCCATTACTTCTTTATCCTCAACTAAAATAGAAATATTCAATAAAAATATAAATATTTAAAAAAATATATATAAAAAAAATAAATTTACATACGTTGTTTCCTGAATTTTATCATATCTAAAGGGTACACACTGCTCATTGCAAATATGCTGGCCTAAAAAAATTAATTGATTAGTAGGAGTATGAAGGTTATCCATGTCTCAAATGTGGTACCACCTATAAGGAAGAAAACTCGAAGTCTTAACCACAATAATTTTAAATTTTATTGTGGTTAATACTTCGAGTTTTCTTTTCCTTCATTATTGATTAATAGTAAAATATCTAATTCAATTGACAAAAGTATAGGGTGACTCAGAGATCTGTATTGAACCTACTACTTTTTCTTATTTATTTCAATAATAAACAGTATTAATATCAAGAGAATTGATAATTTTTGTTGATGTTACAATTTTGTGGCATTCTAAAAGTGAGTTTCAACTTAAACAACATTTTTTTGACAATAAAGACAGTTAATAATCATGAATAATTGATAGTGAAATTAAATATCTCTATTATAGGGCCATAGAAAATATAGTGTCAGCTATTGAACACTTTCCAATATGTTTTGCTAAATTTGAAGTGAAAACTACAATGACTTAACATTAGTTTTAGCAGGAAACAAATAATATTAATGTTGCTGTGTGCACTGTTTGATGTGAAGAGGCACACAGCGAGATATCCCCAGACAGCCAGTTTTCTACCTTGATATTATTTGTTTTCTGCTCGCCCTAATGCTAACTCGGTAGTTTTGGAAAGCGTCCAATAGTTGACATTGTATATTTATTGTTAATAGTGAATGTGCTTTCAAGAAAGCACATCATGCAGAAAGAAGAAAAATAAATACATTTGAAAGGAAATAGTAAATATAAAACAGTTCTATCAAATTGTCACAGTACTTTTAAAATGAATGAATAAATATATTAAAACAGGATTTTTCAAAATATGGACATTTAAGATTCTGTTTTGGTTTGAATTTTATTCAATTTCAAATATGAAGTAAAAGTGAATATTAAATAAACATATTACTTACGGCGGCCCCGGCAGTTGCATGTACCAACGTTTTATAGGTGAAAATCGTTTTTGGAGGTAATTTCGACATGATGACGATGCTGATATTTATTTTTGTTAACTGAAATACTATAAGAATCAATAAATTAACAACGAATTAATTTAAAAACTAGTTAATTCAAAGGTCATATTCTTCCTCTCCTGACGATCATGTCTCCATACGAGAGCAACTTTTTAACTGACCGATTACAAATCTACACAGTACAAATTCCGAGTAAAGGTCGTATAGTTTCTTTTTCTTATCTTCTGTACAGCCCATTATATCATTAAAAATTTCATAAAAAACAACCGACAGTGAACAAATTTTTAGAGGTTACATCATCTCAAATGTCATAAGCAAAATACAAAAACTAAAACAAACCAGAAAAAGACATAGAACATAAAACTCAACAAATTTACATATACAGGATGTTTCATTATGGGAAAATATTATAACTGAAAAATTTTGAGCTCAAAATGTGAAGATTTATTTTTTCTAACTCAAATCATGACCTAAATTAAGTACCTATTAAATTTGAAACTAAATTAATATATTATTAATTTTACGTTGCAAACAGCAAATATATTCAATACTAAATTTAATTATGTACCTATTAAAAAAATGTATTAATACATTTTTAGAAATTAATATTACTCCTTACTGAGGTACAGAAATACTAATATTTAAAAATGAATTTTTATCATTAATTCAATACTGCCTGATATTTCTTTATGATGTTTGGCAGTATAAGTTCAAGTAATTTGAGATTTTGAGTCACATCAAATTATAGTAAAAATAGTTTCTGGCTATCACCAGAGGTGTATATGGCAAGGGCACATGGATGAGTTGTATTTTCCTACATTCTCTACTACTGTAGAATTGTCATTATAGCATTAATTTTTCGATATAGGTAATAAGTATACCAATTATTTTGATTTTAATGTTATTTATTGATCATATATTATTATATGGGTTTCTATTTTCATAAAGATACACACAGTTGACATTTTTGGAAGTATTAAAGTAAAAATCAATTAATTTTTACATATTTAAATAATAATAATGAGCAATATTTTACCAGTTACAATATTTATACATATTGAAACACCCTGTCTATGAATACAAGAATACAAACCATTGATATAACACAAACACCAAAAGTAGGCAACATTTTTTACATATGTTCATATACAGTGCCGTCCGAATTCGAAGGGTTATTTTTCTATGGGTGGGACCATAGAAAGGTGGGACCATGGAAGAAGAGACAGAATAAGATGAGACTTTCATATATGGTATCTAGAAAATATGGTTTATTTTATAGATAAAATAATTATTTTATCGATATGGTATATCATGGAGTTTGCGCAGGGCAAACTAGAGAGGGGGACAGGAGGGCAAAATCCCCGGGGCCCGACAGCTTTAAAAAATAGATTAAAATAGTTGTGGGAGTGGAGGGGACTTGCTAGTGTTTTGCCCCGGATTCCACCATGGCTCTCAGCGGCCCTGTCTATAGTCTATGCGTAATGAAGTGGTTGAACAAGTGATGTTGAAACTGTGGTTGAAGCAGTTGAAGTGATGTTGTTGAAACTGTTACCTATGTGCCACTTATAGGAACCATTACAGATCTTTGAGAAAAACACAGACAACAAGAAAATGAACGCTAACACGGTCGTTTAGAATATTGTAGCAAACACAAAACAAAAGCAGAGAATGAAGTCTGAAGCATGGAGGAAGTCTGAAACATAACGTGTGTCTTTTTATCCAACTGTTGCAGCAACGTTGGCATCGGTGCGGTATGTCAACTGTTACTTATTTCAACGGTCAACCAGAATCCAACACAAAACGTTCAAGGCCGCATCGGTGAAACAACGGTTGCAACAAACCGGTGGAAAAAAAGACACACGTATAGGTGTCTGCTGTCTAAAGTCTGTCGTTGACTACACTTTCCTTAACCAATCAAATAATTATATACTATTGACAGCTTAGAAGAACGCATGTTGATGATTGGTTAAGGAAACTGTAGGCAGCGACAGACATCGTTCTGTATATGCCAGTATGACTGGAGCTTAACTTAAAAAGAATTGACATATGACGAGACGTTAGAGAGAGATGCACTGATGTGGTGACATGTGACATATAACCAAGAAATATTTTTCAAAACAAAAGTATGAAAATTACTAAATGCATTACTTAAATCTTAACATAATCAAGTTGATTTAAATTAAAATACAGTAAAGTGTATATTAAAACGTATTAAAATGCCTACTGTCATATTATTAGATGTATCTCTCTCTATGACAAAACCTGTACAACTTGGAGATGGTTTTGAAACAATTACAAAAAAACAGCTCGCAGAATTAGGAATATGTGCATTTTTGGATCATCTCAGTATTCATTCAAAATTGGAATTTATATCACTGGTAAGCCATTTAAATTATATTTATTTTTTAGTTTTGACAAATTTTTAAACGGGGTTGCCAGATGTAATTTCTGATCTTCCGTTTAACGTTTAACCATTTTTTTCGGATTGATATACACTGGTATGGAAAAATTGATGTACACATATTAAAAAATACAAAAATTAAAAATGAAATTTGAATGTTTTCCCACTAACGAAAATCAACAAATTTTAAAAATTATTTTAGGTTATTAAGATAAAATAAAAATAACTAATTTGAAAATGATTTATGACATTAATTTATAATATAAAATAAATATAAAAAAAAATATTTAATTAATCTTCAATCCTAGATTTGAATTCTCGACGTTTCTCATGGCAACTCAGTATGGTACTTTTAGCTCTATCGACACATCTAACATTTTAGTTTTAATACTCAATTAAATTGATTTTATATATTTTTCTTAATATTTATGATTTATTTGTAAATATAGACGAATAATGTGTCTTTTTATCTAACTGTTGCAGTAACGTTGGCATCAATGTAGTATCTACCTGTCTTTTTTTTGTTCATCAACACATACTTTGATTTTCTTTTACTATACGGAGAATGGTCGCACTGCGCAGCTTTCTGAGTGCCTTTTAAAAGGAGATAGAAAACTCCGCAATTTTGAACCCTTATTACGTGTTGCCTACATATTGGCGCAATATTTTTAATAGGTGCGTTTTAATCATCCGCTTCTGCTTCGGAATTGTCGGTTTTCTTGTTTTAATCTGACAGGTTAGAACGACTGAACCGACAATTCCGGAAGCAGAAGCGGATGATTAAAACGCACCTGATATTTTGCTTGCTGCTGTCAGTGTCAGTGAATATTATTTTTGGAGTCACAGTTTATTGCTAAAGAATCAGTTAGCTCACTCGGACCAGTTGAAAGTTCCAAAATAACATCCACTCCAGGGATACAAATTCAGGATACGCAGAAGACTGCTGTTTTATTATAGGCGGTTGTCATATATTGTATTATCTGAGTTGCGCAGTATATAAACTGGAACATTGAGATAAAAAGTGCCGACGCAGAGTGAGCGATCTGATTCTTTAGCTATAAACTGTGTCATAGGGTTCTAAATGGCCGCGCCCTATGTTGGGCGTGTCGGACCTCTCTCTTGCCCCGTATAGTAATCAAAGTATGTGTTCATCAATCTATCAATGATGAACTAACAGCGTTTTTTATCCAACGTTGCTGCAATCAGTGCAACACCATTCCATCAGTTTCAATGCATGGTTTTTCCGATTAAATGTCACTGACAGCTGGATTGCGGGAATTAAGCAGAATTAAGGAGTTCATTAATTATTTAATTGTTCTATTGTGGGAAAAACCGAAAAAATGGGCTTTAAAAAAATATACTTTCAAATTAGGTACCTACATTCAAATAAAATTATAAACACAAATTTTAATGCAAAATGTCAACTGTTTATTTCAACGGCAAACCATAAATTAACCGAATCCAACACAAGGCGTTCAAGCTCGCATCGGTGAAACAACGATTCCAACAAACCGACGGAAAAAAAGACATATCTTGTGAAATGCTATTATTTATTGATTCTTCTCAAAAATCATTCATTTTTAATTATAGGTATTTAATCGCAATAACTAAAAAATATACTGACAATTAAGTTGACAAAATTGTCACTTATAAAAAATTTAAAAAAATAGTAACCTGTGACCAAATATGAAATGTGATTGGTGATTCTTACTAGGTAGAATGGATATGAAATATATTCGTTCAATTGAACACAATGGATTACTTTTTCGTTTTGTAGTCTGTGTGTATGTAGAAAAAATTATTTCTACTTCATTCTATTATAACCAATTTTTTTTACATTTATTGTGGAGCAGTCTAAACACTGTGCACATTTCAGATATTTAACCGGATTTTGGCAGAAGGTACATTTGTAAAGTCATTTGATTTGTGCTTTATGTAGCTTTGTTACTGTGTCTCAGCGCCAATTTCGAAAAAGCACAGTAGTACAGTAAACGCCAAATCTAAAGCACCAAGAACCCGCATTTATAATACTACAAACACGCCTACCAATGAATAGAATTGGTAGCTTACCTAGAAAGTTGTAAACCAGGGGCGCGTATATTTTAAGACATAAAATAAATGGAAAATAGTGAATGATACTTGTTCATACATATTGCTTAGTGTTATTATCAGTACATAATTCTATAGTCAATTAAAAAATCATTATTTTTAAGTAAGTCGACTTTAGGTTAAGGCTGTTCTACCTACCGCTGTCCGTTCGGTATTTATAAAAAATTCTGTTACGGTCAGGAAATTATCCTTATTCAAATAAATTAAATTGTGGTAAAATTGTATATTGGTCAAACGGGCCGTACTTTCAAAAAAAAAGCTATTTATAACATTACAATAGTTATACTAAAAACAAAAATAATTCTACAAAACATATTTTATCTGAAAATCAATCGTTTATGCAAAAATTGTTTCACATTTTGAGAATAAAGGCATTAAATTAAACCATTTAGAAACACTTGAAGTGATCAATTAGATATTAATAACTGAGCTTAATTAAATCTCTTTACCTGTTCTTAGTTTTCTGTGAGATAATCCCGGTAATGATATCTTATTGTAATTTTATTAATATATTTCTCTTAAGTACCTACTTTAACTGACTTGGTCCCTGATTTGAATATCAACAAACTATTTTCGATAAAACCCATTTCTCCCCCACCGCGAACTATAATAAGCCTTTGGCCTTTAGAAATAACAGAAAACAAACCTTTTGTTGAATCGTCAGTCCAATTCTTGGAAGAAGTATGTCCGCTGTGTATATATGTTTCATCTAAATAAACGATTGGTCTATTTTGACATCTAAAATATTTTATCTGTCTCAAATATTTTACTCTTAAAGTTCTTCTTTTCATTTTTTCCACCAAAACTTTACGATTATTTTGTGTTTTTCTCCATTTAAATTGTAATTTTTTAAGGACTCTTCTTAATGAAGTTTCTGATATGTGGATATCTAAATCTTCCTTAATTTTATTATTTGACCTTTTAACAGTAACACGAGACTTTTCTGTTATATGAAAATCGTAAATTATTCTTCGAATGTCCCTCAATTGATATTCAGGGAGATTCGTAGCGGTTGATTTTTTGACGAAGTTTTTCCTAGGTGTGGAAAATGTAATTTTTACAGTTGTTTTCATTGACTGTTTACCTTCCTTCAAAATTCTTTTAACGGTAGTAGAAACACCTGTAAAAGCGTAATATTATATTAATGTTAAAGTTAGTATTTTTTTTACATTTATTAGGAAACAAAAATTTTTAGAAACAGAAGATAAATTTTAAAAATTTAAATATAAAATATTAATCAAAAATAAAATGCATAGTATGTTTACCTGTTGCTTGTGCAGTTTGAAGTTTGATATCATCTAAAGTAACTCCTTCCTTTTTTGTTGCGTCAAAATATTTAAAAACATTGTATATTACTTCACGACTTTGTCCGTTAATAACAGATCTGCGCTTTTTTTCACCCACGATAGAAGACATTATCAAAAATAAAACCAGTCACTTTAACCAAAACAGAGAAACAAGAAACAAACAATGATCTAGTCGTTACGCTACTGACCCTAAGCAAGAACAAGGTTCAAATTGTGAATGGGCGTGGCGATTTTTAAGTAAACGAAGTTGAGCATTTGCGCTGGTTCTTTAGTTTGGCGCTTACTGTAGTAGATATTAGAATATAGTAAGTAGTAAATTGTCGAGATATATTATATACCTGTATGGCTTAATAGCTTAGGGCCGATTCCACCGTTGTGTTAAACGGAGATTAAAATGACATTATTAATGTAAAAATGTAATTTTAAACTTCGTTTAACACAACGGTGGAATCGGTCCCTAGACAATAGAGTTATTAAATGTATTATTCATTATATTAATTAGAAAAATATTTATTACATTACGCATGTCATAATACGAAACCATAGTATAACAACCTTAGCCACAAATTACAGCTTATATTTTTTTATAACGAAACCAAATAAATATTAATGTAATTTCAATAACTTTTTGACTAAACAGGAATACGTGGCAACGCTGTGCGTTTTTTAAACTGTTAATTTGCGTCATCTGTCAATGTCCACGTCTACCAACGTACCAACCTTGACATATCGGCATAGTTCTTTCTATTTGGGTTTTTTCGTCGTTCGCCATGCGGGAAAATTTGTTTTACGTTAAAAATCTATAAAAGTGTTTGAATACTCAAAATATACTCTACTCGAAACTATCAAGAAGTCCGTCTTTGGAAACATCAACGTCCGCAAAAGTGCAATTTTTTATGTGACTGCTGTGTAAGAGGTTATGAACTAGTAAACATGGGAGAAGCTAAAGTAGCGAAAAATAATATTTGCAATGCGATAGCACTTAGATATCGATTTGTATTCGAAAATGTAGGCGGTGGAGAGCCGGAATTAAAGTTTCTGCAACACCCTTTAATAGCATTGATAGTCACAATCCCCAAAGGCAAGCAAGACAAAGAGGATGAGATAGCGCCCGAGAGTGTCGAATACGAGGACGATGTTGAATACTTAAGAAGCTTAGATCCTAAAGAATGGAAGAGCCAAGACCACTATAAAGTATTAGGTATACCGAATTTAAGATTCAAAGCTTCTGAAGATATAATTAAAACAGCTTACCGTAAAAAAGTGTTAAAACATCATCCTGACAAACGAAAAGCCTTAGGCGAAGAAATAAAAACTGACGATGATTACTTTACGTGCATCACTATGGCTTATGAAACTCTAGGAAATGTTAGTAGAAGGAAAGCATATGATTCCGTGGATCCTCACTTTGACAATAATTTACCCAGCGGTAGTGATATAAAGAAAGACTTTTACAAAACGTTTACTTATTATTTTGACTTGAACACCCGTTGGTCAGAACGACGTGTGGTTCCTAAATTGGGTGATGCTACTTCTTCGCGGGCAGATGTTGAACATTTTTATTCCTTTTGGTATGACTTCAAATCATGGAGGGAGTATTCATATGAAGACGAAGAGGACAAAGATAAATGCCAGGATAGAGATGAAAGGAGGTTAGTATTTTTTCTTGCTGAGTCTAGACTTACAGCACCATATGCTGAACGGAAAAAAGTTTGGCATGAACAGACAAAAATTAAACATTTGTGTTTTTGGAGCGTATTTATTACCTGCCTTGGTGGCACAGTTTTGTGATTTAAATCTTTGGCCTCAGATTTTTTTTATATATATTACATGTTGTTCAGTTAAGTTTGTTTTTGAGCCATTATTGATGCCTACAGATTAAGTGATTTGGTTAATTTTGTTTTTTAATTATATATGGATAATTGTAAAGAGAAATGCTGTAAGTCTAGACACCTAATATTTTTCTCATTTTACAGATCTTTCTCAGTATACTTACCTAATTTTACAATAGGGTAGCATAGTTTCAACTTCTTGGTAATTTCGAAAAAGAAATACATATGTTTAGAGACTACAATCATAAACACATTCCCCACTATTATATTTTGGGTAAATTTTTAATAATGGAATAAGGCAAGAGCACCAGTAATCAAGACTTTGAAATTCAAACTCTTCTAACAAGAGCATGTGTTCAGATTTGTACATAATTCTCTATCAGGACGAAAGTCTAATGTCTCTGGAAATAACTGTAAAAATCTTCAAAGATCACAATCCTTTAGTTAAGCCTCAAAAAATTGAGCACGTTGTGTCGAGCATGTAAATTTAGTTTTTTCTAAAGAAATTTCTTAAGGAAAATACGTTATAAAATAGGTTGTTGCTTTTTAAATAGTTAATATATCTTTGCATTCTGAAACATGTTTGGGTAAAATTTCATTGCTTACTTGCCTAAATTTGGGGGATGTTGATAACTGGGTACACATATGAATATTATTCTTCATTTTTCAACACTTTTTGTCGATTGCGGGGGTAGGGCTTCTTGATTCTGTCTTTGTAGTGTCAAGAACTGGAGTGACAATAACTAGTGAAACTGTTGATAACTAGGGTGTATGCAAAATTACATTTAAACTCCATAAGATGTTTTACTAGTGTCGATTACTGTTGCTCTTATGTTTTTAAAAATTTAATTATTTCACACCAGTTTTTAAGTTGTTTTACCCACCCCTGTTGGCTCCCTTATCTGGAAAGATTTTAAGGTAATTCCTAATTTTCCAAACATTTAAATTTTCAAGACGTTTTTAGAACATTGTTTTACATATGTTTTGTAAGTACTCAAACTAGAAAATTAACCTATAGTTTAGCATGATTTGTATCCTATTGGGATCTGAAACTAGTATCTCAGTACCATTAGTACCTACTCAAAAACATATCATTTTAGATGTTTACGTTTATGTTTTTTAAACATTTTTTTTTGTTCAATATTGTGCTTTTAAAGAAAAAATTATTGTTGTTAAACTCTACTGACGAGTGTTTGGACACTTTAATTTTAATAATTTTTAGAATAAAATAAGGTTATACCTATTTTGTTTTCTAACCACCTCCATGGCACATAGAGGAACAAACAAATTTACTATTAAAATAAAACTGTAAGTAGTAAACATTAAAAGTATATAAAATAAAAACAAATATAAACACGAACCAAGTATTTAAATAATAATAATAAAAAAAACATTTTCAATTTTTTTCTAAATCAATGAATGAGGAAATTTTACCTGCCATAACTTGTTCTAAGGCATTTTGCATATGTTTTACTATTTTTTATCTTGTTTTTTTGTATCATTTTAGCTTATTTTAGGCATCTGAAAATGAAATTCTGACTCATAAAAATGACCACTGGTGTAAAAATAGGGGGATAAAGGTTGCCACTAGCTCTGATGGCGTTCTACTGCTTAAATTTTGCAAAAAATAGTTTATATCAAAATATTACTTTCTTAAAGAGCACATTGGTCACCAAATTTTAGGGTCGTTTTTGATTCATGACAAACAAATTTTAAATTTTGATTTTAAGCTTGCAACATCCTGTATCTCGGTGACTAAGGCCTTTAAGGGTTCATGTTCCTATATCAAAATTCATCAATTAATGAATATAATAACACCCTGTATCTGTATATGCATTTGTTCTCCAAGCATTGGGGCACACAAAAATAAATTTTGTCTTTTCCACTCATTGTACTTGTATTTGAAATGATTTAATATATATTGTAAATGTTTGTTTTAATAGTGATTATAAACATATACATTATTTAAAATTAAACATTTGCTAATATAAAACAACATTTAATTACATGAAAAACTAAATTTTAAGATTTCATTTATATGTCTATGAGTAGTAACTTGTGTTTGCAATAGAGCTTTTTTTAGGTCCTAATATTAATTGATTTCAAATTCAAATAACTATGTTGGTTATTGTATATAATTATTACAAACTCCAATATTCTGTTTTTCATTACACATTCAAATTATTTAGCATTCTGTCTTGTTTTCAGGTATGTAGATAAATTAAATAAAGCTGAAAGGCTTAGAAAGAAAAAAGAAGAAATGTCTAGAATCCGTCAGTTAGTAGATCTAGCATACAACAATGACCCTAGGATTGACAAGTTCAAACAAGACGACAAAGAAAGAAAAATGGCAGCCAAAAGGGCAAAACAAAGTGCCGCACAAGCCAAGAAAGAAGAAGAAGAAAGAATTCTTAGAGAAGCCCAGTTGGCCAAGGAACAAGCAGAAGCAGCTGAAAGAGCTAGAATAGAAGCAAAACGACAAGAGAGGGAGGTTCAGAAGAAGGCTTTAAAGAAAGAAAGGAAAATCCTCAGAGATATTTGTAAAGCGAACAATTATTATGCTGACAACGCGGATCAAAATCTGGCACATATGACGGCCATTGAAAGTATGTGTGAACGATTATCATTGTCTGAATTAGAAGATCTCAATGCAAACCTTAAAAATAATGGAAAATCTGCATTTTCAAAGGCTTTTAAAGATAATCAAGCAAGCTTGGATAAAGAAAGATTGGAAGATCTTAATGTGCCTAAACAAAAAATTAATACGGAAAATAATGTACCTGCTGTGGTGATGATTGCTCCTGAGTGGAATGAGGATAACATCCAGTTGCTAGTTAAAGCTGTTAATCTTTTTCCTGCTGGTACAAATCAAAGATGGGAAGTGGTAGCTAATTTTATTAATCAACATGGCGTTTTATCCCAAAATACTAGCAAATTTAATGCAAAAATGGTACTGGCGAAAGCAAAAGATCTTCAAAACACTGATTTCTCCAAACACAATCTCAAAGAGGCCGCCAACAAGCAAGCATTCGACAATTTTAAAAAAGACAAGAAACCTGTACTCAACATCGATGAAAGCGGCATCTCAAAAAAATTGGACGAAGTCAACATCACTGAGAACGGCGAGAAACCCAAAAAGGTGACCTCTAATGGAGATTTGAAACCGAAAGCAGAAACCCCGTGGACAACGTCCGAGCAACAACTGTTGGAACAAGCCCTCAAGACGTATCCGGCCTCGACGGCGGAAAGATGGGACAGAATTGCCGAATGTATACCCAATAGAACAAAGAAAGACTGCATGAAGAGATACAAGGATTTGGTCGAGACTATTAAGGCGAAAAAAGCCGCCCAGGCCACCGTCACGACAAAATGATACACCTGAATATTAGGATATTCGAAATTATATTTATTTAGCAATAATCCAGTAAAATAGTCATAAAACAATTTTCCTTTGTTACTCAAATAAACATCTATAAATTTATTTTTGTTTTTTATTCTAATCGTTAACGAATATGATTTTTATATCCAGTTACAGAGCTAATAAAAAAATTGCCTGTTAAAAAAAAGACGTAGATGTCGAATTTGTCAATTAAAGGTTTCATGATTGATTCGAAAATAAATGCAGTCTGTTCCAAAATTCCTTGTACATAGAGCTACTGCATGATGTGAGATCAAAATAAGTCAATTGAGTCAAAATTACCTATATCACAAAGTACTTCGTTTGTCTGTGAGGAAGCTTTAAAGTTGATAGAAAATTTTCAATTTTTAACCGACTTCAAAAAAGCTATCTCGCAATATTAATAAAATGTAGCGTTTGTTTTTAATAAATTCCACAGGGTGTTGCAAAATAAGATGAAAAAATAAATTTATCTTAACACCCTGTATATGGGTAAAAAGTTGCCATTTCCCAGAAAACATTGGTACAGTAATTCCTTAAAAATAGATCTATAATGTGAAAAAAAAATCATTGAAATCCAATCAACAGTTCAGAAGAAGAAAAAAGCTTCAAACTTGTGGTACATTTAAGGTGGTTAATTAATTTTGGAGAGTTGTGTATATAAAAAATGTTTCGAGTAAAATGTGTGTGGAAAATCATCCTCTCAACGCTAAACATTTATAGTAGGTTGTACAGAATAACCAGAAATTACCTACAATAACTTTAGGTAAGACAGGAAGTCATGTGTTGGACACATCAGATTTTTTAGGTACATCACCCAACCAACATTCTATCCAAATCGTTAAAGCCGTTTCGTAAATATTTTGAAAATCTAAAAAAAACAATTTTAACACCCTGTGTTTTTGAAACAAAGCATCTTCATACTTAAATAAATCACACTATATTAATAACAATATGATAGTATCCAGGTACAGTCACCTTACAACAAAGTATTATAAATGATTTTTTGATATATACTGCAATGTTATACCATGGTAACCAACTTCTGTTCATGGTTGTTAAGGGCGTCATAATTGGCTAGCCCGGTAAAAATTTTTACAACAGTTATGACAGTGCTGTCGGTTGTAACTGAACTGTTATTATTTTAAGTCACATTTGGAAACTTGTATAATGATGATGTCAAATGATAAAATTTGATTTTAGATTGTAAAACGTAGTAAATTGCAGTATATCATAAAACGTTTTACGATACACGCTCGTTACTTGATCTCTACGTGCTCGCGCGTTAAGATCATCTAAGTAACGGGCTTATAACGTAAACTACTACAAAATGTAGGCTTAAGTTTTCACAATTTATTACATGACAATAGAAAAACACTTAAAATAGCAAAATTACAAAAACTTTTAGAAAAATATATTGTAATTTAACTTAATTATACACATAAATTATTGTGATATAACATCAATTTTCAAATGGACTCTACACAATGAAGATCGATCAAAATATTTTTTTCTTAAAATATTTGTTACCAATAATCTCTGTGTAAAAACCATGTGCATGTAGTCAGTTTTTTCCTAATGCTTTGGAAATCTGTAAATGCTAATTAATAATGTTTATAAAATCGTATTGTATTGTTCAGTATAACTCTGTTTACCAACTTATATGTTATCTCCATACCTCGACGCCCCATGATGATTATCCCCTTTGATTTTTTGATTTATACACGATCTAGACGTATATAGTAGCGTAAAGCACAAGATACCATTATGTCCTCAACAAGATCTTTAACTATTTCTATATAAAAATAAAACGAACGCAATGAATACAGAAAAATAAAAAACCAAAAAATTATAAGTCAATGTCACAAATGACATTATGGTGGCAACAATATGGCGCACGTGATACCGCTTCAGTACAACCCCAGTATAAGTAATAATACAGTAGCGACAGTTCATTGTTTATGAGGGTTCCATATTTTTCTGCGCATGTCCGTAAATAAGTGGCAAATACGTCAAACTGGCATATGTGAATTGTCATTGAATTAATGGTAGTTGATTGTTTTGATTATCGGGTTGGTTGTAATGCACATTTTAATACATTTTTATTATATTTAGACTTAATTTTCATCTTTCATTTGTTGTGTGATATTTTATTCAAACAGACAAAGGGTCAAGATATTTTAAAGTTACTTATTTCAGTGTAGAAATAAGCGACAAAAACGTCAACTATCAATAAAAATCTGACCACCCCGACATCAAAGGAGCCGACTCAAGCTGTCGCTACTGTATTATTAATTATACTGGGGTACAACCTCCATGATCAGACCGAATTTGATAATTATAAAAAGTTTTTCTACACCCACATAGATATAAGCCTATCTACGCACAGACTACAAAACGAAAAGGAATGACATTGCATTCAACTGAACGAATATATTTCATATCCATTCTACCTAGTAAGAACACTGCAAAAAAATGAAATCCACCAATCCCAGTTCATATTTTGGTCACCCGGCTACTATTATTTTTTAAATTTTATATAAGTAACAATTCTGTCAAACTATTTGTCAGTATATTTTTTAGTTATTGAGATTAAATATAGGTAAAAATGGGTTATTCTTGTGTAGAATCGATAAAAGCATTTTTATTTCGTCCACATTTTACAAATAAATCTTACATTTTAATCAAACTATATGAAACTAATTTAATTACGAGTGTTAAAACTAAAATCGTAAGTGTGGCGATGGAGGTGAGGACACGGAGTTTGTCTTCTACCCCAGAGGCCCGGGTATAAAAATATGGACTAGGGACTAATATTTTTTTTTTGTTCATTTTATTTTATAAATTAGTAAAAGTCGAAAATTATTTTAAAATTAGTTATTTTGTCCAAATAACCTAAAATATTTTTTTAAATTTTTAGATTTTTGTTGCACAAATTACCATTTCTTGTATAGTCATTAATCAACTATGGTGATATCAGTTTGATCACTGTTGAAGACTTTGTATATACATTGTAAAAAGTTAAAGATAAACACAATTACGTCGACAATCCATATTAAGCACATTTAAATATATTTTCTGATTCTACTAAGTCTGGATAGCTCGTAAGTCTGGATATTTCCTTCCATCTATTTTTTGCGATTAGTTCGGAAACAAAATCGAATGCTTTTAAAATGTTCCTTTTATAGATGGCTTTTTCTTCGTTATATGAAGAAAGATGTCCATTCACCAGAGATTATAATGTAATTAAAGCGGAACTGAAGAACATAGAAGATTACGACAAGACTTGCGTAGAAACAGCCTTACACGGTGTCAACCAAATGGTTTTGGGTGAATGGGGAAACAACACAGCTTGTCAGGTAATAGAGAAATTAAATATTTCTTACGCGATATTACTTTTTTTATAAATTTATATTATTTTTAAGATATTATTGGTAACAGACGGCAACACTGGATTAGGATCAAATTCGTTAAAGGAATCATTGGCCACGTTGAATCAAAGATCTAAAGTACCTTTTCCTGTACCATTTTCGTTTCCAGGAAAACTCCATATTGTATGTTTAACGCCCACCAATGATTTCAATTTTATAAAATGTAAGTATGGGTATGATGTTATGTTATGTTGAGATGGGGTGTTAATACACTGCGAACTAAAAGATCTATTGTGCCCCCTTCTGTCGCCACTGCACTAAGGAAATGTCTCAATGCCTATAGCGACCCTTCCAATCCTATTTTCTCAAGGAAGTGTAGGATTTGAAGTGGCTTCAAGTCTCCCTCTTCTATTTGATATCCTCCTAGATATAGTGCCCTTGGATTCCTGAGTGCTACATAGGTATGATAAAACCGTAGATATATTGTCGCAGGTCCATGCAGGTCATTTACAAAAGAAACTGAATGTGTGAATTTTTCCATTTCCTATTTTAGAATAGCTACACTTTAGGTACTTTTTCTACAACCACAAGGAGTAAAACACAAATGGCACTTTTTTTTTCGAACTATAAACTTTTTTTTTATTTTAAACTTAGTACAAATGCTAATATCAAAGACATTACAATTAATAAGTTTAATAGGTGGTAGGGTTAAATCATAATGGACTTGATGGTTTTTCAATTCGCGATTCAAGCTCAGCGATACGCTCTCTGAGGGTACATTTTATAACATGTGTAAGTAGTATAAGAAAATTGTAACAAGTCTAAAACTAATTTGATTAAAGTGAAATTCAAAAATATATTTCTGAATGTCACAATTTCAGTGACAAAGGTAATCGTGGTTATAGCGGTAACCGCTGTACGGAAATCATAACTTGATACCAGGATTAATATCTTTAAGTTGAAGTTTACATTGTGGTTCAAAATTCTATTACAAAAAATTAATTTGTATGACAACACTGTAGTGTTTCTATCCTACTTACAGAGCGGGAAAAAATTATTTTGAATCGCAAATTGTTGTCCATTTTCTGCTTAGTAAGGAAATTAAATATCAAGATTTGAAAGCAGGTAAATTGGTTAAAGAAGTTAACATTTAACGCAGGTATATATTTTTTGGCACATTTCCAATTCTTTTTTGTTATAGCTAATAGTTAAATTACTTCAAGCTTATATTTAATGAAATTTGTTTCTAAATTTAGTAAATAATATACGACACATGAGAATTTAGTCAATGTAGAATATTTCCGCGCTATTTATGGATGTGTACGATTAAATACAATACTGTATATGTGATTTGTGTAAGGGTCGTCGAAACTCGAAACCCATTTTTTCAACACTCCATAGGTATTTGAAACGTAAATTTGATGGATTCTCTGCCCTTTTTCAGCCAAACCGCTTTATCAAAGACTCATAGATCTCACCGGAAGTGATGGATCGATTTTGGTACCAGAAAATCTACAGAGCGAAGCCTGCATTATTAGTTTGTTTCAAAAATTGGCCGAAGATATGTATACGACGTTTAGAGGTACAATGAAATGTGGAAATATGGAATCAAAAATTGTGTTGTCACCTGCGCCTATGGTAAGTTTCCAATCTATTGTAGTCCAGACTTAGTTATATACATACGAGTATCCCTCCTTAAATTTGGACGACCGCTTTTATCCTTTTAATAATAAATAATAAAAATTGTATTAAATGTTTGAGGTATCTCCAATTATTGAATCTTACAAAGTAAACATTCTAAATTATTTATTTTTGTTGAACAATAACCAGCATAAAGTCGTTTCCCCAACGAATGACATACATTGTTTAACAAATTTATAATTCTTTTATTTACAGTATAATTTTCCTTGCTTGTAAGTAAAATCCCACTATAGAGATCTGTAATACTGGGGTAATATTTTAATAATCCCGAGATGGCGTTTCTGTAGCGTGAGTTCTATTGAACGATCTATAAAAAGCCTTTTTTATTTAAAATGTTAATAACCTTCTTAAACTTTATTTTATTTGAAAAATAGATGGTTCTTAATCATGTTCAGTGCTGCTCCTCTGACGAAAAAAAAAATTGTCTTTCCTGGATACCAATATCCCATTTTCATTCCGAATTTTTGAATGTAAGAAGCTCCTTCGTTCTCGGTGAACAGGGTGCGAAAACAATATTTTTTTTTTGTAAAAAAAGGAATTTATACAACCTGATCGCGTTGTAACGTTCGCCAGGCCGTATAGGCTGGCGTCGCTGGTTTTGTTTCTTTCCTGCTTGCCCTAGTGCTGGCTCTCTATTTCACACTTGTGCCAAGAGATATTAGAAGGTATTCGTTTTCCCGATACCGTATGTAGTAGATTACTATATGACTTTGAGTTGGACATTTGAATAAAGATTGCATGGATATTCAAACTTCGTAAAGGTGAGCTCCAATTAGGGCGAAACCGGTTGTAGAATGTCAAAATTCCAAATCAAGGGGTTTGTTGTACTGACTGATTCGATCGCGAGCACACATAACGCATACCAATCAATGTCCGGTTGAGCATAAATCCTTGGAAGTAGTTGTTTTGTTTTATAAGGCGGCCACATAATACCTTAATAAAAGTCGGACGTGAACGGTAGGTGACGATTTCAACCTAAATTTCTATGATGTAAATTGTAAAATGGCTCTTTCTAATACAATATGTTCAATTAAGAATATAACATGTTTCATGTAATTCGGACCATAAACAATCATTAGGGCACACTCA
Source organism: Psylliodes chrysocephalus (assembly GCA_927349885.1). Classification (NCBI taxonomy): domain Eukaryota; kingdom Metazoa; phylum Arthropoda; class Insecta; order Coleoptera; family Chrysomelidae; genus Psylliodes; species Psylliodes chrysocephalus. Next base: position 20,842,643 of record OV651820.1, read on the forward strand.
GTTACTGATACCATATAAAGGGTGTCCCATAATGTTTTGCTGTTTTACAACTGAAATAAAACAAATGCTTTTGTCTAAAATATATTAAATTTATTGTGAAAATGTTAATAATAAACGCGGATTTTAATTTCTTAAAAATAATGTTCTCCAGATGTCTTCCTTCCAGCGGCGGTTCCTCAATAAGTGCACATGTGCACGTGCACCCCCAAATTTAATGCCTCTTGAAAAAAAAAACTAGTTAAATCCTGTGATTCTGTCCTGTCATTATTTTAATAATTATTTTTATTTAAAAAACGATCAATTATTTCGTAAACAAAACTCTAAATCGCAAGACGCTATGCGTAACGTGAGAAATCCAGCCGAGAAAAAAAAATACAGCCGTTCGCTTTGCACGACGCCCGCCGCGATATCTTCGTACACTGCACATCGGAATATTCGATCCGATTGGTCAATCTTCTCCCTCCCTCACCGCGGCAGTCTAGTGTGACGTTCGATGTTTCTACTGGCACGCGTGCACATAAAATTTGTGCACTTGTAGCTTGCGTGGGGAGCGTAATAATCGGTGTCGCGCTGTCGAAACGGGAATTTTGTTAAAATGACGGACATTAGCGTGCAATATTTAAAGACAATTAATTTTCCTTCCCTTCCTTTAGAAGAAAAAATAAAAATTAAAAGTGTTGGGCGTCCGAAACCAAGTGTATTAATTACGAATGTAACTAAATGCAAAAGTCGTGAATATAAACGTACTTTTAAAACAGATACTTATGAAAAAACTGACTGGTTGTGCGGGTGTGATGTGAGTAACAGTCTTTACTGCTTTCCTTGTTTATTATTTGGAAGCGACGAGGCATCAGAATGGACAAAATCTGGCGTTAGAGATTTAATACATTTATCCGAAAAAATTAAAAAACATCAAAATTCAAAGTCACATTTATCTGCTAAATTAGGATATAATTTATTAGGTAAACAAGATATTCGACAACAATTAAATAGTGCATATCGATCAAGCATTCAAAAACATAATGACCAAGTAAAGAAAAATAGGTATGTTTTATCTAAAATTATAAACTGTATAAAATTTTGTGGTGCTTTTGAGCTTGCTCTCCGTGGACATGATGAACAAGAAGATTCTGTGAACCCTGGTATATTTAGAGGACTTATAAATTTTTCTGCCGAACTGGATTTAGCACTGAGGGATCATTTGCAGCAAGCTACTGTGTTTAAAGGTACATCAAAAGACATTCAAAACGATTTATTGGAATGTATTCTTTTCGTGTGTCAGGCACATATCAAAAAAGAAATTGCCGCCTCGAAATTTGTGTCCATTATGAGTGACGAAACAAGTGATATTTCCAATATTTTCCAAATGGTTATAGTTTACCGTTATACTTTACCGAACGGCAGCCCCGTTGAACGATTTTGGACTTTTGTAAAACCGAATGAACATGATGCTGTTGCTTTAGCTCGCTGCATAGAAGAAGCGTTAAATTATGTTTTAAGAAATCCTGATCAGTTGATTTCCCAAAGTTATGACGGAGCAAGCGTCATGAGTGGCGCTCATGGTGGTGTACAAAAACTTATTAAAGATAAATTTAAATACGCCCATTATATTCATTGCTATGCTCACCAATTAAACTTGATAATGTCTCAGGCAACAAGCATAAATACGAATGCACGTATTTTTTTTGCCGAACTGAGTGACATTACCAATTTTTTTTCCAACTCTCCACAAAGAGTTGCCATATTGGATGAAGTGGTTGGAAATAGAGTTCCAAGAGCATCTGCTACCAGGTGGAACTTCAAAATTAGAACCGTTAATACAGTATATGAAAACCGGGAGTCCCTTATAGCGTGTATGGAAAAAATACAATCTACATCCAGACAATCTGATACCATCACGAAGGCAGACGCACTTTTAAGATTATTGCATGATCCTAAGTTTATTTTTTGGTTGTCAGTTTTTCATCGTATAATGCCCCACGTCAACATTTTATATTCACAGCTGCAAAAAAGAGCTGCTGATTCAGTAACCGTAAAAAGATGCATTACTGAGTTTGAGCAAAATATTCAGAAAGAACGAGATAATATACATACTATTAAAGAAACTGAGTTAGCAAACATTGATGACAATCAAGCTAGGAAAAGAAGAAAGACAGAAGATAGACATTCTTATGTTTCTACGGTGGTGCAAGCCAAGGAGGTATGTGACACTATAATTGCAGAAATCAAAAGAAGATTTTCATTCACTGGCCATCTGGAAATAGCGCACTTATTTTCAGTTGATAATTTTGATACATTTTCAACGAATTTTCCCATACTAAACCTAAATTCAGCGATTATGAATTTTCCTTTTTTGAACAAGCATAAATTGAAGACAGAACTGGAAATAATATACAGAAGATCAGATTTTAGAGAAGTTTCAGGAGCAGTCCACCTACTTAAATTTTTAATTGAAAATAATTTGCAAGTAGATTTTTCAGAGACGTTTTTAGTGCTACAAGCAATTGTTACGATGCCCATGACAACCGCAGAAGCGGAACGTTGTTTCTCCACATTAAAACGAATAAAAACTTTTCTTAGAAGTACAATGGGTGAAAATAGGTTAACTGCCCTCGCAATGTTATCTATTGAGAAACAAATGATTCAAGAGATCCCAAATTTTAATGAATTAGTTATTGATGCATTTATCTCGAAAAAGGACAGACGTATTGATTTTCAATTCAAAACGTGTTTGTGAAGTATAAAAACTATTATTCCTATATCTATAAAGACAATTGTTTTGGCAAGGCCGAAGTATTCATCAGAGACAGCAGGGTAAGTTATTAATTTTTAATTTTTTAATAAGATCCTTTAATTTGCTAACCCAGATTGACGGTTTGATAGCGCTTAAAGAATATTTTTGGACGTGGTTGTGTGGCACCCAATTTTTTTTGTATCTTACGTTGTGCACCCCCAGAGTATTGAACCACGCGCCGCCGCTGCTTCCTTCCCGTATAACACATTCTTGAAGTCTGGACCTTAAATTGTAATAAACAGCTCGTATTAATTCCTCTGGAATAGCGTTTTATCCTGAATTCGCAATTTGAAGGCCCCAGAGTGCGTGGTGGTGTTTCGTACACCTTGGACTTTAGACAGCCTTACAAAAAATCCAGGGGGGTCAAATCAGGACTTCTTGGGGGCCAACGGATGTCACTCCACTCTGAAAAAATATCTAGTAGCGTTGCCAAAGATCTTCTGGTGGTGTGGGCCGTGGCATCATCTTGCTGAAACCTGGTATTGTTACAACCTTCCTCGACCTGGCAAATACAGAGTCGTGGCGCTTATATTTAACGTTGCCAAAGTAGCGCTCTCTAAAAACAACAAAATATTGTGGGACACCCATTATAATGACTGTCATTATGATCTTTATTAAATAAACATATTTGTAGCCATACACACAAGTTACGGACTTTGACACCCAAACGCACAATATGTCAGAATTGATAGAAGTGTGCGGGTTCGTTGGCGTCGCAGACGTGGGCTCTCCTATGGCAATTAGTCGACATCTGATTTTGCCAGCCAGTTCTCCGACGAAAGCAAGTTCTCCCAAAAAACAAGAAAAAAGCACCGCAGACTTGGAAATCATCGAGGACGATGCAACTGACGAAGCCAGGATACCGTCCTTTTGCGTTCTGCTTCATGGCGCTTTAAGAGTTGAGAATATGGCAGCACTTGTCAATATAGGTAAGTTACCTATCTAACGAATTTCATAATTTACACATAAAATGTATTTTTTAAGGCGAAAACTGGTTTGGGTTCGTATATTCCTGGGCGGATTCGAAAAAGAAGTCAAACTTAATGTTGACCCTTCTTACTCCCGGAGCGGACGCGGTACCATGGTTGGGTGATTTAAATTCTTTAGGATCAGGAGAATCCTTTACGCCGGACCAAGCTGGAAGTTTTCCCGTAAAGCCGATAGAGAAACGGAGTTATTCCCAAAACGGAGTAGTTTGGATTAGACAGGCCGGCTTGCAGTCTGACATCCAGAAGATTTTAAGACATGCTAGGAAGTTGCCGGAGAAAACTCAACAATTTTATAAGGTAAGAAATGCGTATTGTAGATTTTCATTCGTCATTGTTGATTATCCACTATCGAAACCTAAGCTTAAGCACAGGTCTGTCACTCCCTATACTTCCGATGTTAATTTCTGATTCAAATCTCAGTGACCTCGGTATCTCTTCCCTATTGGTCTGGGGTATTTTTGACAAGTCTGCGGTCACCAATCAGCACGTTGGTTGCTGAGAAAAATTACATCTAAAAGTTAAAAATATTCAGGTTTTAAGCCACGTGAAGACAAAATTGGTGTGGTTATTACAAAATTTATAATTTTTTGGTTTTTAAAATAATGTTGACCTCGATGCCTCCTCCCTATTGGTCTGGAGTATTTTTGACAAGTCTGGCATCACCAATCAGAACATTGGTTGTTGTCGCATGAGAAACATGACATCTAGAAAAATGATTAATATTTTTGCAGTTTTTCACTGCACAGACCTTCATGATGTAATTTGTATTAAAAAATACAAATCTATAACAAAATTCGATTACAAATAAATGTTTAAACGAAAAAGAGAAATTATCAGAAAGCTAGGTTATATTAGATTAGATACATTTTACCCGCGTAAAATAGTTTGAATTTTCAAGGTCACCGACTTTTAGAGCGATTGACATTTAAGTGTGATCTCTTGTGTTAACTATACTCTTTGGCTTAAGTGCATGGTTCAATGTTACCGCAATTATTTTTGGCGCCCAACGATTAATTTACCTTTCCGTGACCATTCTCAACACCATAAATTCAAACTGACGTGGCTAGGACATGTAAGCGCTATGCTAGAATGCAGACATACTAATACAACACCGATAAAAGGAAAGAGGATGAAGATATAAAAAAAGTGGCTAGCAAGGATAAGCAGATCAAACTATTGGGCCTTAATGGTGTCACGTCTTTATCAGTTCATCCAGAGATAACAGGAAATATAGCTATTCTTTGATAAAATATAGTATTCGTGAAGTCGGCATCGATACGGTCCAGTTGTAGACCAGGATTGAAGAGACATGTGGTGTGAGGTATGGGAAGGGAAATATGAAGGATTTGACGGCTGTACTAAACAATTTAATCAATGAATATATGTGTAAGACGTTGTGTACACTCATAATAAACAACGTATAAAATGCAAGCCATGTTGCCGTTTTTAGTACAAAATACTTGATATTCAACTTAACATTAACTAGGTTTTGAAATTTACTGACAATTATTACATCTAATTTAGTGAAATTTCATCTAATTTACTTAAATTTTATATAACGAATTATTTAAGAAATTTGGGTTCAATTGCAATAAAATATGTTGAATTATTTTAGCTATTTTAAGATATGTAAATAATTTTGTAAAAAAAACGAAATAATGAAATACCCACGACAACAGCGAATATTATACCCGCCTGTATCTCTTAGATTATGTCATTCACGACAGCACGATATTTCCTATTATCTCTGAGTTCATCAATGGTTTACCTGCACCATTTCTCGGCATTTTCAATTGTGATATTTTCTTGCCTTCTTGACCTAAGTTGTTACCTAATATTGTTTCATCCTATCTATTTATCAAAACCTTCTGTTTCTTTCTACCCCTTCAGGTTAGTATACTTGATAGGCGCTTTTGCGATTACTACACGTTCAAGATATTACAGGTACCCCTAACTGCCATTCCCGTTCTCATTTAAGGTTTTGGCAATGGCATATTATGTAAATGGGAGAGTCGTCCTTCTCTTCATATTTTCTACATGAGATAGCCTTAAGAGATTTAGGTGTCTTCTAAAGCCGCAATGTTCCATAAAGAGTCCTATTACGACCTTGAGTTCTTTCCTGATAAGTTTTAGCAGTGGATCTTTTTGCTCTTTAATATTCTGGATTACCAGAGTCCAAAAACTTCTAAACATTGCGTATGGTGTTCTCTTTTTACCAGTTACCTATTTACCCCTTTAACACGTGTATTTGAAATATCTCATGTGTGTTCTGGTCCAGTTAAAGTTTTTTCAGCTCCCTTCCTGGCTAGGGAAGGTTCGCTTTTTCGTTTCCTAATGCTCCCTCATATCCCGGAACCCATTGAAGCATGACCTCATGTTCTGCCAGGGTCTAGTGAGATTGTTGGCAGTCTAATATTACTTTGGATTGTATGTTCACCCTTTGCAGTATTTTAGGGGCTTCCTGGTTGTCTGTCATAACAAAAATTATCTTACCTCCAAGAGATTAATTTATCATTAGTTTAACATGCACATTCTTAGTCCCACTCCCCTTGATATTTACATCAAGGAGGTTGCTTTGACGACAGTGACACGCCTCCGCACGGTCGGAATAGAACCTGATGTAGAATCTGGTGAGGCGAGTCGTCACTTTTGGCAGGAGGCGCTGGATACGCTCCGACTGCTTCAAGCGAACATGGACTCCATCTCACCAAAATATATCTTTCATAAGCCATATAAAGTTATAATAGAACAAATAGAAGAGCCAGAAGTGGCAGGTACGATTCATATCTACACCGACAGTTCTAAAACAAAACAAGGCTCAGGATGTGGAATATACTCCAGATTCTTAAACCTAAACATAAAATGGGATATGAGCAATAGTGCCAGTGTAGTTCAAACAGAGCTCATAGCAGCAAAAGAAATAACCAGAAACAATATCACTGGAAGGAACATGCTCATCTATACAGATAGCAGACAAGCACTACTCACCCTGAACAGACCACGACTTTATTCAGGGTTAGTACTAGAATCTCACGAAGCTTTGGCCGAAGTATCCATCAACAACATGGTCACCTTAAGATGGATTAAAGGTCACGCCACATCGAAAGGTAACCGTCTTGCCGATTCACTAGCCAAGAAAGTAGCCAACCAAATACTTTTTGGACCTGGCCCTTCTATTGGCCTGACAAAATCGGTAGTGACAGACCTAATCAAAGAACATTCCCTTGTGAAATTCAAGGAAAGATGTGATGAAACAAGAAACTTTAGAGTTGCCAGGGAGCTCTTAAATTATCCTGACAACACTGCAGCAAACAAATACTTGACTATGACTAGACAGAATCTGCGCTTAGTCACAGGCATTCTGACTGGTCATTGCCAAGTACGAAAGCATCTCCATTTATTAGAAGATTTGTGTTCGGCGAGTATCGGCTAACACAGGCCGATATAAGAGAAGCACCTCTCGGCGACGTTGTCAACTACATTAAATCTGTAGGCTGGCTCACGAGTTAGGAGGTGCCTATCTTCTCAGGAGGATGCGCAATGGGCCTAATGAGGCCTAAGTGCCGTGGGGTAACCCACCCTCCACACATTACAGTTACAGATGGACTAACACAGGCAGATGAATTTATTGATGTTATTTAGCCTAAAAGATTGTTGCCAGTGACCCCAGATTTAGACTAACGGTTTTATCTGAGTTCATTTATAAAGATACGTAAATTTGAAAACGGGAGACATATTTTAACAAACTATAGACACGTGTACATTACAGAGACCGCTGTCCTGCTGTCAACGAGCGTTTGCACGATTTCAACTTCTGCTCGTCCCATTAGACGCAGTCTGTTTGTTATATGCATATATTTCTATTATACTTTGTTGAATTTATTGAAAAGTATAACCCTCCGTGTTGAAACATTCAACATATTAAAACATGAAACAACAAACCTGTTAGTATCTAGGCTCAAAAATCTTAAAAACCAACCCTGAAGCACATTTGATTCTCTTGAGGTCATTAGGCAATCCACATAGAGACACGTAGATGCTTGCTTTCAAAACGTAAATGCAACTAACACTTGGAGTCCACCAAATCTTCTACGAGCTCTCTCCCTCGACGGCGCAATATCTGCTTCTCTGTCGTTGTAAAAATGTGGTTGATAAAGGCGTCAATTTTGATAAAAAATTAAAATATAGGCAACGTGTGATACATTTTACAAAGTTAGTGGCATACTAAACATGTAAATAGTGTATTTGTTGTGATGTAATAGAAAAATATCATTAAATGGTGTTAATCTGTGACGACAAAGAAACTCAGTACCTATTCTGGTAAGCAGTCCACTATAGTCTTGGGAATAAGTTGAATGCAAAGGTACAGGAAGACATTAAACCCTGTATCTCATCACCCCGTTGTTAAAATTCCGTACCTTCCTTACTGTTTATACATTTTTGTGTATTTCTAGAAATTTCTAATCTAAATTGTATCAGTATTTGACATGCTAAATGTTTGTTTTAGGAGCTGAACAGGTTACGCAAAGCAGCCATTTCCTTAGGGTTCCTAGAATTACTCAACGGGTTGGCCTACATTTTCGATCAAGAATGCTTGCAGTTACCAGGTAGCGCGCATCCGGATTGCGCATTGCAGTTACAACATGCTGCCGAAGTGTTGAGAAAAACGCAAAATCGTGATATAAAGTACGTCGTGATGCCTTTACAGACGAATTACAACAGTTCTTAGCGGAGTTGGAATGGGGCCATTGGGTGTTAAGGTTTTAACAAAAAATAAAAATAGACTTCTCTAATGGTCAGGTTTATTCTAGATCTTAAGCATAAGAAGTCTTGAAGTATAACAGTATTTTTTATGTACATAGTAAATACTTAAAAATAATTGAACATTTTGGTTTAGTTTACTTTTTCTTTAGTCTTATTAATAGTATTTATAGGAACATCATTTTGTGAAAAAAGGTAAGTATACAGGTTTGGAAACAATTATATTGTTCCTTTCCTATATGTTTTGTTGTAACTATTCCTAAACTTACGGTAATGTCATAATAATAAACATTTTCTACAACCTTACAGTTTTTATTATTTCCGTTTATTAAACGGGAGATCTTTAGACGTGTTTTTCTCGGAAATAAGTTTTTTCTGCAACCTAATTTTATAAAAAATAGTCTTATAATATATACAACGTTGATTAAAACGTTCACTGTGTGCAGTAGAGACACATTTCAAAAAAAATCGCCATTTTCAGTAAATTACACCTTAACAATTTTTTGCTTTAACAATCATCAATAGTGACACATATCTTTATCTCATTCTGGTACCGCTAGATAGATAGTTACACAATTGAATTTCGCGTGTTTGCCAATGGTAACTCGGCAATACCGGCGCAATAAGTCAGTGTGAATAACATAAAATTGACGCAATAGTGGCATATTTTAAATATTACGCTAAGATAGATTGAACATTATAATTTAAACAATAATGGCACATTTGAAGTTATGCCACTATTGAATAATGTAAAAAGACTCAACAGTTGCCATATTTTAAATAGTACGCCAATATAGGTTGAATTTAATTTTAGGGAAACAATAATGGCACATTTTATTTTTGTAATTTTCAAAAATGTTTAAGAGCTATTGCACTGCTCACAAGTATTTGGTTTTTATTCTACACAGCACAATAATCAATATAGTTCACTGATTTTTTTTACCAAAAGATGAAGGATGGAACTATCATCTTACAGAAGTTTTTAATAAAAATATTAAGGGTTAAGTCATAAAAAATTTGAAGTTCAATAAAATTGTTAAAAATAACCCAACTTTACCTCACAAATTAGTATATTATTTTTGAAATGAGACGATCTAAATGTAGTTCCATCTTTTCTAAATATAATAAAAATTTAAATTTTAAAATTGAATCTGAAATAAAGATGTAATGATTAAAATACGAAGAGTCCTATCCACAGAAATATCTACAAAACTGAATAACAGATAAAATAATAAGCCTACCTTATTAAAATAAAACAATATGATAAATAATGATAATAAATGCAAGAACACAATAATTTATACATTTTTTATTTTTAGAGAAAAACTATTAATTTAATCGTACCTACATGTTTTATTTATACAAGTATTTATTGTTTTGGCCCTAGTTAAATTAAATCAGCTGGTTTTAAAATTATTTCTTTTAAAATGACAATCCTTTTTTCTTCCCATGTTTTTAGTCTCAAACACCACCTCATAAAATATTTAAAATAGTTATTTCTATTGACACTACTACTACATAATAATACCACGTGCAACAATTCTACCAAATTATCCTGATTCGGCCTAAAAACAATATTTATCTAACGCCTACTATGAAGTCCCAATATTATTGAATCAATGCAAATTATGCCAGTATTACATATTTAATTATTGGTATTTTTGAAATGTGTTCTTATTGCTTATAAAAAGTTAACTTTTAATGTAAAGTCATTCATTTAGATTACAACATTTTATAATGCGCCTCTGTTGTTTTTTAAATATGGTTTATCTTAAATTTTTCGTATTATTGCTACAATTCATTTTTAATTTAATTTATATTTAAAACTAAATAAAACTACAATGTTCCTTTCCTTTATATTTTTAAGCTTTTAACGCCTTTTTTCAAATAAAAATAATCGGGTTTTCAGCATTACAAGTGCTGCAAAATCAATTCATTAATGTAAAATCCAAATTTGAATTAAAATTGTTTTCTCAACCCTTGATTCCACGCCAATGGGTTATCGAAATTTGTCAAAAGAGTGTATTTAACTAATAATGACGATTCACTAACATATACAAATTTTTAAGATATTTAGAAAATTATGCATTTATGAAATTCATTTTATCACCCTGTAGAATGAAAACTGGGACACTTACAGGAAAATTATATGTAGATTTTCTTATTAATTAGTTAAATTCTACAAGTTTATTATTCTGAAATAACCTGTACATATTTATATACATACATATCTTTGCACATTAAAAGTTTGTGTCAAATGTCAGTGATGCCACAAATGTCATTCTTTTAATTGTCACAAAATGAATCTTACATTATTCAGAAACACACAAAAACTTTTTTTCTAAGCAAATCTTTGAATTTTGGCAACAGATAAAACAACAGCACCGCTCTCAGACTGTTGCAGCTATAATGCAGCATAGTTAAACTCATATTATTGGAAATGTTCAATTGGGTATTGTACAGAGGCGGAACTTTAAACGTTTCGGTCGAGTTGTAAAAATCCTCAGAACTTATGTGCAAAAAATGAAATAAACTTCTTTGAAACGACGTGCACATATACAATACCGTTAAACAAATACAGAATATCAGCAAAACGCGTATCTCGGAGAAATCTTTGGTTAGAATATTTTTAATTTCTGTTAGAGATGATTTGGTTAGCTTTAGTATGATACAAATAAGTGAAAATAGTAAAAGGGGGAAAGGTAGTATTACTCTGAAGACTAATATTAATATTTGGATAAGATGCCCGTAGTAATTGTCAACTACAGCACATATCACGTGGTCTTGTTTGGTTCTTAACGTTGATGAAAGTGTAAAGTTGGGTATGCTCAACGATAAACAAAAAAACCAGATTAAAATACATGGTATTGCAACGGATATGTCTTCTTTTCTTCTTCTATAATCGATATTGATCACCCTTGTACTTTCCCGTCTCGATACCAAACATTCGTTTGACTCATCTTGACAGCACGTTAACGGATTTTTGGTTTTCTGATTTGACTCGTTTTGGTGTAAATTCCATAGTGATATTACGTGGAAATTTATGCAGATTATCAGCCATAATTGGAGACAGTTTATAAGGATTTCTGCTCCGTTGTAAATGGGGCACATGTTTTGAGAAAAGATCCAGGTTTTGTTGTTGATCGTTAGAATTTCTATTGCTGCTAAGAATGGAGTTACCGCATCCAACGCCGTCACGTGCAGGATTATCGAAAATGTACCTGTAAAAGAAGTTTGTATTAAAATTAAGTAGAATAGACTTTCCACAAATGTGACAATTTTCATATATAGGAAAGAAAATACTAAATTGATTACCACAGAACGTTATAAACAAATTTATTTGATGCGGCGGCTAGTTTCGGTCACTATAGGCCATACTCAGGCCTAAAATGTAAGGGGGAATGGTTTTACAAATGGGAGGGTGGTGTAGCTGAAACTGTCAAACCTTATAAGTAGTTGAATACCGGCCACATAACCAGATATTTAATTTTTTTTCAACGAAATTCGGGATATAGCCAAAACACTTTATCGATGATATTGCGGATTTTTTTTTGTGTCAGCGACAGGGTTAATTTGCAAAAAAGGATTTTGTAACCGAAAAGTTGCCTGTTTTTAGGGTTCCGTACACGAAAGGTAACCAACGGGACCCTATTACTAAACCTCCGCTGTCTGTCCGTCCGTCTCTCTGTCAGTGGGCTGTATCTCGTGATCTGTAATAGGTAGACAGTTGAAATTTTCACAGAATGTATTTCTGTTGCCGTTATAACAAATAGTAAAATTGAAAGGGCTCTCCCTACTAAAAACGTGTTTTTGCTTTTGGCTTTTTTTGCTCGATCTTATTGAAGTATTTAAAAAGTACCTATATAGTATTAAATCTTGTACGATAGTGCGGAACCATTAATGCGCGAGTCGACTCGCAATTGGCAGGTTTTATTTTAAAATGGTGTAAAATCGGAATCAAAAGTAGAAAAGAGGTTTAATTGCTCTTACCATGTTTGTATAACTCCCAAGTAAGAGTATTGACCTTGCGGGCATTTTATATCCAGTAGTTTTACCTCATTCAGCATATTCACTCCGGGATTTCGGGAAAAAATGTCGAATTAGTCTAATTTAACCCCTTAATGCACACTGTGCCCAACTTGGAACGTGATAAAAATAATATTTTTAAATACATACACTGATTTTAAACCGCCAACTCAATCTATTCCATATTTGGCACACTCGCTTCTCTACGTTCCAGAAAGATTGTCACCCTATGCCTCTTATTTTCTAATTTATGTAATTTTTCTTCAGTCGTTGGCAAATACGTAAAAGGACGTATTATTTACATTGTTTCAGTGGACCAAAATTTCTAAAAAGAAATTTACTAAAACTAAAAATATCTACTTTTAGGTAAGCGTGTATAGTTGATTTTTGTAAAAAAAATGCATTTTGACTTATATGCCTGTCCGCTACATGTCATTTATTTCCTTGTACCATATTCGGTACAATTTGGGGTTCAGGTAACTCTGGCTTACATATGCTTTATTTTTTTAGGGAGATCAGAAATGGTTTTATGGTTTTAAAACTGTTGTTATTCGAGATTTATGTGGTAGTAATGATGAATAGTTGTCCTATGATGATGATGATGATATACAGATAGCAGACAAGCACTATTCACCCTGAACAGACCACAAATTTACTCAGGGTTAGTACTAGAATGTCACGAAGCCTTGGGCGAAGTATCCATCAACAATGTGGTCACCTTAGGATGAATCAATAAAGGTCACGCCACATCGAAAGGTAACCGTCATCTTGCTGATTCACTAGCCAAGAAAGCAGCCAACCAAATACTTTTTGGACCTGACAAAATCGGTAGTGACAGACCCAATTAAAAGAATATTTCCCAGTGAAATTCAAGGCAAGATGTGGTGAAACAAGAAATTGCAGAGTTGCCAGAATGCTCTTAAGTTATGCTGACAACACTGCAGCAAACAAATACTTGACTATGACTAGACAGAATCTGCGCCTAGTCACAGGCATTCTGACTGGTCATTGCCAAGAACGGAAGCATCTCCATATCATGGGGCTGTCAGAATCCGCAGGAGGTGCGAACAAGATGCGACCATCGATCATATCCTTTACAATTGCTCGACGCTCTCATTTTTTAGAATGTTTGTGTTCGGCGAGTATCTGCTAACACCGGCCGATATAAAAGAAGCACCTCTTGGCGACGTTGTCAACTACATCAAATCTGTAGGCTGGCTCACGAGCTAGGAGGTACCTATCATTTTAGGAGGATTCACAATGGACCTAGTGAGGCCTAAAGTGCCGTGAGGGTAACCCACCCTCCACACGTTATAGATACAGAGAGAGATGATGATGATTATCATAACTTTTTCTCAAGTTTTAGTGAAAGAAACCAGCGGAGAGGACTATTCTGATAAAGAGGTCGAAGTAGATGATATAGAAGAAACTATTATGATAGTACATATGACGTTCCCCAGTCTATCATAGGTACAGCAAATAAGACAAAGATAAAACAAGGTTACATTGATTGGAAACAAAACACTTGAGGGTACCTGACCAAGACATTTTATACAAGGGGTCTGAGTCCTTAGGAAATTATATATTGACTTTTGATAGTTTTTATGAGTTTATTATTACTTTAGGAGTTTTACCATGAATGTTTAGTAATTTTTAATACATATAATTTAATATCAGCCTATCTTTTTTCTTTTCTTTAACCCAAATTGTGCCATGTCAAAATATTAACAGCTTTCGACTTAAATATTAGGTTATATTCTTTAAATATTTTTTATAGACTACATCAGTGCGTTTAGAAATCTCGTACGGCGCGTCTGGACCCTACTATATAATATATGTGGTTAGACATAACACATTACATACAGGGTTTTCCATCTCAGACGAGCCACCCTGTATATTTTTTATCCCATAGTAATTGGAAAAATTTCCCGAAACATGTCGGATGATTTTCTTTGGGAGACATCTTTTGACGTATATTTGAGGCTTGAACGAGCAACCCCCTATGAGGAGGCGCCTCAACCCCTTAAAATTGAATAGGGAAGAGGAGTTGATACTTCATTTATAAGGTCTTTGAAGCCTCTTTACAACGGTGTATGAAAAAAATCACATTCTTAAAAAAAAATAATTGTTATATCATGCTTACAATCAAAAAAATCAAAACTGTTTTTAAATCAAATGTTCAAATTGTCTTACTAAATAAAAAATTATCGCAAACATTTTTAGAACGAATGGACCTTTATTTAGACTTTTCGTTAAGATTTTGCACCTATTTCAAACAAATAACCCACCTTTTGGCATTTCGTATCCTTTTTTGCATATTAACCTTTTCGCCGACACAAAAAATTTCCGCATTGTTGCGCTTGGAGGTCGTAGATACGTAATTTTAACACGCAACACAGCTACGAAAATTTGAGGTCTTTGTTCCACGCTCTAGTCTATATAGTGAGTCTGTTTATTATCTTAATCAGCATTGCCAATTTACATATTTTCGATTTTTTCAATTTTCGATCTCATCTACCGATTTTTAGAAACAATATTTTTCTCACATATACTGCTTTAAAGTATATTTGTAGTATTATATAATAGATTTATTGACCTTAATTTCAAATGTAGGCATTCAAGAATATGTTTTAAGTATTCAACATGTATGCAACACATTTTACAATTAAGTCATTTGACAGATATACCATAAAATCTAAATTCTCAGCTCTGGGGAAGCATCGAATATTACTTTGGGAATACCCTATTTAGGTATGCGGTATAAAAACATTTTGTTGGGTTGAGTTGAGAATATCTTGTGTTCCTGTCATAGTTTACACCAGCGGGTGCTTATATAGTGATTAGGTTAGGCCTTAGGGTATTTTTA
The DNA here is from genome assembly GCA_927349885.1 of Psylliodes chrysocephalus. Lineage (NCBI taxonomy): Eukaryota > Metazoa > Arthropoda > Insecta > Coleoptera > Chrysomelidae > Psylliodes > Psylliodes chrysocephalus. The sequence goes on from OV651820.1 coordinate 20,858,079, forward strand.
TAACATGGTGAATAATGTACAACCTATTTTAAAATCTAATTTTTCCCAGACTTTTGCTGACTGAAAAATTCCATGTTAAATCCGATTTTAACCTTAGGTAGACAACTGTTCTAAGGGTTCATAAAACAATATGATTTTCAAGGCAAAAGTGTATAATAAAAAAGTGGATATGTGTTTAACGAATTAGACAAGTGTTTCAATAAATTAGAATATGAATGTGACAAATATATTACCTACTAGCACATGACTAACATGACATTGATACACAAGACACAAGTACTTATTAGGATAAATAAAAAGTATGCTAAATTAAAGGAATACTACTCATTGGATCACCAAAGTGCTTTGGTAATTTTTGATAAATGTTTTATATCTTAAGTACCTTTCAAAATTAGTCCCCGTAGACTAGGCAACGAGCCGCCACTGATTATTCCAAGAAACTATTTCCATAAATAGAATTTTAAACAAAAAATTGTTTCTTCTGAAAAAGTAGGTATTTAGGAATTTCTGATCATAAAAGCTACTAAGTTTACTAAAATATCTTTCAAGGTTGGGTAATAATACGTTCTTTCTTATGCAGATTATATTTATACCTATATTTAGAAAAGGAATTTTCCAGAAAACTCAGCGATATACCTATTTATCAATTAACTTTATCGGAAAACCCGGAGAAAAACCAATTAGAAATAAAATATTTTCTATGTGAAATAATAAAAAATCCAGTTTAAAAGTGTTGATCATGGATTCTAATTCAAGATTTAGAACAATGAATATTTTAAATAACAAATTCCCTGTACACACTACACATTCATTTTGAATCATTTAGTTTCAATTTGAACTTTTTTAATATGAAGTCACAAAAACATTGTTAAGGTAGGTAATAAATTTTAGCAAACGTAAACACGTAGATGATTTTTTTTAAATTATCTAGATATAAAATATATATAGGTATCTATTTCACAAATGTAATTTCAAGAGGCTCTATACCTTTTTTGTTTATGAACAATCCGACGCCTGGCAACCTCAATTTCCAGGCAGTCATAAGATGAGGTGAGCTTAATTTTTACCTTTCTTTAGACTGTCACAAGAAAAGATTATGCAACGAGGTGAGGGTATAATTCGTGATGCGTGTACAATAGCATTACAATAATAGTCACCAATATGGATTTTTTTGAGAAATTCCATCAATTAAAATTAACTAGAAGATCTAGTAAAAATATAATTTGTAAAGAAGGAAATTAACAAGTATAAAAATATAAACAACCCTAATACTAGCAATGTCAAGTAGTCATAAAGTGAACAGGATTAAGCTCACTTTTTAATTTTATTTTTACCTTTCGCTAGATTGCCACAAAAATTAAGCTTATCTAAATTTGAAACGAGGTGAGGAGTTAGTACGTAGTACTTTCAGAACACTAGACCTACCTTTTTTTACACCCTGAACCTCTATACAGGGTGGACACTGATGTTCTGTCTTTGCTCGGGAACTCCATTTCCAACGACAGACAAATTTAATTTCATCGGGATCGTTATGTTTTGTATAGAGGGTTTTAATATACTGCCACACAATACAGAGTGTTTATTAATTGAGTGACGATACTTAAGGGTGTGAATCCTTGGGTGATTTTTAGAAGAAAAGTTGATCTTGAATAGTTGTTCCATCATTACTGAGACTCTTTTTTGCATCAGTTTTCTGATGAATGCCTTTCACTATGTCTTAGCTACACAATAGACGGATTCGGGGCCTGCATGGCTTTATCTGAGCCTTCTCGAGCTAGTTCGTCGGCCCTTTCATTGCCATGATAACCTTCGTGGCCTAGTACCCATGCTAAGATCACTTTGTTTTGACTGCTTAGCTCTGTCAGGTCTTCTAGGCAGTCTTTCAAGAGTCGTGATTTGATTTCCGGCGATTGCCGTTAGAGTAGAATAGTTTTGCCTGATTCTTGCTGATTTGTTATTTTTCTTGCACATTATTGTATGGCTTTTAGTCGGCCTGGAACACTGTTACGTATTCTCCTAGACTCAGCGAAATCATCGTTTTCGACTTGTATCCAAAGATTCCAGCATAACTCCTGCCTTGTTTTTGAACCGTCTGTATACCAGACGAGTTCAGTCTTTATCACACTGAAAAGGCATCCCGGGATTCGTTTTTCCCTTAGGAAAACAAGTTCTCCGCTCAATGAAATTTAAATATATTTCAAAACAATCAGTTGTGGTAATAACGATTTCTGAATGTGACTACAGGGAGCTAAATGTGACCACTCAAAATGCATTTAACTATGTATGTAGCTATTTAATCAAAAAATCATTACATATCCACTTTTGCGAAATTTGCGTAAATTTCTCAGAAGAATGCAATTTACTTAACAATTCTAACTTGTTAACGTATTTTAAGGCATACGCTCTGAATAAAAGGTGTTTGGCAATTTAAAATCTCCCAGCGTAAAATTTCTCTTTTATATTTTCAAATTAGAAAAAATACTTATATCTCTATTTGATAGTTTGTCAACTAAGCCTGGAATTGCCAACGCATACCTTTTTGAGATGAGCAAAATAGAATTTGGTCATACTTGCCAACAATTTGCGAAAATGTACACCATTAAATTATTTATAAGACTTAGAATTTTTATACTCATAAATATGCAAACAGAGATTTGAAATCCTCAAAAAAGTCAGACAAAACCAAAAGAAAAATTAAAATTTTGTCCCATTTATAAATATTATTGATTTTTTTTTTCATCATATTTTTGACTGCTCTATAAAAAAAGTTATTTTTCTTTGTAGTTTTATTTCTTAACTATTCCAATGGTCCAACTAACGTTTTTTCGTAATCACAATAAATAAATTATTATGGTCCAACAAACTCGGACCTTAAACCGCTGCGTACCAGGGTTGCCAATCTGTGAGTAATTCCTCACATTTGTGAGTAATTTACTAGTCTGTGAGTAAAGGGCACTTGTGAGTAATATGTGAGTAATCGGGAAGTCAGTCTGGGTATATTCATGGTAGTTAGGCAAAATCCTGATCAGATAATTTATTAAAACCATGTTTCTTTTAAAAATTTTAATATAAGCCTTATTTTACCCCCTAGCACTTTTAGCAGTCATTACAATTTTATAGTTTTAAAATTGCAACGTCCTCTATTGCTTGGTTAATGTAATAGAGTAAAAGTGATTTTGATATTTTACAACACTAGGTGTCGTTTCGATAGTGATAGTCCCATTAGGACTGTCCCAACCGTCGATTAATATCTTTTTTTTTTGTTCATTTTAAAAGTATATTTTTTTATTAGTAGATTTTTTTTAAGTATTAGAATTAATGATTTATTATGATTTGGTCCCTTAATAAAGAAGCTACTCTGATTCTCCAATCCTTTTTATCTGTATTTTTTGTTCAGCTGATGACAAATATGTTTTATATACAGGGTGATTCATAACTATTGGGACATAGGCTAAGGGCAGGTTATTTGTATCAAAATATGGCGATAGGGCCAAATATACCTTAATAAAATATTGCTGTGGAATAAGATACAGGGCGTTAAATAATAATAATAGTAATAATAATAAACTATAATCTAACAGCAAATTATTTGACACTGCAAAGCAAACTTTTCATAAATGAAATATTTTGTGAGTTGTTCAATTGCGTTTTTTTTGAAAACGGGTGAAATTTTCTAATCAAAAATACTAAAAAATTTCGTAAAAAAAGGTAACACTTAATTTCATCATCAGGAATCATTCACGCGGCGCCTCCTGTAACAAAATATGAAGTAATACATAAAATATTCTTCCTTGTCGAAAAATATGCCTTTCTGCCAATTTTGATATCAATTCATAAATATACAGTTACATCAGAAAAAAAAAACGAAAAAACAGTATTCAAATTCCACAGCAATATTTTATTAAGGTATATTTGGTCCTATCGCCATATTTTTGTCCAAATAAAACCTGCCTTAGCATATGTCCCAATAGTTATGAATCAACCTGTAGGTATATTACTTTGTTATTAAGATAGTGAATGCACAGGAAAAAGGTGCATCTGTTTTGACTCTTGTATGTTCTGAAAATTTATCTTTTAATGTTTGGCAACATTGCACAGTAGTAAAATAAATTCAAACCAAAGTGCAAGAGTACAAAATATAAGATTTATATAAAAAAACTAGTAATATTAATATTTTGAAGTTGTGAGTAATTGTGAGTAATCCGGAAAAGTTTTTGAGAGTAAATCGGTAAAGACCGGTTGGCAACCCTGCTGCGTACATTCGTATCTGGTCTAGGTAATCTGTGCCATGGGGTAAAGCACGTCACGCTGAGGACAGCGCCCTGCTTGTGACGTATAATCCATCGCATGTGTTCATCTCTTGCTAAGCGATATTGTCGTTGTCCTTGTTTTTCGCATCATAATGAGAGATAAAACAACAAAGACACACATTTACTGTGCCCACCTTCCACTTAATTTCGGAATTCTCGGAATGTCCTTCAACGCCCGGTCGTCCAGATTCTTGGGCTGGTATTTGAATTTGAAAATTTCTTTCATTAGTTTCTGAATAAGGAACCTGGTTTATCCTTGTATGAAGATGTGCAGTGGCGTGAGGTTTAATAGTACCTCCATTGCTGCAGTCGGTGTAGTACGCATGGCCCGTGGCCTTTACACAAGCGAGCCACTGCATGTCGGTAAGTTTGGCCTACTGTACTTGCCTGCGTAGTTTTGGTCGGCCATGTATATTTCAGAGAAATTTGTTGTCCAGACATGTGGTGCAGATATGTGCAAAACTGGACTATTTCAAAAATGTTTTTTTTTGTATTCATCCAACTCTATGGGATCATTATAAAATGGTTACCCCCAAAAATTGTTTTGTTAACCTTTTATACCGATAGAGCAATAAATGTTTTGATTTTGTAAAAAAATCAAAAATCAGAACTGCAATAATAATTATATTAAAGTTATTGACTGGATATATTTTTTAAATGAAGTAGATACCCATGAAACATTTATTTCTTTATTGGCAAAATAACGAGTGTAAAGGTACGTTTACATCTGACATTTATTGCATGATATTTATGTCTGACAGTTGTTTAGTCCAGTGTAAACACTCAAAAATATATGTCCGAGAGAAATTTTTTGTGTGTTTACACTGGACTAAACAACTGTCAGACATAAATCTCATGCAATAAATGTTACCTTAAGATTTTCGAAAAATTATTTATTCACAGATCAATTTTTTACATACCTGTGTACAGGGCGTTACGAAGAACAGTGCCATTGCTCGTGGGATGGTTCCTTACCCAAAAATAAGACAAATCGTTCTTACCAACATGGGAAAACAACCAATAGCACTTATCGAAAATAAAGATGACACTAGCATACTAAATTTATTTTAAGGATTTATTTTGAACGTTCGAGCTTTATTTTATTTCCTATAAACGAAACAGAAATACAAAAAATAAAGTGCAAAGTCAGTGGCGTACATATATTTTGTTAAAAATTATTAAAGCGCTCGTTTGAGTGCGCGACCATGGTAACCTGTTTTATTGCTAAAATATGTGCTTTTTTAGGTACATTGTACAACCAAAATTTCCTTCAAATCTTTAAACCTGTTTCGGAAATCTTGAAAAACCGAACGAAATTAACAATTTAAATTCGAGAGACGCTAAAATGGTGGTTCCCACCTTATCGAGACTGAGGCCCACAAGGCTAAACTCGTAGCGTAACAAAAACGAGAAATGATTTAACTTGAAACGAAATCCCGAAAGCCGATAGTAGTATTAGGACGTTGAATTTTTTGGTTTGTGAAGCATTGGCTTATTAATTAGGTTAAACCATGTCATGATTTCCATAAGCCTTGATTTTTAAAACCGCATTCTATATTGCCTTTTGATTAGGGTTTACAAACTTGTTTGAGCAATTTATCCAATAATAATTGTCCCCTTTACCTCTTAAGTCTGCTCATGTAAAATATTTGGGCTCCTTACTTCGCCTGTTTATATAAAATTAATAAAGGACAGAAGGATGAGTATTATAACTATGTTAAAAGAAATAAATTGGCTTTCAGTTCAGAATTATGTTCAGTACATGACTGATATTTATTTATAAAATAAAAATGACAGTACCACCGCATCAGATCTATTAGAAAAAATTCAATATAATTCGAAATATCACAACTAAAATACAAGAAGCCAATCATGTATGGCAAGCCATCACTAAAAGTTCCCAAAATACAATTTTTATTAAAGGTTTAAAAATTTAATAGACTGCCTACAGAAATTAAAAAAAAACAATAAATGTATTCAAAAGTAACCTCAAACAATACTTGATAAATAAACAGAACGAATATACTTTCTTGTGATAATACTCTTTAAACCTGCCCGTTTTAAGTATTTCCCTTAATTTATTGTTATTTTACCCCTCGTTTTACCCGCATTTATTATAAATTATTTCTATTTTGAGATGATGTACTTTATTTTAAAAAATTACTTGATGTTATAATAATACTACTTACTATATTTAAATTATTAATAGTTTTGCGACGATAGGTTATTGCAACTTATAGCCACAGAACTATTTTTTGTGTTAAAGTAGATCCATAGAGAGCAATGTAATTTACAAAGGCCTTCTTTCAACATACAAATAAATGACTTTATAATTAAAATAAAAAACTACAAAATACCTCGGTACCAAGGTAAGAAGATTCATTTTTACTAATTATTATTTACAATTCGCTGTTGAATATGTAATCCAAAATCGTATAATAAAAATTTTCTACAAAAAAAAAAACCAGCATTATATCCTACCTCTGTATAAGAACATTATATTATCTATCTTGTTGTACCTTTATGAAAGCCTGAATTGAGATATACTACAAATTATTTGCAATAAATATCAAAAAAAGTACACATTTGAAATAATTTGACATTTAAGAGCCATTCTCACATCACAATTGACATATTGATACTTGACAGGCACAGCCAAGCATTATTCTGATTTTTGCCAAATAAAATGGCCGGTTAATTATTCCATGGGGTTGCGTCAAATAGCCAATAAATTTGATGCAGGTGTTTTTGTGGCTAGGGGCGAAATAGTAGTACGCTTAAGTTAGCACCACGCACCACTATAAAAAAGTCATTTTTAAGAAATTGCTTATATATTTTTCATAAATTGGCAGGCTTGGTTACTAATTTTGAATAAAAATAGCCTCCAAAATGGCTATATGATTGCAAGTCTGAGGGTCGCAACCCGCCTTAGACATTTCACCTTTACTATCAACAGCTGTTGTTTAACAGGTCGTTAGAGAATGTTTGCAATTTATGGAATTTTAAGAATGTTGACTTAGAAATAATTGAAATTCCTAAAATTGTAACATAGGAAATGCATATGCGGATTTTAAGAAAATTGCTTATAAAGTAGTTAGGATGAACCGAAAATTCTGAAAATCAATAGGGTTCTAAGTTAGAAGTAATTATTCAAGAAAATCAAAACCGCAAGTCAATCAGAACTTTCGTTCTAGAGTTATCGTGCCGGTATGCATACATACATACATACAGACGACCAGACGAAAATTTTTTTTTGCATTTTCGGACTCAAAATGATCGGAAACATGAAAAGTTTTAAAAAATGGGGGTAAGAAAATTTTTTCGTCTGCACGAATGCAATACCGAGGCACCATAGGAAGGGCCTCAGTAATACCCTGTATTTATGAAACAAAGCATCTGCGGACTTATGTTAATAGGAAGTATTTATCTTATTTTTGGGTAAGGAATCACCCCACGAGTTGCCATTTAAGTCCGCATATATAGTAACTTTTTAATTGTTTAATTTACGCAAATTTATAGTTCATGAACAAACAGTTTTTACTTTAAAACTATTTTTTTTGTTGGTCTGCTATGCTTGTGAAATTGAACATATAAAAAAATATTACAATAAGTTAAGTCATTTCTCAAAATTTCGAAAAATATTAAATAAAAAAGTGGTTTATTTTTGGTTTTTTATCTGCCTACCAAATTTGACTTTCTTTTCAAGCAATTTTTTGGCTGATTCGAATTTCTAAAATCAGAAAAGACCTCCACTGCTGAAGTGTTTTTTTGAATGGCAGATGGATTTGATAATTCAAATTTATGACATTTTTAAAGCGTAGAAATTAAAGTTATACAAATTGTATTTTTTAAATATGTCATATTTTACAGGAATAGTCAATCGAAAGAAAAAATGTCATCGGCTATTTTTTATTAGTTTTGAAACCAAAACTGTTCACTAACTAAATTTGTGTAAACTAAATAATAACAAAGACTATTAACGATAAAGCCCTTAACGATGAAACACTGTATATAAGTAGATATTTTGTATAAATTCTCGAAGATAATACCACAGCTTATACAATACTTATTGTATAAGCTGTGATAATACCTACCACAAGAGGTGATAATTTTTTGAGAACATTTTGATGTTTTTACAAATTATGCAAATTCCACATTTATATTCTAAAAAAAAATTCACCTCGCTTGTAATACCTATTTGGAAAGATTATTTATAATAGCAATATAAACATCACTTTTATAAACAATATTTAATTTGTTACCGTAAGATGAAGTCGAAAGTGATGTCGATTCT
>OV651820.1:22071682-22472228 GCA_927349885.1 Psylliodes chrysocephalus
AATAATGTTTTATTGTTATAAGACACCTTAGTCAATTATTTTATATAGGTATCTAACGTTACATTATTACAGACTCAAACTCATTTAAATTGGCCGAAGATGACCTTATAGGCCAAAAGCGCTTGCAAGCTTATTAATTTAATCTAGTAAAGATCCTGTGGTCGATAGACTTTGTGTTTTTCTTTTTTACTTAATCTACTTCAGACCACTTTGAGATATGGATAACATTTGAAATTCACAGTGAAATGCTATAGGATCAATATAAATGGTACTGCAGACCTACATACATTGAAATGTAGAAAACTAAGTTACTAAGGGTGTGTACATGCCGAAGATGCCTCGATAAGCGATGATAGATGAGCGATAGGCGATGGTTAAGTGGATGTTAATCAATGTATCACTTTATGGTGGGTGAGGTTTTTATGATGGTGGGTGAGGTTTTCATGATGGTGGGTGAGGTTTTCCGGGTTTTCCTCACCTGTAAGTCAAATGGCACCATCAATCATCTTTAAGTCGCCCCGGAGCGCCACGGCAAATAATAATAATAGCCGTCCCTTTCCCCGGACAAGCTCAGCTTTTGGGGTTAAAATTCACTCGTAAGGGGGTGAATTAGGGAGAGTATTATTATTATTAGTGATTAAAATGAGAATATGCATACTAAAGATTAGCGAATCCATGCATCATCAATGCTTACAGCGATATCTTTAGATCTAAATATTTTAGAGATAATAAAATCGCCATATGAAAGCATTTTTTTATACTTGTCCAATAAATGGAGAAATCTGGTGTTCCACCCATTTTAGCCATTCCTATATACAGAATGTAAGGGTTAAAAGGTTTAACACACAAATTGACAAATATTCCAATTTTATTACTTACTATAATGATGAAAATTCTTAGATGACTTACCTAGAAAAAAAAAAAATTAGAAATGAATGAACGAATTGTTAACACTTTTTATACGGTGATTTAGAGTAACATGGAAAAACATTGTTTTACTTTACTATAAAATAAAAAGTTCTCTTCAATAAGTGTCATACATTGCATTCTGCCAGAGATACCTATATTCAATTTGAATTTTTTTCTGAAAGCAAAATTCAGTCATTCTTTATTGTCTACCAAATTTTTGAATTTTTAATTCATGCGTTCTTGTATATTTTCTTTTTTGTTTATTTTATTTATTCATAATAACATTTCCATATTAATTGTATTAGAATATATTCATATGCAAAACAAAGAAAAAACAATATATTTAAAATACTGCCTCCACTTAAATGACAAAATTTGTCGAAAAAAAAATTAAAGATACTATCTTTAAAATCGAAGAATTTCTACCAAAATAAACACATATTCAAAATATTGGTATTTCGGAATACTTAAAACCGTTACCACAGTGTTAGTATGCTTTCGAAAACAATCGATTATCTAAGGATATAATTTTTTTCGCTATTAAAAATAAGCAACTACTATTAAAAAATGTACACACATTAAATAAAAACAGTTCGCATTTTGCCTGAAGAGTGTCAGTAGATTTATTAGAAACAATTATATAAAAATTCTAGGAAGGGAGCACTATAGAATCATTGTTTGAAAAAGTGGACTATGAATAGAGTTATTAGTAGTTAGAAAAAATCAGGACATTTTGGAGTTTTGTCTGGAATACGCCGGGAATTATAAATTGTCTGGAATTTTATGGAAAATCATTAAAACAATTAAGGTATACTTAAAATTCCGTACTTTAAATTCTTTTAGCCGTTGAAATTAACTTTTCTTTTATTTTTTCATAATGTATTTTTTATGTTAAATATTTAATGTACGGTTTTTGTTTTTCTACGCCCTTTGTATTATATTGTGTTTTTTGTTTTATTTCACGAATATTTAATTAAGGAAATGTTTTTGTTTTTAGGTTTTGGGGGCAGGTACCTACTTTTTTTAATAAAACATTAGTAATTTTTTCATAAATTTTATTATTTTGTCCGGATTTTTAAAGAAATGTCCGAAATTTTTATTAGGTATGTCAGGAAATTATATTTTTAAACATGCTAACCCTTTATTTCTTCTTCGACTGTTCCCATCTTCAGCTTATATGAAGATAATCTTTTTTAAAGAACCAAGGTGCATCAACGATGCATATTAGTAATTTATTTTGGAAAACTATCGTGGTTGATATTATTCTTACTGGCGCATCCCCATAGGTGTATGCCATAAATCCCAGAGTGGTTTTAGGATGTGTTCATAAATCAACATTTTATTGTACATTGACAGGAGCCAACACTATTTTTTTAATGTCCTTTATTCAAGTTACTCATACAAAGTTGACCTATTTTTCCTTGACAACTATATCTTTTCTTAATTTTAACCTAATAAGGATATAGGCTTCAGCTGTTTTATGAGCATTATTTCCAGCCTTTCCCTTGTGTATAGTAGGACTAACAGTTTTCCCAACGAAACATTATATTTTTTTTAATAACTATAGCTTATCTTTTTCTGCCATGACAAGGATATAGACTTCTGCTTTTTGTAAGCATATCTTCCAGCCTTTCCCTTATCTATAACTAAGAAAATTTTCCTAACTCCAACCAAAATTCTTTTTGTATTTATTACCTATATAGACTCTAACTTAAATGTTTGATTTATCCACATACATATTATTTGTTAAAAAAAAGTTTATCAAATTGATTCCTGTAGAAAAAAATTAAATTTGTAAATTATCGTTTGAATGTTTTTCACTACATCCTTGTTCCTCTTCTGTTTACAGGTCTTGAGGTTGGGTGGGCGAGCTTACTGCTGCGCCTTGCGTTTGAAGTGCATAAGAAGGAATATTTTAATTATAAGGTATGTCATAAACACAAGGAATGTTTTGCATAGGAGGAAAAATTCAATTTGATGACTAGTGGGGATAGAGGCGTCTGTTTATACGTGGATAGGGGCCATTGCTATGGCCTATAAAAAAGAATGTACAGAAGATACAAGGATATTACTGTGTTCCATATCAGAAAGATGCTATTGCCGTGGAAGCTGTAATAATGAGACACTTTCTTCACACTCTTCCCAAAATACACAGCAAAAACTTTTTCGTTTTGCAGAATGTTAGTATTATGCAAAATAGCTATTACTTTTATTAATTTTACTGTTACCCTATTTTTTCTACCTTATTTGGAGTCTCGTTTCGAGTCCACTTTCTCTGCTGTCGAGTTTACAATTGATCTCCTTGTTAAATTTCCATATCCAATTTTTTGAATATTGCCGGCTTGCCAAATTTTCATAGTTTACCAAACTTACGTGGTTGATGACCCTGGCATTATTTTTTCATTATTTTAATTGAGCAATATAATTTCGTTAAGTAATTATTTCCTACGTATATTAGCAACTCGGCAGTATTTTGTAATCGTTTTTAAATTTATTTAATTAGTTTTGACTAATTAAAATGCTGTATTAAAAATAAAATGATTTTGTTTGATTTACTTTAAGAATTTAAAAAAAAAGTAAAGAACCAGTTCTGACCACTACCCTGTGGGACATCTGCTTTAATTTCTTTCATTTCGGAGTATGCCTCCTCTTACTTACTCTAAACATTCTTTCCATTAAGTATAATTATTGAAAAATGTCGATATTGTATGAAAGTGTTTAAAAATGAAATCGCAATGTTTTTAATTTTGACAAAGCAGCATCCGCAAAACATTTTGGAAAATTATTCAATTATCCTGGTTTTACATTTTCTTGATGAAATTTTATCTTGTGGTCGTAGGAAAAATGTCCCTTTCTACATTCCTAATATAATAATATACTATTCTGTAATGTAGTCAGCTATTTCCCGTCGAAATTAAATTTATGCTTCGAATAAACAAAATTGAATATTGCGTGTAACTTCGTTCCGTGGTAAATTTATACTCCATCAACGGTGTAATCCGGCTTCTCTGTGATGTATCTCTCTCTCTATATATATGTACACCGTCCAGCCCGCAGGGAAATATCCTGATGTCCTGCGAAGTCAACGAAATACACTTATAGCCGGGTATTGCATTTGTGCCGGCCTGTATATAATCGTCAACGCTCACGCTATATAATAATAGACTACTCATTTCGTTTTATTACTGTTATTGGTGCTTTGGTAATAGGAAATCATCTTGTTGGGGCTAATATAATAGCTCCGTAACTAAATTACGGAATGAGGTCAATATTCCAGAAATTTAAAAACGCAATGTTCAAATTGAGCCAATTTTTATACAGCAAGAAATTGCCTACTTAATTTTGAAATTCACGAGGACTAGTCCGGTTAATATGAAGTTAAAGAAAGCAATCTCTATTTTGGGAAAAACTAACATTTTATTAAGTAAAGATTATCAAGTTTCTCGAATGTGGTCAAATTGCTTCAAAAGAATAATAACAAAAACAAAATATGTACCACATATTGTTACACTTCGTTTTTTTATAATTCAGAACATTCACATATTACTCGTTAATTTAAATTAATAGTTGCTAAAACTTACCTTATTATATAGTAAAAAGCGTTTAGTATTACTGGTTTGTACATAAAGATGGGGGAATATATCCTTATTATTAATTTTTCATTCAATGGTATTCATATTCAAATGGTTTTATTAATGCATAAATTTATTGAACCTATACTTCTACTTATTTTGAGTGACACTTACCTTTAAGATTTTTATAATCTGCATGTCATATCAACAGAAATTGAATTTCTATTAATACGGCACACATCAAATCCTATACCGAACCATGCAATTTAATTAAAAATCCACATGGTCTGGTCTGGGATTCCAAGCCTGGCAGTCTTGGACCACAAACTTGCCTGTAAATGAATATAAGCGCGTTAGACTGCTACACCACCGACCCGATATTATTGTTTTAATTAAATTGGTACGGGAAGAAAGATTTTTATCCAAGAGCACTTAGATGTTTAATGTCAGATCTTTTGTCAATGCAGTCATTTTGAGCAATATGTACCATTTCTAAAGAAAAGTCTTTGGACTAGACAAGGCTTTTTTTCTAAAACTTTGATATCTTGGAAGTTGAAGGTATGTTTATTCGAAAATTCCATGATCGGCTAATGCACAACGTTCTGGGTGCTGTCTACAATCGCTCTTGTGGGCTATTATGCTGCTTTTAATGGTCTTGTAGTTTGACCTATGTATAATGGAGTTACAATCCACATAAGGGATACTGTAGACTACATCAGTCCAAGACAGCATTGGTGTTTTGTCCTTAACTTTTGAGAATACTCTATTAACGGTGAGAACAGTTTTAGTTGCAAATTTTACATTTGATCATGAATGAAACAAGTGTATGAGCCTGGGTGTGATATCGCTGGTGTATGATAGAGTGACAAATGTGATGTTGGTATCCGGTGGTACATTTTCAGCTTCTGCATTATTGTTTTGACTTTCTATATTATTGGTTATATTATTATTCGTTAAGATGGATGAAGAGTTATATAAAAGTTTTTTTACCAGGTGAAATGGGTATGAGTTGTCAATAAAAAGCTAGTAAAGGATGTTCAAGTTTTTTTAAAGGAAGGAACTATTAATAATACTGAGGGCTCTATTTTTTAATTGTTTAATCAAATGGATCTTCATTGAATGTTTATGGTACGACCAATTGTTAATGTATCTACCAGAACTGATAGGTTTTCTATACCAATCTATTAGCAGTCGATTATTCATAGGTATAAACTTAGTGTCTAGAAAGGGGATAGAGTTGTAATTATTCTCCTTTTCTAGAGTAAATTGTATATAAGGATCGTAGCTACTGAAAATTTCGAGCAGCAATTTTAAAGTGTTGTTTCGAAAAAATGTCAAAGAAAAAGTAAAACAGAACAAACGTATAATAGATATTTAATATGCTTCAAAATGATTTCAGTTGATATCACAGGACGGTATCAAAAAAATTATAACTTCTAATTGAAAGCCTACCCCCCCCCCCCCCCCAACTGACTTCCATGACAAAGTATTTACATTTTGGATAACTGATTACTTCAAATTTCAATTGTTTATGTCAGTAAAACGATTGTGACAGACGGACAGACAGAGAAACACTAAGGTAATTCCCTAAGTGTTTCTTATTGCCAATATGGGTACTGATGAGACAAACTACTTGAAAAATTATTTGTTGTTTTCAAAATTTTACAGTTTTTTATGTTTCGTCCTAAGAATATCGTTTCCAAATTTAATGTTTGTATCACGAGAGAAACAAGACGAGACAGGACGAGACAAGAAAAAGGCACTCTCGTCTTCTCGAGACGAGAGAACAGTTTTCTCTCACCCTACAAAACGAGAGAGGCCTCTCTTTCGTCTCGCTGCATCACTAACAGACACTTTGGTGTGGGGGTTAAGATTAATCGAAAGTAAACTTTAAAAAAGGATGTTATTTACTACGTATATTATATAATTAGGTTTTAAACTTTATAAAATACATTCCGGAATATACCTGAGCAAAGATTCTGGTGACAATTCAACCCCGACAATTTCTCTACCTAAGGTAAAACTTATGACTTGGATGTCAACTCGTCACTGCCGGTTCTCACTAGGTAGAATGGATATGAAGTATTCAGTCGAACGCAATGGCATACTTTTTCATTTTGTAGTCTGTGCATAGAATAACTAATATCCAAGTGGGTGTAGAAAATAGATAATATCCATGTGGATATAGAAAAAATAAAATTGCCCACAAAAATAATCAAGGCCATAATAAGCTATAAAAAGAACTGATTGGATTATTAATATTGAATGAAAATTTGAATAAAAGCGTGTTGATAAAATGTGAAATGTTATAAGTGAGTAACTCGTAAAGAATGCCAGTAACCTATTTGACAGAACTGATACCTCAGTTATAAATAATTGCCTTTTAGATTCGTTTTCTCATGTTACCAGATCACGTGAGACAGGTATTGTTGAAGACCCTGTAGTTTTAATGATACATTATAGTAGGTACAATAAAGAGGCGATAGTTTAATGTCAAATAAGAATCAATAACAAGACCGTAAAACCAACATTCGCTTACCATTATTACTCCGATTCGAATAGAGCGCTAGTAATTGTGACGCTCTTTCAAATAAACCGCGATTTAATGGCGGCCATTCAATAAATATTCACCGATGCCTATTACGGCCGACACACGCATTCTGGGCCAGGCCTACTTGGCCGCAAAGCAACCGCTGTTTACCATAATCTTTGATAAAATCTAAACGACGTAATGCAACCCATTCAATGACTATTAAATCGCCATTTTATGTTTTTTAATTCGTATCGTCACTTTTCCTATTCGGATTTTATTAGAAGCTAATTCGTGTAGCGCTTTAGACGAAGTGATAAAACTGTAATCTAGAGCTATAATAATGATTGTAAAAACTTTAATATCTCCTGTTATATCTAACACCTTTAATGCTATTTTAATACATTATTATTGCTTACACTTACGATTGGTGCTTGAATCGTTATTTTAGATACGCGGAGGGTACGATATTTAGTTAGACGTGAAATAAAAAGAGATTAAGATTACGACTATAATGTTTTCTATGGCTATAATAGAAAACTACACTTTTTCAGCTATTCTTGATTAAGAAATGCGGTACATTTTCTTATATGATGTTTCTGTTGACACTAAGTAATCATTTTAATTTTATATGTGTCTAACACATGCTTTTCCTTTAAAATTATTAAATATATTGAGTACGACCCAAAATATAAAAATTATTCAAAACATTTTTCATATCTCCACTGCCAACTGAAAAATTCAATATTTTCAATTTTTTCATTACGGTTAATTTTAGAAAATCATGTATGGGATAAAAGTTATAGAGAATTAAATCACAACAAATTCTTATTTAAGAAAATTTCTTCTATAATAATAAATAACAGAAATATACATTAGCGTGGAAAAATGTCCCCCATAAAAGATTCCCTGATACTGCGACTATGACCAAAATTTATTCAGCTCACCCACAGGGTGGATTGAGACTCGAGTTTAAAATTTGGAGGTAAGAGTGCCAAATAGTAAATCGGAGGTGCATTGAAAATATATACATCAGAAAAAATTATGCCAGAAACATTAGAAATTCAAACAAAAGCTGAAAACGTAGGGTAAACACTGGATAAAATGTTATAAACCAGTACACATTGCGTCCCAATATTACATGAAGAGTACACATATTGAGCTAATAGAACACGAATATTATACATAAATAGTACACAAATAGCACACAAATAGTACACAAATAGTACACAAATAGTACACAAATAGTACACAAATAGTACACAAATAGTACACAAATAGTACACAAATAGTACACAAATAGTACACAAATAGTACACAAATAGTACACAAATAGTACACAAATAGTACACAAATAGTACACAAATAGTACACAAATAGTACACAAATAGTACACAAATAGTACACAAATAGTACACAAATAGCACACAAATAGCACACAAATAGTACACAAATAGTACACAAATAGTACACAAATAGTACACAAATAGTACACAAATAGTACACAAATAGTACACAAATAGTACACAAATAGTACACAAATAGTACACAAATAGTACACAAATAGTACACAAATAGTACACAAATAGTACACAAATAGTACACAAATAGTACACAAATAGTACAGAAATAGTACACAAATACAGTGAGCATCTTAAGTCTTACCCCCCCTAACTCGTTACTGGGGTCTTGTTAGGAAAATTGCCGAGACAGGTCGATTTTTAATTTCTACAATGTACATTTTTGCATGATTAGTTAACCCTTAATTTCATCCCTTACTGGAGGGTAAAAACCCTTTAGAAAAATTTAAATGGCATGGGGTGGTGAGTGATAGCTCATTTGAAAGGGGGTTTTATTCTCTATTTAACCGTGCAAAAAAATTTTGAAATTTGCATCATTACATGTTGATTTATTAATGTTTAAAAATAACAAAACCTCACAAAATAGGAAAGCAACTAGACTAACAGTGACCTTCTAATGGCAAAAAGTCTTACTTCACGTCTGAACCAAAACCGAAGTCATGCAGGGCCGAATTTTAATTCTAAGGATGAGTGCGCTACGTTAATTTCCGTTATTCTGAAACAACAATTGGTCGAGAATTAATGAAGCAAATTTCAAATTTTTTTACACGGTTGAATAGAGAATAAAACTCTCTTCCAAATGAGCTATCACTCACCACCCCATGCCATTTAAATTTTTCGAAAGGGTTGCTCCCGTCCAGTAAGGGATGAAATTAAGGGTAAACTATGCATACAAAAATGTACATTGTAGAAATCAAAAATCGACCTGTCTCGGCGATTTTCCTAACAAGACTCCAGTAACGAGTTAGATAGGGGGGGTAAGACTTATGGTGCTCACTGTATAAGGAACATGCTCATCTATACAGATAGCAGACAAGCACTACTCACCCTTAAGAGACCACGAATTTACTCAGGGTTAGTACTAGAATGTCACGAAGCTTTGGCCGAAGTATCCAACAACAATGTGGTCACCTTAAGATGGATCAAAGGTCACGCTACATCGAAAGGTAACCGTCTTGCTGATTCACTAGCCAAGAAAGCAGTCAACCAAATACTTTTTGGACCTGACCCTTCTCTTGGCCTGACAAAATCAATAGACC
The DNA here is from genome assembly GCA_927349885.1 of Psylliodes chrysocephalus. Lineage (NCBI taxonomy): Eukaryota > Metazoa > Arthropoda > Insecta > Coleoptera > Chrysomelidae > Psylliodes > Psylliodes chrysocephalus. The sequence continues at coordinate 22,081,314 of OV651820.1, forward strand.
TAATCAAAGAACATTCCTTTGTGAAATTCAAGGAAAGATGGGATAAAACAAGAAACTGCAGAGTTGCCAGAAAGCTCCTAAGTTATCCTGACAACACTGCAGCAAATGAATATGACTAGACAGAATCTGGGCCTAGTCACAGGCATTCTGACTGGTCATATCCTTTACGACTGTTTAATGTCTCATTTATTAGAAGATTTGTGTTTGGTGAGTATCGGCTAACACCGGCCGAAATAAGAGCACCTCTTGGCGACGTTTTCAACTACATTAAATCTGTAGGTTGGCTCTCGAGCTAGGAGGTACCTATAATCTCAGGAGCATGCACAATGGGCCTAATGAGGCCTAACTGCCGTAGGGGTAACCCACCCTCCACACGTTACAGAGAAGGTTTAGGATTAAAGTTAAAAGCAAAAACAGAAATAATGTCAACAAAATTCTGATCGGTCAGCACTGTTGGCAATCTTTAGCGTGAACAGAAAACAAGAGAATAGTATACAAATAGTGCAAACCTAGTACACAAATAATACACATAGTACACAAATAATACACGTAGTACACAAATAGTACACGAAATACACAAGTAGTACACATACGCAAATATTATAGAAATAGTACACATAGTACAGATTGCCTGTACACCATGGTAAAAACATTAGTTATTTAAAAAATATAAATTTCTCTTTGTCTAGATTACTATTAAACTTATTCAAAAAGCAATTTGACATTTTTTCGAAAAAATACAAATATAATGAAAGACGAAAAATTATAAAAGTATTTTTTTGCACAACTGTAGTGTTGGTTTTATTTAGGTTTTGTTTGTACATACGTAATAATCCCTTCTTCATAATGTCATATAAATCAGCAAATTTGTCTTATTTTATGCATGAATTTATAAAAATTATTTAACGATGTTTAAGACTTAAAATTAAAAATGTCGTGCGAGCCATTTTCGAACAGGCCGGAATTCTTTAATCCCTTAAGACCACTTGTCCGATTACCAAAGAAATAAGCAAACCCCCGATATATGACTTACTATTGCGACCATGGTAAATAGGACGCTTATAGCGAACGCTGATTAACAGCCTGGAACACAGTAGAATGTTCGATGAATAATAGGGAATTGGTAATTTTTGGCGAAGGAATTTGGTAGATGCTTCGAGAACCTTCGTCTTTTTATATAAATCATATGTGTGTTGTTGAGAGTTCAAGATCAATTATTTGAAATCTAAATAGTGCTAATATATAGATATAAATATTCAAGGTAAATTATTGTTAAGTAGTAAATAAATTTTTGAATATACACAAATAAATTAAATAAACTGATAAAACTAGATAAATGTGTCAATAACAAAGGATTTTTAACAGGACTACAATTTAAAAAAATATAGGTATACGCCACTGGTTGTAAACGTATTTTACACGTCAACAATATTCTCTGGAAAATATTTTGTAATGCATTACCATATTTTTCGAAATTAACATGAGTAATCAAATGTCAACAATTTCTTTAAAGAAAACTATTTTTCGATAATCTTTTATTCAAATTATTTAGAAAAAATGCATTTTCGAAAACATAAAATTCCAAAATTTATTTTTAGATAGATTTTTTTTAATCGGATAAGTTTTCATTTCAGAAGTTACACAAAAAATCAACTTACAATTATACGGAAGTAAGCGGTAGCGGTGGTGATATCCTATGTGTACCATTCTATTAAATACATATTCACACAAAAGAAAGATAGTCTCCAAGCAAGGTTAAATCAGTTGGAGTTGTAGTAGAAATTAGTATATATGCTACCTCGCAACCCTTATGTCCTGAATCTCCACTACGGGTTTACCCCCAGGATATACCAATCAAGTCATTTGTTCAAAAATTGATGTGATATTCAAAACAATTCCACGCCAAGTTTTTTCTTCTTCTTCTTCTTCTCCTTCTTCTTCTTCTTCTTCTTCTTCTTCTAATTCTTCCTTTTGCCTTTTCTGGCGTCGGAAAAGGATTCCTTATCCTCTTGTACCAAATATTTTTATCTTAACTATCGTCTTTATTTTTTCCATTTCTATTTCTATAATTTGGTCTAGCTATTTCTTTGTTTCTTAGCTGGTTTTCCTATTGTTTTTCTTATTAGTTGTTTCTATTTTACATTTTGCATTATTGGTTCTTGTTTTGTATTTTTCTAATATCTTCATTTCTATCATATCCCATTTGCATTAATATTTCTTGCATATTATCCTGATTTTGCCGACATAGGTTAATGTTGGTATTGTTATTATGTTGTAGATTTTCAATTTTAACTCGGTTTCCATATCTTTGTCTCCGATGGTATAAATAGCAATATGTGGCAGCTTCTGCATTTTTTTATTCTAAGTAGTACACCAAGATCATTAATAGTCCGGTCCGAGGAAGGAATGCAAATGATTCTATTTTTTTTTGTTCTCCTATAAAGAAAAGAGCATTGCCATTTCAATGTAATATAAAATTATTGAAAATCCAATAACACTCATACATTTATTATAAAATTCCGTTACAATAAAATGGTTGAAAGTCCGTTGCATTGTACTCGTATAGTACATGACAAGGCGATGAATGCATTCCGCTTAAGCAAACGCCGGGTATTTGCCAACAGTATACTCCTGCACGCCTGCAAGCTGCAGTCGCCAACGTAACACTTCTCGACCCCACAGTCTATTGTTACCTTTGGACGCTTTGTAAGTTGAGTAAGACCAAGAACTCCTTTGAAGTTGCAACTTTTGCTGTCTACTGAATTACACTTAGTTGTACGGCTTGTAAGTACAGAGTGGACAAAGCTTACCAGAAAGTTCTGGTGTTTGATTTGCTAATTAGAGCTGGTATTTAAACATTTCATTGGAGAAGAGGAGACGTAGATTAAAATATATTAATAACATAATAGTATATTACATAACTAGTGTAAAAATTGACAAATTTCGATCAAAGTGCAAACAAAACGTGTACAGAAAATGCATTTGCCAATGAGTTATGAATAATAGTTTTCTTACGACTATAACGCCAAGATCGATGATATTTAAAATCAACAAAATATGCCTGGTTACACAGAGTAGAGTAAAATGTGTCATCTACCTTCGAGTATTAAAGCGCTTTGGCATTTATGGATTTGTTTGTAAAGACAGATGCTTGAGTGCAAGCTCATTAAAGGATCTAGGCTGATATTGTGTGCATTTCTGTTAAATGAACCAAATTCAAACGACTATCACACTAACAACTACTTTCAAGAAGTCAGATAACAATTTACTAAGGTCGGGCGTTTTAAACAAAAGTAAACAAAAATATTTAAGTATAACTTTTTTTATTTCATATTAGTTAAAAGGAACGTTAAAATGGTTTTTGCTTACTTTCTCATTATCAAGACCTAAATGGGAAAAGGGTATTGAGTATGTTGATTTTCTGTATTCAAATTATTTTATTTTATTAATGTTAATTTTTTCAATAAATCGGAAAACATATATTTACGAAACAGTTAGGTATAGGACATAAAATATGTCTAGAATTTTCTAAAGAATCCAAAAATTGCAAAATATACAGGGTGTTGCATTTAAAATAAGAAAGTTGGGATTGGCCACTGTTACATGACACACCCTGTATAAAAAGTATTTGTTAAAAAAATGCGCAACTAAAAATACCAATCGAAGTGTCTGAGCGTTTTTCCGAACACGTCTCCTTTTATTTATTACCGAATTTATTCCATTTGATTGTTCCACACTGTATAATAAACATGAGAACAACAATATATTTTATTATTCATTCAGTACATTGTACCACCGAATTTAAAAATCAAAAGCCGACCCTGACAACGTAAATACAATTTAACGGTTTTTTGAATTCCAGGAAAAACATATTTGTACAACTTTGCACACCTGCTTCTTATTTACCCGCCAAAATTGGTCTCTCTCATGAAAATGTTCCAGTAATTTAAGTTTCAGCGCTAATTCCTTCACACTTATAAATCTGTTTCACTCGCGTTAATATAAGTAACTAAAAAATAGACCGTTAAAACACATCCACTGCTGCAGTCGGTAATGTTCTGTCTTTATCTGCAAAGAGATGTGCCAGAAACATCGGGTAAGGTTCCCTCATCCAATCACGACGAAACACGTCCATAATTGTAACCACTAAACTCGACCTGACAAGCAGTGTTGCCGATTTGCGTATAATTATACGATTTTCGTATATTCTGACTTGCCAGCGTATCTTTTTCTCTTTGAAATTCCGTATAATTTCCGTACATTCTGGAAAAACTTATGGATCTTTCTGGATTACCATTTATTTTAGAAATAAGTTTAGACACTCCTGAGTTTATTTGAACAACTTAGTTGTTCCACTGTGTCTTCTGCTCTACTTTCATTAAGCAGTGGCTGACTGGTAACTGGCTGCTTAGAAGGTCACACTCGATGTACATTGACCAATGAGCCGAGAATTGACCGAACCGATATTGTTTATATCGTTGAAATGCACTTTGGAACTTTTGGCAGTCGGTCTGAACGAATCTACATTGCTACATTTATTCTGTCGACAGTGTCACATCTCACAAACCTAAAGCCGAACCAGGCAGTGACACAAATTTTATATCCTCAAATGCAAAGATGTGGCTGCAAAGCTAAGGGTGAGATTACAGAACGTCTGCAACTTTGCAGATCTGCAAATATGGCGGCAACTTTACAGATTGCAAATATGGCTGACTTACAGATGCAAGTATCAAGTTTTCGTATTCCAAAAAATACCTGCAAATTCGCAATATTTATTGTGGTTTATTACCCCCAATAACACTAAACCCAAATCCATTACTATGTTTAAAAACTCGATAATCTGACACCACGAACTGTATTCAATCAAAAGGAACAGAAGACTTCATGGTTATTAAAAAAAAGTAAAATAAAAATTGACAATCTGCAAGTTAGTAGGATGTTCTAACCTAATGCAAAGTTACAGATGATTTGCAGACTCAAAAAGTGAAAACACGTTTCCGTAATACAATGTTTCCCTTTTGCAACTGCAAATGATATTTGTAGATACAAGTAGGATTTGCAGAGCTCCTGTAATCTCATCCTAAATCTACAAGGGCGTATAAAAAGCGTATCTGTTGTCCCCAGTCACCATATAATTTCAAGTTTGGGTATTGGCAACACTACTGACAAGGCAAACGTTGAGAATTCTTTTGACCTCCGCCTAGAAAGGCACGATATATAAAAAGCATCGATATATCGAAATTGAAACATCGATATGTCCAAAACATCGTTCAAGAAATACAGATATTTCGATGTTTATTTAATAAAGTGACCTCATATTTTCTTTTGGGTCACTCTGTAATATTTAGAAGAAAATTGTTGCATCAGCATTGATATTGGAATTTCCCGGCGACTGGGTGGCGATAGCGATGTGTCAAAATGAGATCATGCTTTTGTCTACTCACAGCATTCATAACATACGAGTTCTGCTCATCAATATATCGATGTGTAAAATATCAATGTTAAAACATCGATGTTTAGTTTCGATAAATCGAAAAATATCGTGCATCCCTACCTCCGACGCATACACATCGTTGCTTTCTTCCGTCGCAAGCTCGACGCTAATCATTAAAAACATATTCTGAGATGTATTGAACCTAATGATTGATCATAAATCGTTACTATGCGTATCATTTCACTATGTAAAATTTGCTACTACATGGTGAAAAGGATATAGTCAATTTTAACCGGTATTATGTTTAATGTTCATTTGTATATTTGCAGAAAACGGTAGAAATTATTTAAATAATATATTGGCATTTAACAAGCTGAAGAAAGTGGGTTAACTGGGTCACACGTCAGTTGGTAAACTGACGTGTAGAAATCACCAAAATTACAACAATTGTCCTGAAAATTTTATATTTTCGACTTATACTCTTTTCATCTTGCAGTAGCTAATTTTTGTAAGTTGAAGAAAGTTTATAGTGAAAATAAAGTTGTTAACTGGAGAACATATTTAATTTCATCATAATCAAATAAGTTTCTGGCAATTTATCTACAAGCATCATATATTTCTACTGGTTTCATTTCTGCTCCTAGCTGATGGGAAGAAATTAAAGACACATAAAGAAGATATAAACCTTAAAGTACCAAAAACTACAGTTCGAAGATTCATAAAAGACTACGTCCACAGCAGCAATGGAGCTACTGCTAGGTCTTCCTCCACTACAACTTGTGGTGGAGAAGGAGGCTATGGCGGCGGCATACAAGCTGTTTACTAATTGATTTAGATGGGAACTTTCTAGAAAAGGACACCACACAATGATATTAGAGAAATTAAAACAAAATTCAGTACAAAGAATGCCATTGGATAGAACGCCCATTATTCACCTTTCGATATTCAAATACCAGAAAGGGCCAAAAGCCAGGAAAATAGGGGAAAACAAAACGAATCAATCTGGTATACAGACGGTTCGAAAATGAAAAATAGCACAGGTGCTGGGATCTACCATGTGAAGTCAGGGAGGACAATTAGTCTGAACCTGGGGTCACTGACAACAGTTTTCAGGCTGAACTAACAGCAATAAATGTCTGCGCCAAAATCATGCTAAATGACTCTTTTAGAGATAAGAGGGTCTTTATCATGACAGTGAGGCAGCCCTTAAAGCACTGAAAAGGGTAGAAGTACAATCTAAATCAATACTTGATTGCCAACAGTCCCTCCAGGCCCTGGCACAACATAACAAAGTCACCCTTGAATGGGTATCTGGACATGAGGGAGTGTTTGGAAACGAGAAAGCTGACCTCCTAGCGAGAAAGGGAGCGGAAAAAACTCCACGAACTCAAAACCGTAATATGACTCCTTAGAAGACACCTAAATATCTTAGGGATATCTGAAGACTCCCTATGTAGAATATGTGGAGAGGAGGACGAAACTCCTATTCACATACTATGCCACTGTCGGAACCTTAAATGGTAACGGGAATGGTACTTCGGAGTACAGTATCCGGAACCTGAAGAAATCGCGAAAGCTCCCATCAGACATATTCTTGAATTCATCAAGAAAATCAATCCGATGGGATAGAAACTGTGAGGGGTACAATAAGCCTAGAGCTTCAGTAAGAGTGGGCTTTGAACCACGCACTAATTCAGATAGAAAGGGACACCTGAACAAAATAGGCACGTATATTGGAGACCTATTGTGTCGACAACGAACAAGAAATAGTCAAATTTTTTGAAGAACCACAGGTTGATCCAGGAACCTAAAGAACACACCCTGTCAACGACTTGTACAAACCTGTGCAAGGGACAAAGATGAGAGAGTGGGTATTATGAATTACCATGGGTCAAATACAATAAGCCATTAGGCTTAGGAGAGTAAGTCAGACAAGCCCAGGGAAAAAAAGAAGAATTATAATTAATTACTGCATAAAACTTTCAGTTTACGAAATGTATACACAATAGTAGTTTGTGAAACAAGAGTGGATATGATGGCCATATCGCACGAAGACGAAATTTGAGAACGACGCTGTAGGCGGAGTGCCTTATCGTCTGAGTGTGATATAGACAATCCACTCGAGTTGAACAGTATATTTTTTCTACGACCCATTAACGAAAATCTACAAATATTAAAAATTATTTTAGGTTAAGATAAAATATTTAATTTAAAAATAATAAATGACTTTTACTAACTTATAAAATAAAATAAAATAAACAATAATAAAAAGAAAAAAGAATTCAATTAATACTCGTTTTCCGTATGAAAGGCAAGAACGCTAACCATAGGACCATCAATTTGCTTTAATACTCGTAATTAAATTGACTTCAAATAGTTTTATTTAAATTAACAAATTATTTATAATTATAGACGAAATAAAAAGAATAACCCATTTTAATGTATGTTTAATCTCAATAACTAAAAAATATACTGTCAATTAGTTTGACAGAATTGTCACTTACTTCAAATTTTAAAAATAATAGCAGTCGGTTGACTGTGATTGGTGGATTTCAATTTTTTGCAGTGTTCTCACTACCTAGAATGGATATAAAATATATTCGTTCAGTTGAAGGCAAAAGCATACTTTTTGTTTTGTATTCTGTGCGTAGATAAGCTAATATCCATGTGAGTGTAGAAAAAAGTATTGTTTGGTTTATTAACACTTAAATGTCTAATGTTTTATTTCTGCCAAGTATTGAAAAATTCCCTATTATTATTGTATTAATATTTCAAAAGTAAAAAAGAATAAGAAAAATCTTCTTTCTTTTTTTTTTTCGTTAAAATTGAAGGCATTAATCAAACAAATTTACTGACATTTTTCGTACAGTTTAGAAATGTCACAACAATAAATCCTTTGTGATTGCTGTTTGTTTCACTTTCATTAAAAAAAAAAAAAAAAAACGCCAAGATGACAAAATACAACTTTTTATGTAAGTAGAACTTTTCTATAGCTCTCCTAAAGCGGATTACTGTGCAGATTATTTTAATTCTGGGTATTTTGTCTTATTTTCTTAAAAAGCAGTGCAGTTGCCAGCCCTCGGAAAGATTAAAATAAATTTAAATTGAATGGGTTTCATTTTAATGTCATCATAAACGTAGAATTGGTTTTGGTGTTAACCAAGCTGACATTTTATTACAGAATTTATTAAATTCGATTAGTGTTGTCAAAATGTTTGTTTTCGGTATTTTATAAACGTTTTGAAAATTTGGAAATAACATTGGCTACGCTGTTAATTAAAAACAAAATAATAATAATAAATTTAATTTATGTTCTTTTAGAATTATATGCATAGAGATATTACATCCTTTTACTGCTATCAATTAAATGAGTCTCATTAGCTTAGAATTAATTGTATTTTGTGTATCATGTATGTAACAGTGAGAGAAAGATGTAATATACAGTATGTTGCAACTAAAAAGTATAAATTTATTGGAGTCTAGAAACAATAGAATACAACAGAATACTTTTATTTAACTATGTTATTTAGTGTTACATAAATTTATAGCAAGTCAAAAAAACCGGATTAAACAATCATAAGATTAAAAATTACAAACAACAATAAAGTAAAGGGGTGGGTGGCTCAGAGGTAGAGTCTCTGCCTGTGGATCCAAGGGTCCCAGGTTCGAATCCCACCGTTGGCCGGGATTTTTTTATTTAATTTAATTATTAAAATTAATTCTGATGCCTTGGTAGGATTCCCCACTCGACCATTCACTGTTGGGTTCTAATTAACAGTTCTGTTCCTAAAGTGGCGCCTGGAAACAGTAACAAAGCCTACACAGAACACGAGGCTAATGGCCTTAGTAGTCACATATATAATCTAAAACAATAAAATAAAATAAAATACGCAAACTGTTAAAACCTAATGGTACAAAGATAAAAGTGTCTTAATTAAAATGCATTAGTACATACAAAAATATTTTTAGGGGATCTTGAAGGAGAATACCCAGGGAGAATGTATTGTCAACAGGGAAATGAATGGAAACGAACATGATTTAAAAATTCAGAAATATAATAAAAACTGTGGTTTTCAAAGTAAATTTTCAATAATTTTTTATAGTAAAATAAGTTTGTTGATTTTAAATTACTAGGAAGTGGATTATGAGTTTTTTTGTGTTTTTAATAACCTATATCTAGATAGTCGAATTAGGCTAGCATTTATAAGAGTGAATACTGGACTGAGTAAAGTAAATAGGCTAGAGAAGTTCGGAGCCATTCCTTATGTAAATTAACATGGGAAATCGCTAAGGTTCATTCTGCCAATTTTTGTCCACGGTCATGTCATCTGTCAATCCAGAGTTCAGCTGTCAATCCAGTGTTGCCAACAGTCAAAAGTGTTGAAAACCTAACCTAACAGGAGTCAAGAGTCGCCACGAGATGGCACAACCTGTCAACTAAATTACTCAGCGATCTTCGTGACAGATGTCAAAAATTATTCTAACCTATGGCATCTGCCAACAGTGTTGCCAACCTAACCTACGCAGGATAGCTACGAAGTTGGCTAACCTAATGACAAATATCAAAAATCAATGCGGATTTCTACATCGAGAAATCCCCAATGGGACTCGCTGACGCAAGAAATGATATAATACGGAATATTAAGATATGGAATGTTAAGATGATGCGCAGTGACAGGTCAAAAACTAATCTCTTTGTTATTGTTGGTCCGATTCAAAAGGGCAAAACGGCATTATGTAGATAACTCGAAAACGTCGAACAGAAAAATCATGCGATTGCCAGAAAGGCCTAAGCGTGTTTCTCGGATATTACTGGTCCGATTCAAACGGGACAAACGGCATTCAGCATGAACTGTCATCTAGCTGTCATTTCCAACGAAAGAATTGCCATCAAAGACAAAAGGGCATTAACGGATCGTTGTTGTTGGTGTTTACCTTGAACTGTTATATAGTTGAAATTATCATATCATTACTACCGGTATCTCACCATCTTTCATATCACCGATTCTCATGATTTTTGAAAGGGAAATGTCACGTGACATACTAATAATGAATTTGCCAATCGTTGTGCCTTATTGACACTTTTTGAATTGATGTCTCCGATTTCTGTAATTTTTGAGTATGTAATGTAATGCAACATGCTTATAATGAATCTGTCATTCAAATGTCATTTTTGAAATTGATGACGAGCTAGAACTACGTGTGATACATCAAATGAAACGGTAGAATGTGAAGATCACATAGTTGTCGTCATCTTCGACAAATGTTCTTTGATGTTATTTGCAACATCGATAAATCGCTGAGAAAGGGCTTAAAATGAATGAAAATCAAATTGAGAACAAGGAACTAGATAACTTTTTTTCAATTGTCCAATATGACTAAATCAGTTTAACTTATTGTCTATAGTAAAACCCAACAACTTTACAGTTTTAGGATCTGATAGTGGTGCACGCAGCAACACATTCATGTTTTGTGATTTAGCTTGATATATTTTATTTGCCGCAAACCAATAACTTGCTTTTTCTTCCAGTTCATTGGTTAATACTAGATAGCTGTGAGTAGCTATCACTTGAAAAGATTAACGTAGTATCATCAGCAAATAATATACTATGAATAGGTTTCAGGAAATTGCATAAATTATTTATGTATATGATGAAGAGTAACAGTCCCAGAACTGATCCTTGCGGTACTCCTGTATTTATAGGGTTTAAATTTGACAGGCTATTATTATAAAATACACTTTGTAACCGATTGCTGAGATATGATTTAAAAGTCGCACAATGTAACTCCTAAAAACTTTCCGTTTTCAATGCCATCAACCATATAATCAACGGCACACATTGCAGCATCAGACGTTGATCACTTTGAACGAAAACCAAATTGATGTGTAGAAAAAGATTATTTGATTCAAATTCAAAGTAATGATAATTTTAATTAGTTTTTCAATCATTTTTGAACATGTATTTAAAATTGAAATCGGACGGTAGTTATTAATGGCTGATTTTTCACCTTTTTTGTGTAGAGGAATAACTTTTGCAAAATATATCTGGAAAAATACCAGTGAGAAAAATGTAATTGATTAACATTGTCAGGGGGTGTAATATGATTTCTACAGTTTCTTTTATAAGTTTGGCATTAATCCCATGAATATCTGCACATGGAGAATTTTTAAGAGTTCTAACAACGCCAAAAACTTCTTCTTTTGTAACTGGAAAAAGAAAAATGATGAGCAGGGAGCTGGATATTTTTAAAACTTTAATAAATCAATAATTGGTAAAACCGGTAAAGACTTAATAATATTCTCCGCTACATTTGAAAAGAAATTGTTAAAGTCATTTGAGGTTAGACTTTTAATACAGTTTTTTGTTTTGATTTATTTCTTACAAAGTTTACCAAATGCCAACTTGCTTTGGAATTGTTATCTGCCATGGCTATATAATTGTCATATGCATTCTTTTTCGTACGTTTTAGTTCAATATTATAGTTTTTCTTAAAAGTTATTAACAACAACTGGGTCTTTAGTAACATTACAGATAGTTTTTAACTTTGACAAAAATTCTCTTTGCTCTGCAAGTTCTTTGGTAAACCAACAAACAGGCTGCTTATTTAAAATACGTCTGCTCTTCTGTAGCGGAATCACGTCAATTTTTATTTTCAATCCCGTGTTCTGTCAGAAATTCCTTTTATTCGTAGGGTCATCTGTGTCAGCGTGATCAGGTCATCGATGCTTCTTCTAGCTAGAAATATTGTTCATTCCATACATCATTTGAAAGGCATTTTATTAATCTAGCCAGTCGTATAAATAAGTTTAAATAATTTAGATTTTTACACTGTCAAATATGTTTATTATTTTCATTGCCTTTATGGAGGACTCTTACAAAGCCCGTTTTTCTAAATTTCTTCTTAACTTCGCTTACGGTGAATTGCGAAATTAGTTCTCGGTTGGGACATGTATTGTTGAATAAAGAACAAATTTCTATCGGTGTCCTTGTTATGTCTCCACAACCAATCATTATCTGAATTTCAATTCATTGAGTTTCCGCGCAAGCATCACTCTGATGTAAAGACTTTTTAAATATGTATGCGAATGTATTTGAATATGTACTCGACTATTATTACGATTTACATTTAACAAGTCAAATAAGTTTAATTTGAATGTAGCAATCTTACATCTTTAAAAAAAGTCAAGCTAGAAACTAACATTTTCTTTTCAGTGGCGGCATCTAGTAAATTCACTCTTGTGTAATTACAGAGAATCAAAAATTAATATTTGAGAAGTTTACAAACTTCAATAACTTAAAATTAATAATATGGAGGGATAGATAATTAAAAGACCTTTATTATGATGGATCGCATAAACCACTTCTCTATTTAAAAAAATCATTGATGCTCACGGTCAGGAATAAAAGGAATATCTGACAGGACGCGCGCTTAGAAATAAAACAATGGGTATTAGAATTTTTTTCCAGATATCAAAGATTTACGAAATAATGAATTTATTTCCTTCATTTGCAACATACTTTATGTTCCTCTAATGGCAAGTATATCCTACTGACTGTGCCACTTTTTCATTCTTAATAACTTTAGTTTTTCAATTACTTCTATATCGCTCTGGTCATCCAGAATTAGTATTATAGTATATCCGATAATTTAGGTTTTAGAGCCGTTTTTCTAATTCGTTCGCAGAGTCGATACCGCTTACCGTTGTTTGGTGGTTTTCTTTTCCTTGGACGCCACTGAAGACGGAAGACGCCGTTCCAGGTTATGGCCTACAATTTATTTCCGAAACACCCATAAAATCGTCCTGCCAGCTAAAATGGACGTATCGTCCATCTGTCGCGTCCAAGTATCGCGTATCTCAGCAAAAACGACATATGGTCAATGGTCAGCCCTTTTTGACATACACGCCGGTAGCACGCGCCATCTCGTGACGACCGTCCACGATACGTTTACGAATGCGACGCACGTGCACCTGGCACGGGTTTGGATTGTTCCCCTAAAGTTATGGTTATTGTAAGGTTGCATTAACGGCGGATATGATTTCGTAGGGCAAACACGGTTACTTACCTGTAATGCGTTTGTTCGGCAAGGCATTGGCGTAGATGTTTTTCTGATAGGAGTAAATTATATTCAGTTCAGTAAATAGTTTAGTAAATAGAAGAATGAACATCCACTTCTTTTGTTAAAATCTAACCACATTTTACACCGGGTCAGTTACCGAATTTTTCTAAAGTTTTTTTGTGCGAGTAAGTGTACAAAGTTTTTTTATTCTATTTTTTAGTAATGATAGAGTTTATTGTATTGTAAGCTTTGTCAATGCTGTCATTATTGTCAAAACTTTAAATTTGGTTTTGTGTTTCTTATTTTTGGATGTTTTTAAAAGGTTTAAATTAAAGTGAGGTGATTTATTCAGCAATAAGAATGAGGATCTAGCTAAGCCAATATCACGATTGATCTTAAATTGACATCTTTGAGGGCAGTGGCGTAGCCAGAAATTTGTCAAGGGGTGTTCTGAGAACTATGGACGGTTCCATCAACAAAGTGAAATATTTCAGATAGGATTGTTTTTATTAAAAATAAGTAAAAAATGGATAATTTTATTATAAAACGATGAAAAAGTGAATAAAAAGAAACAGTAAATAGCGATCAGCGCTAATACGATGGCGGAAACGGTGACGCAAAGTCCATCCATGAGAGGGGATTCTGACCCCCAAATCCCTTACTTGTGGCTACGCCACTGTTTGAGGGTAGGCGAGAGTAGGTAACAGCGTCATTTAAATTCCCCTTTCCCTTCATGCTTCGTTTTTAAGATATTGATTGTAAATTTTTAAATTGTCACCCCATTATTTCCAAGTGATGAAAAACCTAATCCGTCGTCGACCTTGGAATTAATAGATATCACAAAGAATTCAACTCGATTGTTAGTTAACAGAACACGCCCGTATTCGTAATATATTCGTTCCATTTCCTGCGTCTGCATCTTCGTCTGAGCTACGACTAAAAGACCAAAGGCCCCAAAACCCATACACCACTCAACTAAACACACATAGAAAACATAAATCAAAATAAAAACCCACGACCGACCGACGTTAAAGCCACGCCCGCATGTTGCGTTATTCGATGCGACTATTATTGCACACCCAAGGCGCAACTCATGCTAGGTCGTGACACAACTGCACTCGTAGAAGTTTTATAAACTTCAATACTAAAATAGAATGTAATAAGTTGCTTCTGTGACCGCAAAAAGTTGTACTATGTCTGGAAAGTAAAATTCAAAGTATAATTTCGCATGGATATTTCTGTTTTTTTTTGCCTCAATAAAATATGAATCGGTCATTTGAAAAACACTATAAGTCAGAAAAATAAAAGTTTGGGAAAGTAAAAAAAAAACTTTCTGAAATCGTCTGTGTGTGAGCCAAAGCATTGATTTTTTTATCAAAACAACTTGTGCTTTTTTTCTAAAGGGTCCAAATATTTTTTTGAAAACCATGACTTATGGGTTTTCTCAAATATACGGATATTATTTTAATTTATTTAGACAATGAAACTACATATTTTAATGAAATAATATGTTTATTTAACAATATTTTTATTTAATTTAAAACTTCATTATCAACAGTCGGCAAATTATAAAAATTCAAGTATGTCTTCTCATTCCGGAAGATACTGCTTTAGTTTGACAAGATCATTCATTTTCTCTTTGTTAATAGGTATTCTTTCAATATAAGCCTTTTTCACAGGATGAGTCGAAGGATGTGTAGATGTATTTCGAAATGTATCACAAATCAGTCCATCTATAGAAGATTTTGCCACAGGATCTCCTTCATTTTCGAAAAAAAATTTAAAACGCACATACCATATTTTAAGTGATATCTTTTTATCTTGTGAAACTGCTTGTTGAATTAAATTCAACATTGCGTTAGACTTTCATTCTCAATTCTTTGCTATTCCTGGAGACGTCTCTGCAAGCCGCACTGCCTTTTACTCCTGGAGATGTCTCTGCGGCACTGCCTTGGCCGATAAGAACGGTCTCCCGAGTAACACCTACGTCACAGGTATCATTCCTTTCATGTCCACTTCTCATTGGTTAAAAATACCAGCGTTAGGCACTTCCTAATTGGTCAACGTCGAGCGTCACTCTCAATCTAGCTGAGCAACTTCTCTCCTGGCAGAGCTTTAGTACCTCTCATACACAAAACATCGTTCTGCGGTGTAAAAGATGGCTTAAGTGCTTAAGTAACAAATTTCAAAAGAAAAGTCTGTATATAGTGTAAAAAGTATGTAGTTTGTAAGTGAACCATGTAATAAAATTAACATTGTTTCAGTAGTGTTTTAAAATGAAGTGTATAATTAGGTCCTTTCATTCCTACGGATCGTACAGGTATTTCCAACATTATTTAATATAGTTTACAATTTGCCAAGGTCCGTATGTCGGTCCTAGTTTGTTTATTGGAGCGGAAATACCGTTAGAAGCCTGTCTTTCGGTCAATCTGCAACAGCTGATTGTATTAGATCGTGTGTCGCGTGTATTAGAGAAACATCATTAGTCAGGACCTATGGAGTTTCTCAAGTAAAGCAGATTTTGACGTTTGAAAATTTAATACACCGAAGTGTTAGCAATAAGAATCCTCCATTTTCGGAATATGTCAAATTTGTGACTTATGAGCTTTCTCAAATGACCGATTCATATATGCTTACAGTCGTCGAAAAAAAAATAAAAAAATTCTTTTGCCGGCATTTTCTGTGGTCCGGTTTTGCTACATTCGGTGTAGGGTTTTCGGCTATGTGCCTGGATATTTTGTTATTCAACGAAATTCGGAATATAGCTTAAGCTCGATTTTCTGAACATAAAATGATATTACTTTTCACCTGATTGGAAAATCTTTTTTTGTATATCAACCCTATCGCCGACACAAAATGTTCATAAAATCGGCGTTTAAACTATATTCCTAATTTTCCGTAATCCCTACACCGGAAGTAGCAAAATTGAACAACAGAAAATGCCAACAAAGAAACTTCTTTATTGTTCTCGGAGTCTAAAAGCATGTTTTATTGCAGGCAAAAGAGTAAAAATTCAAGCTTTACTATGAATTTCACAAGTCACATCATGGCTCCCCCACCCGGACATAGTACTGTTTACAACTTTCCTTCCTCAACTACAAAAAACAGGCAAAACAACCGACTTGCCACTTTTCGCAGTCACAGGAGAGACTATAACGTAATACAATGCGGATATTTGAAGGAGATAATTTGTGGACCGAATCAGATCGAAAATTGTGTTTATATTTTAACATAACTGAGTTATTTAATTATGAAATCTTATTAAGTAATTATAATAATTTGGCAACCTCGCCGTAATTACTTACAAAAAATTTAGAAAGTGCCTTTAATTTTCGACTTAAATCGGTTTATTTGTTTCTTAATTATCTTTGCCTTTTTATTTTATTACATTCCTCGTTACTTTTTTATTTTTATTATCCCAGTTTTCTAATTAATTTTATTTTAGTAGGTTTTTAAATCGATTTTTTCCTCATTATTCTCGTTTTCACAAAAATAAGCTTATTATAGTTCAGAAATAGTATTGCGTAATTATTCAAATTAAAGTTTTTGTGAATGTCCAATAAAGTTTAAAGAAAAAAGCTAAAAAGTTGTGCAGAAAATTAGTACAGAACAAAATGTCCATAATTTCCATTCAATTTGATCTTTCTGCAACTAAAATAATTATTTCGTAAATGAAACTTTTAATTGCAAGCTTGTAGTTCTTAAGTTGTTTTTTTAATAAAAAAACTTTGTTTTCCCAACTATACGTACCTATTTGTTTTAAAAATTATCCAATTAAAAACTTGCCATTAGTAGGGTGGAAAGAATGTTTTTAAACATAAAGTGGTGTTCTTTTTCCTTCCTCTACTTTATCACTATGTATAGAAATACCACCTCGTTTTTGCAATAACTGAGGAAACATTGTCTTCAATCTTGTTATTTTTGGAGTTATTTAGGTACTATAATAATTCAAATACCTTATATGAATGAAAACAAGACAATAAAATACAGACAGGGTTCTCTATAGCTTGTTTCCACTTCTTCAAATATTTCTCTCTTATAATACTCTAATCAAAAATGTTTGACGAGACACTGTATGAAAATTTGTACAAGCTACAAAGGTTGATTATCTATTGCCCACTCGTTATCTGCTATTTTGATAGGAGGACAGTGGTTATACGAGCTTTTTATCTTTTTAGTTGCCTGCCAGAATGAATATTCAGTTTCTTTACCATCTGCGAGTCCTACTAGGTAACTGTTAAAAGATTCTTCTTTGTGATTTAAGATTTCCCTTCTCAGTCTTTGGGTAGCCCTATTTAATACATTTTTATCTTCTGGTGATCTTGTTATCTGCCATAGCTTTCTTAGTTTTCATTTTTTCGCTAGCAGTTCCCTTATCTTGACAAGGTAGTTGTTTCCAGTGGTTAATTTTCTTACTGTTGGTGTGTTCCTCTAGACAGCTTGCTGAATTTCCAATGTAAACTTTTCCAGTTCTTCATCTAGCCGATTTTTCGTTTTTATTGCTATGGTCAGTTGGATAGTTTTTTGTTTTCCGATTTGCTAAGGTTGGCTTTATGTTGGGATTCCAGAGAAAGTTGGCTTGGCAAAAGTTTGCTCTCACATGTATTCCTTATCATTCTTCAAAAGATGCAAATTTTGTAGCACTGGAGCTAATGAAAAGAGAATCAAACGTGTGTGCAAAATATCTAAGGTGGCCATTTGCATTTTGCCCTGCTGGGAATCATTTTATACATTTTAATAGAGTTATTCTCCATTCATTTTCTTTTAATTTGTAATAAATAAAGACAAAAACATAATTTTAAAAGGTATAGAACATATTATGTAATCCCCACAGTAATTTTTTTTTTTTTTTGTAGCCAAAAAATTCTAAATATTTATTAACCGACTTCAAAAAAGGAGGAGGTTCTCAATTCGTCGCAATATTTTTTTAATGATTCTTTTTTTGTTAGAAAGGGGGCACTTCAGGGGTGGTCCCATAAAAATTTGGTCAAAATCTAATAATTGCTTCCATGAGAAAATCCTCAAACTCTTCATTTTTTATGTATGTTTATAGATAATGCTTTACCACCTTGTCCGATTTATATGATTCTTTTTTTTTAGTAAGGGGGTACCTCAGAGGTGGTTCCGTATAAATTTGGTTAAGATGTGGTAATGGCATTTGCACGTTTTTGAAGTCTTACTTTTATTTGCAACTATTTTATAAAAATAAATATTTAAAAACACGTACTTCAGTCGCGCCTGATTAGGGGTTAAAATTGTTAAAATTATTTTAAGTCATTAAGACAAAACTAATTTTAAAATAATTCATGAATTTTTCTTATTTATAAAATAAAATAAATATGAAAACAAAAAAGATTTAATTTAGTCCCATGTCCAGGTTCGAAACCGGATTTTTCGCGTGGAAGGCAGACACTCTGTCCTCACCTCCACCGCTACTTTTATATTAGTTTTAATACTCGTAATTAAACTAGTTTCATATAGTTTGAATAAAATTTAAATGCTCTTTTAAAATGTGGACCAAATAAAAATGCTATTATTTATCGATTCTACACAAAACTAACTCATTTTAATGTTTATTTAATCTCAATAAATGAAAAATATACTGACAATTAGTTTGACAGAATTGTCACTAATTTAAAATATTAAAAATAATAGTAGTTGGGTGTCCAAAATATGAACTGTGATTGGTGGATTAAATTTTTTGCCCGTGTTCTTACTACCTAGAATGAATATGAAATATATTAGTTCAGTTGAGCGCAATCGCACACTTTTTCATTTTGTAGTCTGTGTGTAGATAAGCTAATATCCATGTAAGTGTAGAAAAATGAAAATTTTATTGCCAAATGTCATTTTCTTTTCAATTCCATCATCTTTAAGTATCTATTTTGCAGGAACAGTGAAATAGAAAAATATTAGATAACTATTCTTTATTTTAACAATTCTTGACCATTCTTGACAGTTCTTGACCATTCTTGACAATTCCTGACAATTCTTGACAATTCTTGACAATTCTTGACAATTCTTGACAATTCTTGACAATTCTTGACAATTCTTGACAATTCTTGACAATTCTTGACAATTCATGAAAATTCTTGACAATTCTTGACAATTCTTGACAATTCTTGACAATTCTTGACAATTCTTGACAATTCTTGACAATTCTTGACAAGTATTGATAATTCTTGACAATCCATAATGTTTATAGTTGTCGATAGGCAAATAAATAGACCTATAATAAAAATTCCTATCTATACAATTTTTTACTTGGCTAGGTAGTTAATTTTTATAAATTAAAATGCAATGCTACATCCATAAACAAAAATAAGAAAAGACACTTTAATTGGCCTTTAAATTAAAAACATTTCTAGACGTCCCCGTCACTGGATACTTGAGACTGGAATAACTTCATACACCAGCCACCGTGGCGTGTCGGAAGGACAATGGCATCGTCTTTTCTTTAATGTTTTTTCTTATATAGACGGATGTAAAAATTTATGTTCGCGAAATATTACCCTGTTTCGAAGATATCACGTCGCGAGGTGGGTTTTATTGGTTCTATAAGAAAATATATGACGGTTCCGCGGATCAAATAGTGTTATTCGAACGCTTAAATGTCGATTGAAAGGCTATAAAAGGAAAAATTACTGTTAGATTGCTATTAGTTTTTGTTTTAAAACCAATAAAATTTTCTCAAACTAGGAAGCAGAGTGTAATAAATTTAGCGGTTCTCACTGTAGTGAATTATGGATATTATATCAAAAATATATTACAAACCATATTATATTATTTTTATATAATTTATATGAAATGTGCTTACCTTTTAAAATTTTGTTGAGCGCTACTGTTAATAATTTAAATACAATTTATTTTTCTTTTAACTACGCCTATAACTCTGTTCTCAATCTATTATGGTTTTTGATAGTTCATATCAATGATTTTCTTAAAAAATCTTAAAGCTTACTATTTTATCTACCATATTCATTATTAATCGAATTAAATTACGGGCTTTGAGCTTACATTAAATTGTAATTAGATGAAACAAAGTGGATTCTATGTATTTTGAGGTGATCTTTTCGAAAAAAGGCAAAACAAAATGTAGCAGTTTTTCGAAAGTGCCGAAATTTTGGATTTTGTCAATTTTTCAATTTTGCGCAGGCGCATGTCGGAAATTAATCAATATTTTTAAAACGCAGTTTACGACATTTGAAAGCTTAGGAAAAATGCTAATTTTTATGTCTCTTGAGAAATTTTGATCCGATGCACCGTTCTCGCGGTATGGACGATTGAAATTTGTTTAGTATTTTGAGGCGACGAAGGTCGAAAAATTGAATTTGTTAAATGTTCAAACACTAAATTCTTTATAACATTGGTAAAAATTAAGATATTTGAAAAAACAAAAATGCGTTTTGAACTTAAGGGATGTGACTAGTGATTCCCAGAAGAGGAATTCCAAAATTGGGCATATGGCGGAAGGGCAAGATGCACCGCGGTCCTAATTTCATTGTTTGCATATAACGGCCAAACTATTTGAATTTTTTTAATGCCACTTACAAAGCTTACTCTTAAATGTGAAATCTTATGTGTGTGTAAATTTCACCGACATCGGACCATAATTGGCTAAGATATCAAACAATTAAATAATTTTTTTTTTCCAAAAATGCCAAAAATGCACCCAATGGCACAAAACTTTTTTTTTGAGTACTCTATTGTGTCTAGAATACGATTACATTACGGAAAATTTTATTAATATTGATCCTTGATTTTTGCATTAAATTGTTTCTAATTTAGAACTTCTAGTTACTCACTGGCTTTCCTTGCCATATAAAAAAAAAACAATTAAAAATTATTTAACGTATCATAATTCAAATTATTATTCTCGACGTACTTCCGTTTTGACTTATCAACCAATTTCCATTAAAATTAAGAAACAACTCTTTCCTTGTTATTGAAATTATTTTCAACTTTATCAGTCCGAGACAGGCACGCAATTTTCAAAAGAGGAATGGAACGGAACGCGATTGTGATATCAATACGTTTCAATTTTAAAATTCCGCATGCATATTTTTTTCCGCATGTAACATATACGTAAGTATAATACTACCGCATAGGCGGATTATTACCATATTCGACGTTTTTCAAGTTCCGCAACGAACCCAACTGTTCCTGTACGGTATATCCAATTCGGCATCAACTTCACTGATCGGCTCAATTTCTCCGCTTTTGCCCATTAATAACACAACAATAAATATATGTATAATTCAGCGGCGTGCCTGATGAGATATAATATGTAGGTTAGGAAATAAAACATATCCCACACTTACCCTCATTAAAGAGCAAAATAAGTCGGCGTTAATTTGCAATAAAATTCGTTAATTTTGAAAACATAAGAAATTTTGACTACCTCTTAGATTTTTAACACCGACCATGACTTACCTTTAATTAAATTTAAAAAAAGAAATGAGCACATTGGCCATATGGTTTTCTCAGTCGTGAAATCGGATTTTCTAATAGATACTTTTGGGGAAATAGTTTTCCGAAAAGAACGGGGCGCCAATAATTATCTTTTTTATTTTTTTAGAAAACTGGTAAGAATTATAAACTCTAGCTTTATCAAAAAGGAAATTATTTCAAACTTATACAGGGTGTTATTGAAATACACGTACATATTAAAATGGGGAATAGTATGTAATGACCAAAAACGATTGGCACCAATTTTAACTTGAAATTCTAAAATTTAAATATTGGGGAAGAGTCCCCTTTTCCGACCTACTAGTTTCCATATTTAAAGAAGTAAAATAAATCGAAATTGAACTTACCCATAGAAATTGCACTGTTGCCGTAGCAAAACCAATTAATTCAAAATAAAGTTTATTACAGTAATTGTTCAAAATGCCGTCCATTATTATTTACACACACTTGCAATCGTCTTTCCAAAGAACTTTGAACATTAGAAATTAGTCTTGGATTTTGTCGTAGTTCCTCGGCTACCGCATTAACTTTATTGGTTAATTGTTCAACACTATTAATAGGTTCATTATAAGCCAGTTGTTTCATGTGACCCCACAAAAAGAAATCGCATGGATTTAAGTCCGGAGATCTCGGAGGCCACTTAGTAGGTCCATTTCTGGCTATCCACTTTTGAGGAAATCTAATGTTCAAAAACTGCCGTACGTTTAAATCAAAGTGAGGAGGAGCGCCATCTAGTAGGTACCACATCCGTTGCCTTAATTGTAACAGTATCTCTTCTAGGAGTACTGGCAAAATATCTTCTAAAAAGTGGAGATATCCTGGCCCATTTAATCTGTTCGGGAGAACATAAGGCCCGATTAAATACTGATCTATTATGCCAGCCCAAACATTTATTGAAAATTTTCTTTGATGCCCAGTTTCCCTAATGGCGTGAGG
This sequence comes from Psylliodes chrysocephalus, assembly GCA_927349885.1. Classification (NCBI taxonomy): domain Eukaryota; kingdom Metazoa; phylum Arthropoda; class Insecta; order Coleoptera; family Chrysomelidae; genus Psylliodes; species Psylliodes chrysocephalus. The sequence goes on from OV651820.1 coordinate 22,104,214, forward strand.
ATTTTCATCACTCCAAATATGCGTATTGTGCATATTGAACACGCCATCACGAGTGAATGAAGCCTCGTCAGTATACAATAATATTTTTAGAAAATCAGGAATATCAACCCTTTTGAATCATCCATTCACAAAACTCCACTCTCTTTTCTTCATCACCTGGATATAAGGCCTGGACTTTTTGGATGTGATAAGGATGTAAACCTTCTTCTTTAAGTGTCCGCCACACAACAAATGAGGACACTCCAATTTCAAGACCTAGTCTTCTACAACTTAATTGAGGCCGGTTTTCAACAGCTTCCAATATTTCTTCTTCGGCCGCCAATGTTCTTTGTGTTCTTGTTCTCCCTCGATCTGCATTGACACTCTCAAATTTTCCATGGTCTCTTAGATGCTGAACAGTTGAAATAAACGTACGACAGTCCGGAATTCTCCGATTTGGAAACCGTTCGCGATACAGGATTTGTGCTTGCCGAGAATTTTCTCCAGCTGCCCCATAAACCAGCACTATATCCGTTAGTTCAATATTCGTAAATAGTGGCATCGTAAAAAAATATTTAAAAGTAATCGTAACAACACTTTTTACCAACTTGGAAATGACGCGCTCGTGTTAGCCAGATTCGTAAATCAACTAAAATTTTAATAATCTATAGTTTCAAAAATGTATAGTTTAAAAACAATCATTTATCAAATATTCAAGTTTTTTGATAACGAGGGTAGTAAAAACCAGTCTTCGGAAATAGAAATTAATTCGAAAATCTTGGCAACATGGTTATTTCTTACAAGACTAGTTTTCTTATCATCTGACAAAAACTTGCATATTAATTACTGTTGATGTTTAAAATAGGTAAATAAACCTAATTTATATAGGTCATCCTCAACATATCAGTGAAGTACGTTTGTTTTAGAATTAATTTTCAAAAATTAATAACTCCCTTAATAAGGGGTATTTTTAAAAAATAATATTTTTCTACATTCAGTGGGGATCTGCGCAATACCCAGTTTTAATATGTACGTGTATTTCAATAACACCCTGTATATGTTGTCACATGAGTATCTCAAGGTTAGTGACAGGAGACGTGCTAGACATGAGATCAAACCACATAACCAAGAGGTACTCTTTTAATACTCCATTTGAGGTTTTAATACGGGAAAGAGCGGAGATCACCATAAGGGAGCTCAATACCCAACGACAGGAACAAACCTGGTATACAGACGGGTCTAAGACTGCGGAAGCCACCGGGAAAGGAGTATTCTCCAAAAACCCTGATACTAACCATAGCTATACTATAGAAATACATTCCTCGGTATTTCAGGCCGAGGCTTACGCAATTTTGCAATGTGCAAAAACGAACAATGAAAGAGCTGTCGAAAATCAGCATATTCAGATAATGTCAGACAGCCAAGCAACACTTAAGGCCATATCGAGTCAGAAAGTTACGTCGAGGCTGGTATGGGAATGCACCGAAGAACTAAGAACACTGGCAGACCGAAATAGAATAAATTATTTTGGGTGCCAGGTCACCAAGGGATCGAAGGCAACGAAAAGGCTGACGAACTTGCAAAAAGAGGGTCAGAAGAAACACCGGAACCAGACACACACACACACAGGAGTACCAAAAAGTACAGTCCTGGGTTTCATAAACGACTCGATTCGGGAACAACATATCAACTATTGGGGACGCACCCCAAAACAGGCACATGGGAAAGCCTTCATAGGAAGACCATGTCCCAAAAGATCTGGAGAACTACTCTTAATGAATAGGAACCAGTTGAAAGTGATAACAGGGTTCATGACTGGGCACGCCCCAGTAAAGGGACACTTGAACAAAATTGGCATGTACATGTGCCGACTATGTCACAAAAAACCAGAAACGGCCAAACACATACTGTGCGAATGCGAAGCTCTAGATCGCAAAAGACAGGCTCTTTTTGGACAACCCCAGGTTGATCCAACAACGTATAGAACCCACTCACCCAAGGATATGTACAAACTTGTACAAGGTACAAAGGTGACAGAGTGGGTGCTATGAACTAACATGGGGTAAAACACAATAAGCCAATAGGCTTCAGTGTTATTCGGAGACACATAGTCAGACGAGCCCAGGAGAAAAAAAAATGTTGTAAATGCAATTTTGACAAGAATTTACTATTGTGAAATTTCCAATAACATATATGATTTAATTTGGCTGATACCAACACTATAATATTAAATAGTTTATTTAGCCTCTTGGAATTTAGTTACCACAATCTTCGGAAAAGATTGAACCTTCTATTTGATGCAACAACAGCAGTCTCCATATATTTGTAGCTCCACTAGTCCCAACACCAACCTCAATTTTCTGACACAACTCTGCCTTGCAAAAACTATATTGTCTATTTTTTACTTTCCAATGTAAAACATGAAAAAGAGAGAATTGAAGGAAAGAAGCTGCTTGTATTAGCTTCCTTTGAAGGAAAGAAACTGCTCGTATTCGCTTCCTACACAAAAAATTAATTCTGTTTTTCACGAGACTCTTGTATGAGATATAAATGTAACTTTTAAACAACTACTTTTTAAAATTTCCAACAATAAAAATTAATTAATACAATGTGTAATTTCAGCAACACAAAAGGAATTACTAAACCATATTAAATAAATTTAACTTGACTTTCAAAAACTAAACTTATGACTAACAAAAAGTAGAAAAAGTAGAAATATAATTTCTAATCAGATATTTTTTTAATGACATCAATAACTCACCGGTGTTTACAGCCACAGACACTGATAGTTTAAGATATAATCGGAAAATAAATTTCTAGAAACGATTTGGGCATCAACTGCCAACTAGACTCCCACTTCACGCCAAATTTCCCTTTCTTAGAAATATTGCGTGCGGCGATAATTAAATTTTAAATTAATTGAATACTATTTTTATACAGGATTCAAAATAACATTTCTAAAGGTAATTTTTAAAATGTTACAAACTGTCTGCTTTGTTTCAAACAACATGGGGATATAGGACCAACTAAGAAGGTGAGAAGGAATGAAGTTGACATCACGTGATATATATAATACCACTTCCGTCATATTGGTATAAAAATTTGACAATTATATATGTAGGTGTCATTACATTGTCTTTTTGATTATAAGTATTTAAAAAGACATCTTCAGGAATAACATATCCCAGCTCGAACAGGTCAGATAAATTAGTTAGTTTCTTTTTTAATTTTAATTAGAATAGGTATTAGGAAAATATTAAAATAGAAATATTTTCCCCTTACCTATTCTAATTAAAATTTAAAAAAATAACTAATTAATCTAATCTATGCGACCTGGAACCATCGTGCGTTGCTTTTTATTTGTTTTCACATTTTGTACCGGCGCTTTATTGTCTTAGCACAATTTTACCCGGAGCTTTTTTGTCCGGTTTTATTTTGTCCAGCGTCATTTTGGGACGGTGCTATTTTGTCCGGCGTAATTTTGTCTAACGCTATTTTGTGATGGTACTATTTGGTCGTGGCGCTGTTTTGTCAGCATTAATTTATCCGCTCACGTTTCGGTTCACGACAGTTTGCCCTATATCCGACGAAAAACGTAGTATTTGTAGTTATTATTGTTTAGTTCAGTACTATTTTAAAATTGTCACATGCCTTTTCCAGTAAATATTATGAAAAAAGACCTCCTTTGGAAGTCCAAATTATTAACATTATAGATAGGAGAATTTAAAAAAGAAAACTGTTGCAGTTACAGCCCCTTGGAGGTGTAGCTATTTTCTTTATTCCGAATACTCAAGGCAACGTCTTAGTAGGCTGCGCCACCATGCTCTCGCTTCAGGAAACTACCAGGTGCGTCCTATTATAGACGTCAAAAGGACGGTTAGTCAAATCCATGCATATTAGACAGATGGTTCCATTTTTTACGTATTTAGTGGAGTTATTTACAAAAAATTTTCCATATTAGGTCTTTGGAAAATTAACGCATGTCGGAACACATAAGACTTCTTTTTAAGTGTCACTTTGGATTTAATTAAGTAGTTATCACGGAGATGACTCGTATCTCTGTCTTGGTCAGTTACTACCTGCTTCAGAAATATTTTTTGTGGATCAGTCTTTATAAACCTGAAATGGGCATTTCGGGAAAAAGTCTTATTTTGAACACATTTCAGAACGTCTCGGATATAAGAAGTCCATGCTAAATTCAATATTGTCAGTGATAAAGGAGAGGCAAACTTAGAACGTCCGATGAGCATCCGATATTAATCCGATTCAATTTGTATTTTTGGTCCATGGACCATCTGAGATATATCTTCCATAAGCCATATACAGTTATAACAGAGCAAATAGAAGAGCCAGAAGTAGCAGGTACGATTCATATCTACACCGATGGTTCTATAACAAAACAAGGCTTAGGATGTGGAAAATGGACTGTGAGCAATAGTGCCAGGGTAGTTCAAATAGAACTAACGGGGATTCTGATAGCTGCAAAAGAAATCACCAGAAACAATATCACTGGAAGGAACATGCTCATCTATACAGATAGCAGACAAGCACTTACTCATCCTAAACAGACCATGAATTTACTAGAATGTCACGAAGCTTTGGCCGAAGTATCCATCAACAATGTGGTCACCTTAAGATGGATCAAAGATCACGCCATATCGAAAGGTGACCATCTTTTTGATTCACTAGCCATGAAAACAACCAAATACTTTTTGGACCTGGCCCTTCTATAGGCCAGACAAAATCGGTAGTGACAGACCTAATTAAAGAACATTCCCTTGTGAAATTCAAGAAAAGATGGAATAAAACCAGAAACTGCAGAGTTGCCAGGGAGCTCTTAAGTTATCATGACAACACTACAGCAAACAAATACTTGACTATGACTAGGCAGAAACTGCGCCTAGTCACAGGCATTCTGAATCATTGTCAAGTACAGAAGCATCTCCATATCATGGGGCTGTTAGAATCCGCACTCTGCAGAGGGTGCGAACAAGATTAGACCATCGAGCATATCCTGAACGATTGCTCGACGCTCTCATTTATTAGAAGATTTGTGTTCGACGAGTATTGGCTAACACTGGTCAATGTAAGAGAAGCACCTCTTTGCAACGTTTTCAGCTACATTAAATCTGTAAGCTGACTCACGAGCTAGAAGGTGTCTATCATCTTAAGAGGATGCACAATGGGCCTAGTGAGGCCTAAGTGCCGTGAAGGTAACCCACCCTCTTAACGTTACAGATACAGATGGTACTACTACTATTAAGTCGTATTAGAAACGAAACAGTTACTTATGGAATCTAATTTCAGAAGTAGGTAGAATCCGCAGAACTCTGTCATAAATAGAATTACGTCATTATTACACGATAATATTGTATTGAATTATCAGTAGTTATTATTACGATCATGATTAAAATGATCAAACTCGAGGCGTATAAAAATTTCATATTGTATATGCTTTACTAATTTTGATATGCAACAACATAAACTCAAAATTTAGAGAAAACAAAAGTTTTAAAAAATATGTTTCTACTAAAGTTTGTAACTGCATACAAATGAACTAAATAGTTCTGTAATATTGTGCCCAATTTGCATTTATTACTGCTGTAAGAACGTTTCGGATATGTTCTTAGCTAATATTCTGTATACATTTTGTTTTGTTAACATTATTTCAGCTTCTATAACATATCAAATTACTTGCTTTATCTGAGACGAAGACTTTGAATTTGTACAAGTTACGCTATCATCTTTCTAAGAACAAAAAAACATTGATACGCCCTTGGGATATACCAATGAGGGGTACATTACTCCATATCACGAAAAGTCGAATTATTTTCAGATACATTGGAAATTGAATGAAGAGAAAATATACGACGTCTTATTTGTATACGTCACGGCATAATGGCGCATCATATAAACGCGATGCCGGGGCCTTCGAAGTCCTTTAGATACATTTATATTATTCGAATAAGTACAAACCGAATGGGGTTCTCTATTAAATGAAAAGCTAGTGATCTCGCCATATTTCATATTATACGATGGAAAATGGTTATTGGTTATGGATATATAGACGGTATATTTGTAACAAATCAGTTTCGATTTCCTTGATATATTTATTACTGTTGAATGGGTAGGTTTCAAGATTAAGGAATTTAAGTTATCGACTTTTTAGAGGATCTTAAAATCTCTCTCAGTTTCTTAAAAAAAAAAAGTTTGTCGGCGCTTTAATAGGAAAGAGGTATTTTGTAAAAAAATCCGTAAAACATCTTTTTAAACTAAAGTATTGTTTAGAAAATCTTCAGTGACAGTTGTAGACTCATTTATATAAGACATTAAAATAAAATAGTACATAAACAAAGTCAAAAAAATTATTTGGAAAGCTTTTTATTATTGATTTGAAATAAAAAGTTGTATAACCGTTCTGCATGAACTGTATATGATGTTTTAGAATTAGATTTTGCTTAAATTAAACATTAGAGAGCTACCAAATCATCGAAATGATTTTTAATCTGTTAGTGCTTCTGTTGATTTAAAGAATGATTTAAGGATTATTCTGTTTTGCAGTGATTTTGAACGTTTATGAATAAGGGAATTCAACCTCTTAAATGTGTTCATTTTCAATAAAACTAATTAAATTAAATCTATGCTACATTTATCGGGCACGGTGGTGTAGCGGTCTATCGCGCTTATATTCATTTATAGGCAAGTTTATGAGTCTGAGACTGCTGGGTTTCGAATCCCAGACCAGACCATGTGGATTTTTAATTAAATTGCATGGTTCGGTTTAGGATTTGATGTGTGGCGTATTAATAGAAATTCAATTTCTGTTGATATGACATGCAGATTAAAAAAATTCGCCATACATTACCGTCTCGATGATGGTGGGTGAGGTTTTCCGGGTTTTCCTCACCTGTAAGTCAAATGGCACCATCAATCATCTTTAAGTCGCCCCGGAGCGCCACGGCAAATAATAATAATAGCCGTCCCTTTCCCCGGACAAGCTCAGCTTTTGGGGTTAAAATTCACTCGTAAGGGGGTGAATTAGGGAGAGTATTATTATTATAAAAATGTTTGATTTATTGGCAATTGGTTTCGGTTATATGGCCATTTTTAAGCCTGTAATAAAACATTGGTAAAACAAATACCTATAATATTAGATGTTTTCATAAAATTTCACAAATATAAATTATAAGATTTCCCGCTCAAATGGCTACATTTTTCAATGTGCACCCAATGTCTTTAACCACGTGCCGCCACTGTGTATATGTATATACAAAGGTAATAATTATTTATATATGATATGCTCTACATGACCACCATCTTGTTAGAAGCATAATTCCAAGCGTTGCTGAAAATTTGATACTGCCACTGAACAAAACGCTTCAGTAAGAGTGTTACTACTACAAAGTTTACTGTGGCTGTAAAATTTTTAAATGCTATTTCGTATGACTTCGTAAGGAACATATCCAAGCACAATTGTTTTAATATATAGCTAGTAATTAGATTATAACCAGGAGCTTAAAACTTTTTTAACATCCTATATATTCCAATTCAAATAAAAAGCAACTTTATTTAATAGCCAAAAGAAGGGACACTTTTTAGCTGCAACTGTATTATCTTCGGAAAGTTGTCTTCATCGGGCAATATCGCGGCGGCATTCCACTGAAAAATAGATCCGGATTTGGAACAAATGTCCCTAATATCTCTGGTGCAAGCGGCCTTTGTGGCGTAGTCGTGAGTAATCAGAACAAAAGCACGGCGATTTATCAGGAAAAGTCCACTCGTATATCTCCTTTTTCAGTTTCATTATGGCCCAACTTTTCGAATTTGTTACTTTAAATTTAATGTTACGTGCAAGTATTTTGGCGGAATATTTGGCCGTAAGTATTTTATCTTTTTATATCCCTTTCCGCCCCTGAGATAGTAAAAGTTTGCTGCGATGGCGACGAGCTTATCGTCAAGTTTTATTTCCCGAAACGTCGAGGAGAATCGATTTGAGACACTAGCAGATCTACGATTATATAAAAGTGCCAAATTATGAAGTACTTTTAGTATTCACGTGTCCCAGAAATCAAACATAACATGAAAATTAATTAAAACTGACATTTTTAGTGACTTTTGCCATTATTTTGGGATTACTGTTGAAGTTTAGCCTAAATACCTCTATGGCCGCCATGATAACTGGATTATATGAGTTTGCCACGTTGATTTCTAGTTTTAGTATTCCATAATAGGTGAACACCGACAATTTGGACCTTGTTATTAGTTGTGAGAGATGAATAATTTCTAGATTAAAATTTTGAATAACATTTTGAAAAAACTTTTTGGCTGGTCTAATTTTGTACAATTAGGAAAAGTTTTGTAAATTTTCTCGTTCCTGAAAAGTTTCAAATTGCAGATCATAGAATAATGTAGAATATTATTTGGTTATACCTATTCCAATCATAAATAAATGAATTTCAATGAAAATTATATAATTTAATTTACAAGTTAACTTAAAAATGTTTAGCACTAGAGCCATTACATGTTATTCAATTCCAAAGGTGTGTTAACAGGTGATCCAATATTAGATATTAATAAGATAATAGAAAAGAAAACAATTACTTCATTATAGATTTTCTTACATTCATAGCAAATGATTTTCAGAAAAATTGCTCCAAGATAGATTACTTTTTTCCCATATAAGTTATTTAATAGAGTCAAGAATTGTAAGGTCATGTACTCAGAAGTTGTGTTATTGATCTTAGATGGGTAGTATTTTTAAAAATCACATTATCTAGATACAAAAATATGTATTTTACAAATGTTCAAATGGACTCCGTTGTAACTTCAAAAGGCTGTAATTTTTTGTATTTAAACGCACATAGCTTAATGGGAGGTAGAGTACACTTAACTGAGTACAAAACACCTCCATACTTAGCCTTTAATCTTACTTGTTTCTGAGATATAGGGTTTATGATTTTTTGGCAAAACTAAAATCGACCATTTTGTTTGAACGGCTAGAGATATTGTGATAAAATTTTGTACAAAAGTAACACTCTCTTAGGTTGATCAAAACCATAATTTAATTTAAAAAAATTCCAGGACCGGACTCTCTTTTTTTTATATTGCTCTTCTTAGCTGTATATCGGATTTTAATAAATGTTACAGCACATTTAAATAGTACGTGGATCAATAAATAAAATAATGTAATAATATTAAATAGCACCATCTTGATTTTCTTACAGTAAATTTTTATAATATTATACAATATTATAAATCAGTATTTAAAATATTAAAATATTTTACTCTGTACTTTTAAAATTTTACATTTTTTTTTTCTACAGCATTTTCCATTAGGAAATTGAACATCTACACAGGACCGGGCTAACTTTATATAATAAAGTAATAGAACAAACACAAATAAATAATTAAAACTAAAGTAGATTTTCTAAATGAATACCGTGAACGTCAATACACCTCTGCGAACGTTTTAACAGGTTTTTCAGTGATTTGTCAATTATTTTCAGTTTATTTCTAATGTTAATACATTGCTAATTTTTTTCAATAACTGGGCTTGGGTATTAAGTGATTTTTTATAAATTCCACACCAAAAATTTTATGTGTGTTCAAGTCGCTGTACTTTTTGTACATAAAATACATACAAATTTATTTTTTTCAGGTTCTCCATACACTTGTTTCTGGTACCTAGGTACTGCTTATTCATTACCAATTCTTACACTAACAGAAAGATGATTTCGAACACCTCATTCAATCCTCCCTCCACGTTCATCTTTAGTTAATTATACAGCGTGCGCCAGTCAAACCTGCAATTTTGAAACAAGCGCGGGAGCCAAGGGAGTGGGCGGGGCGAGTTGTCAAAGTCACCGTTGTGTTCCCCCTTTCAAAGCATTTCACTAGTCATGGAACAGTGGTCCAAGCAACAACGTTCTTTTGCCGTAAAGGCATTTTATCAAAGCGGTAGTTATACAGCCGCTCGACGCCGCTTTCGTCTTCATTTCCGAATTAATCGTAATCGGCCCGTGCCTTCTGTTAATTCAATTAAGTTATGGGTACAAAATTTTGAAAACATTGGTGAAACGAGAACCAGAAGAGGTGGCAGTGCGAGATCAGTAAGAACTCCTGAGAATATTGAACGCGTAAGAGTCGCTATGACAAGAAGTCCTCGGACATCAGCGAGTCGACACAGTATTGGGCTTAGAATTTCAAACAGTAGTCTCCGAAGGGTCTTGAAGTTAGACTTACACTATCACCCCTACAAAATTCAAGTGGTTCAGGCTCTAAATGAAAACGATTTCGCTGCTCGACGGCACTTTTTGGGAATGATTGAGGAAAACGAGGACCTTCACACGTTGCTCTGGATGAGCGACGAGGCGCATTTTCATCTCTCCGGCTATGTAAACAAACAAAATTTTAGATATTGGAGCGATGGCAACCCTCAAGAACTCCATCAAAAACCTCTCCATTCGGCCGAGGTAACAGTTTGGTGCGCAATGTGTTCAACGGGAATCATAGGCCCATTCTTTTTTGAAAATGAAAGAGGGCAAGCTGTTACCGTGAATGCGAAGCGCTACTCAGAAATGTTGCGAACATTTTTCATTCCTCGTCTTCGCGAACATGGACTGAATGATGAAACCATATTTCAACAAGATGGAGCCACAAGCCACACGGTCCGTGTGAGCATGAATCTGCTCAACGAAGTTTTCCCAAATCGGGTGATATTCCGGAACGGAGCCATTCCTTGGTCCGCCCGTTCACCCGACCTCACCGCATGTGATTTTTTTTTGTGGGGCTACCTGAAGAATAAAGTTTTCAGAGAACGGCCTCGTACTCTTCAAGTACTGAAGGCGAGAATCCATCAGGAAATCGAAAGAATCCCTCAGCAGATGCTCCGTAATGTAATGGACAATTTTAGAAAAGTGCCTCCAAGAATGCATCGATCGAAATGGACGACATCTTAATAATATTATTTTTAAATGAATAATGTTTATGTAATGCTTTTTAACGTAAATTAACATGGTATCAATAACATTTAAAAAAATGCAACTGTGTATTTTTTACACTTGTTTCAAAATTGCAGGTTTGACTGGTGCACCCTGTATTTAGAAATTAAAATGAACTAAAACTTAAACGAACTAAAACTCTAAAGAAATCAAATTTTAAAGTTCAAAAAAACTAGATATTTTATAAACGAACTGAAAACTCAATTTAGTCAACTGCCAATATGCGCCAAATTACACCATCACTCAGTCGGTCCTAAACATGATCAATGTAAAATTATATAATACCAGTAGGCTTGTGTCAAATAATATCATTTATTTTATGTAAAGTATTTTGAGCTAAATTACTTTTGTTCATAACTCTAAGTTTCTAATGGTATGAAAATAAGTATTTCACGATGCCTTTTCAATTTAGTAATGAACAGTGGCGTAGCCAGCCATTTTTCATGGGAGGGGTTTTTGAGAACTATGGGGGATTCCATCAAGAGAGTGAATACAATAGCGATCAGCACCAATACTATAGCGGAAATGGTGACGCAAGGGCCCTCCATTTGGGGGGGGGGGGGGGGATTCTGACCCCCAAAAAAACCCCCGTGGCTACGCTACTGGTAATGAAGAATATGCAAACATTATTTTTGTGTTCGGTTTTTGTAACGGAAACGGTAGAGCAACATGGAAATTTTCCAACTACAGTTAAACATGAACATGCTCCGAGAAATAATCTTCGACAAGAAGAGGAGATACTACAGATAGCTCGAAATAATCTTTCTATCAGTGTAAGAAGAATTAGTAATGAATTAGCAGTACCAATAACAAGAGCATGGTAAACTTTAAAAAAAGAAAATTAGCATCCATTTGATGTACAAAAAGTACAGCGATTTGAACACGAAGACGACGTATGCCGTTTATCTTTTTTTAGATGGCCTTTGACCCACAGAAGGACAATATCGAGAATTTTTTTACTGATGAATTCCAATTTACACGTGGTGGGATCAATAACACTAGGAATGGTCATATTTGGGTAACTGAAAATCCTCACACTGTATCACAAAAACATTCCCAATATAGATTTTCTATAAATGTATGGTGTGGTATTTAAAAAAAATAATTTAATAGGCCCTCATGTTTTTGAAGGTAGATTAACAGCTGAAGTTTATATAAATTTCCTTAGAGACATCCTGCAAAATTTGTTAGAAGGGATTCATACCAGAGGAATGTGGTTTCAACAGGTATTACGACTGGCCCTTCTTATATCAGCTTCTACTATATTTAAATGAGCCAGTCAAAGACAGTGTTCTGATACTCAAATATTTTGTAATTTGCTCTCGGCTAAAACTCAGTTTAGTACAATTTAGTACAAGCTTTCTTTATGTGCAACAGATTAAATGTCTGATTAAAATTGACAGAATATGATTTTAACAAAACCGTAAATGAACCCACGTAGTACTATGCGGTTTACAGTGCAAGGTAAATACCTTTTTAATCTAATATTATTAATATTGATGATGATAGAGTTTATCTGGTAAAATATAATATAAAAATATGTTTGATTTAATAGTTATTATCTTGTTTTGTAGGTATTCCTGTACCCAAACGAAATTGAATTGGAATCGCCCTGTTATACCCTCGAGAGTTAAAATTGGAAATTTCTTACTTGTATCCTTGCAGTTCAAACAACTTTAGTGGTTCAAAAGCTCCAACCTGAACCTGACTATATCTATAGAAGTGCGTTGGGGTCAGTATCAAACAGCTACTAACTGAAAGGTGAGTGATGCTATGAAATAAAATACTTATTCCAATATTTTGTCCAAGAATATGCGATAGATGAGAGGTATTTGTAGTTATGGTAACTAGTCCACAATATGGTAGTTAGACGAATAAAAGCTAGGTGGTAGTCAATAGTTGATGGCCTGAAAATAGGATGAATCCCATATGTTGAAAGTTTTTATGATGAGATGAGATCAAGGTAGCTTACCGTGAAGGAGTAGCGGCCTTCTAAAGATATTGTATGCAAATCCACTAATGTGTATAATCAGCTTTGATTAACTTTTTGTTATACAATTATCTTTGATGGAATTTATTTTGTTTTAGACTTATTAAATCCAAAATAAATTTCGATTTTATTAATGAGTCCACATGGCCCAATATCAGCCAAAAAAGAGACAGAACCAGGAAGTGAGAGAGAAAGCATACTTCCTTGATCTAGGTAGGAGATTTTTGATGACAATAATTAACCTAACCGTAGTAGGCTTTTATGTTATTATTTTTAGACAGAAGAGTACCTAATATTTTGAAAAATAATGGGAAAAAGAAGAGTTCCAGTTCAAGGTCAATATTGTTTGTACTTTGGAATATAAACAATAATTCAAGTAAAATAAATAATTATTAAATATGTATTAGCATTATTTTAGTATTAGTATTTATTTATTTTTTTCTTTAGTTTATTTTAATTTTAAAAATCTGTGTTGCACAAAAGTATTGAGCCCGTAACACAGGTTGGTGCTGGACCTCATTTTCAAATACTGGTCAGAGACCATTTAAATCATCGTTTTCCAAATAGATGGATAGGTCGAGGCGGTCCCGTCAATTGGTCACCAGGACCTCCAGATCTAACACCTCTGGATTATTTTTTATTATGCTACTTTAAATCAGAGGTGTACAAAGAAGAAATGAACACCCGAGCATAGTTATTGGAAAAAATTAATAATGTATGTAACAACATTAGAAATAAACCGGAAATAATTGACAAATAAATGAAAAACCTGTTAAAACGTTCGCAGAGGTGTATTGACATTCACGGTGTTCATTTTGAAAATTTACTTTAGTTTTAATTATTTGTTTCTGTTAGTTTGTTCTGTTAATTTATCAAATAAAGTGAGCCCGGCCCTGTGAAGATGTTCAATTTCTTATTGGAAAATGCAGTAGTTAAAAATAAACACAGATAGTACCTAATTTGTGTAGAGTTTTAAAAATACAGAGTAACATATTTGATTTCAATTTTGTAAATACTGATTTATAATATTGTTGTCGCCATTATAAAAATTTACTGTAAGAAAATCAAGATGGTGCCGATTAAATATTATTACATTTATTAAAATTCGATATACAGGGTGATTTTCTAGCTAAGAAGAGCAATATAAAAAACAAAAAAGAGTTTCCGGTCCTGGAATTTTTTAAAATAAAATTATGGCTTTGGTTAACCTAAAAGAGTGTAACTTTTGTACAAAATTTTATCAAAATATCTCTAGCCGTTCAAAGAAAATGGCCGACTTTAGATTTGGAAAAAAATTATAAAACCCCCTATATCTCAGAAACGAGTGAGATTAAAGGCTAAGTATAGGAGTGTTTTGAACTCAGCTTAGTATACGCTACCTCCGATTAAGCTGTGTCCAATTAAATCTGAAACACCTTAAGTTAGATCTAACCGTCCAGAATGTTTTGTATAATTTATGAACTGCTTTTTTGTTACACTCTGTATATTTACTTAATGTTCATGAGAGAATATTTTATCCTCAGAGTTCCATTGAAACCCTTAGAACTTAGAAGTCAGGTAGCAAAAAATATTGGTTCTTTTGTTGTTCGTAGAAGTCTATACTAGTATTAGTGCAACTGAGTATAACATAAATTTCAAAAGATATATTTAAAAGATGATTAAGCTATAATGCAACGCCAGAATGGGACTATTAAGGATTATCCATTAAAAAAAAGAATAATTTTGCGATTATCTCTCCGCCTATTACGTATATCATACCACATTTCTACTCTATACGATATAAGTGGCGAATCACCCAGCCATCAATTTTTACCCTAACACTACAAGTTTCAAATGTCATGCAAATCCGCCATCGAAAATTATTACACGAAATTACAATTTCGGCGATTTATCAATTGGTAAGTCGCAGATAATCGGTCAGTAAATCAGCTGAATTGATTCTGCGCCATCTATAAGCGATATTTGCTACCAAAAATCCCCTAAACCCTAGCTAGATATGGGGGATTATGCCCACTGCCGTTCTGATTACTGATTGCTAATCTTAATTGAATCAAATGACACCGAGTGACGCATACAGTTGCATGCGGACTGTGCCTGAATTGAATATATGAATTTTAATAAAGGAATTGCCCCTGAGAGGATGTTTGATGTAAAGAACGATGACCGACCCGTTTACATATTATACAATGTATTTGCTAGACCCTAGAATATATTCTTATCGGGACAATCCAGTGCGAACAGGCAAACAGGCTAGAAAGAAATCAAACTGAAATTGTAGCATATTAAAGAAATATTAAATTTTGGTCGTAAAAGGTATATTTAGCATTTTTTATTCAGTAATAAATAATTTTTTTATTGTATAAAAATTATAACTTTGCAGATCTGCAAATATAACGAACTTACAGATGCAAGATCACTGAATTCCAATACAAGATATATGTATCAATCTTGTATATTCCAAAAAGTACCTGCAAATCCACCATATTTATTGGTCAAAAACAGTTTTGTTGTTACCTTAGAATATAAAATGTTGTTACTGGTTTACACACGACTCTAGTCTTCATAGTCACATAATATGTCAAATTCCCAATTTACAAATTTAAAGGTAACATATTATTTGTTCAACAAAGTAAATTAATTTGATTATGAACAATTTATTAGTTAATAGAAAAAGAAAACTCAGTTGTCGTCATATTTTTCTGTTAGTTTTTCAGGGAAAACGGAAAATAAATTCAGATAAAGGTTCTCACACAGTGTCGGATTGGGCCGTTGGTCTACTGGTCAAAAGACCGGTAGGCCCTCGTTCAAGTAGTGGGCCTCGTTTAGGCAGTAGGCCCTCGTTCAAGCAGTTGACCTTGAGAAGAATAAACAAAGAATTAAATGCAAGAAACGCAAATAATACTTATAGTACGCAAATAGTATACATAGTACGCCAATAGTTCACAAATTGTACAGAAATAGATGGAAATTAGGTTAATGAGCTAAAAAACGCCTGCCAATTGGAAATACTACGGAAACCTACACACTTAATACCAGATAGTACAAAATAGTACAACAAAAGTACACAAATGGTTCAAATAGTGCACATAGTACACAAATTATACAAATACATTATAATACAAAAAATTACAGAGGTATGATATGATGATATCTTGTCCAGTTCGCACATAACGTATTGTGGTGTGGAATATTTGACTGGCCATGAGCAGATTAAAATTTAATTTCGCACGCTGTTTTCGATCATCTGATACCCCAAATTCGTCAAAGCCACGCCTTCCATCACAATACGCCACCTTAACGTATAGTATTAATCTGCGTAATATCATAACTTCTTTTTATAGTATCATACAAATACATATATAAATTAAATCTCACGCCACTGCACATCTTCATACAAGGAGAAACCAGGTCAGCTATTCACAGGCTAATGCAGGGACAAAACCCAATAAGCCAACTACATAGCGCCGACCACACAAGGAGCCGGTGCTGGAATCTATGGACCCAAGTCGAAATCAACGATTTCGCTGAGTTTAGAAAAACATGCAATAGTGTTCCAGGCTGAGCTAATAGCCATACAACACTGTGCAAGAGAAATATTAAATCAGCAAGTATTAGGCAAAACTATTGTTATATACTCTGATAGCCTAAAGGCAATTCTCTCATCAGAAATCAAATCACGACTGGTGAAAGACTGCCCAGAAGACCTGACGGAGCCAAGTAGTCAAAATAAGGTGACCCTAGCTGATCCTAGGTGATCCAGGCTATGAGGGATATCAGGGCAACGAAAAGGCCGACGAATTAGCTCGAGAAGGCTCAGATAAGGCCATGACAGGTCCCGAACCCTTCTGTGGAGTTGCTAAGGCATCCATTAAACAATGGATGCAAAAAAAGTCTCAGAAATGGTGGAACAACTATCCAAGACTGAGACAGGCCAAACAGTTCATCAAGGAACCATCAGCCAAGTTCACGAAAGACCTACTGGATCAAAAGCGTCAAATCGATAGGATAACAGTAGGCCTTCTTACTGGGCACTGTCGCCTCGAAAGGCACTTGAGTGTTATAAATCCAGCAGAAGAAGCAACTTTGTGCAGGTTCTGTGAAGAAGAAGAAGAAGAAACATCATTTCACGTCCTGTGCCAATATGAAGGCCTGGCTGGAAGGAGGTTTCTAACATTGGGAAAGAAAAGGCAAATGCACTGTCAAAGCTACTAAGTCTAATAAAAAAGACCAGGCTAGACGACATACTCTAAAACAAACGGAGTCCCACAATAGATCTGAAAAGGTCGCGGTGGATAAGGACAAATAACATCCAACTCCTAATCTAATCTAAATGCATATATAGTACAGACATGAGCCTCGTTACGAGAATTTGTGGAGGGGGGACTAAATTTTGAGGTTGTAAAAAAAATGGGCAACGTCCAAAGTTTATTAATAAGTACAAAAATACATTATACAAGAATAGGGACATAGAACATAGGAACCTCTAAAACTTTTATTTAAAAGAATATATTAAACTTAAAACAAAACAGAGACATACAAATAAGTGTAACAAATTTGAAAAAAAAAAATGAAAAAAGAAATAAATCAGTACAAACTTCCAGTACTGACAAATGCCCCCTCTTGTCTCCTCTTGCCTAATCAATAATACAAAAAAAATAAGAAGAAAAGCAAAACAAAAATAAATTATTTAGTTCATTCAAAACTATAGCTATTTTATGAAATAAAAGCACAGAAAAAGATCATGTTGATTACCTTGTTTACCATGTCTTTGATTAAGTTATTCATTTATTACAAATGATCTAAGTTTTAGAACGTTCCCAATAAAAGTTGCAATTGATTTAATTGAATACGCCATTTTAGTGATGATGTAATTATGGTTCCACTGAAAATTAAAGTGATAATTAAAGTGACGTTTTTTTCCCTTTTATAAATATATTCCTAAAGTAAGTAGATAACATGCATCAAATATACAATCGTTTAGTTACCAATTACATACCTTTAAACTATTTTTTGTGACCTGCAAACAATATTTAGAAAAAAACTTAAAACAGTAAAAACGTATATGTCAAATTTATTGATGTTTTAATTAAAAGTTTGGTTAGAATTAAATGCCAGTAGAACCAAAATAACATCACACTGGCGCATTGATTCTTGTATTATCCAAAGAATAAATAAGAAGAGTTTAAATCGGCTAGATAATTACATTTTTTAGATGTCATGACATTATAAATGGGACAATCAAACAAAATGTGGTGAATTGACTCATTTTCATTTTTATTGCAACCCGTACAATTTTCTCTAGTATTTATTTGTGTATGACAATCCATTTAAAGTGAACTTTAAACTAAATTTGTTACGACAAAATAATTTTTAGGCTGGTGGTTGATTGTAAAAATTAAGGAAAGAGAATTTTTGAACCAGTGCTAAATCAATTATGAAGCTTGTCATAAAATTGGGACAATAATGTTTCTTTATTTCGTTTCAGTTATATATGAAGTGCTGTTTATAAAGTGGCGCTGGGAAACAGTGACAAAGTCTACGCCCAACAAGAGGATAATAACCATAGCAGTTAATGCCGATGACATAAAATATATATTATTCTCAAAGCGACAGGCTTCAATGAAGAGAAACTCAAAGTCTGTGTCATAAAGTGTAGATGGCGCTACTTTCGACTTTTTTATTGTCACAAAACCAACATCAAGATTACGAGTAAATTTTACGCTTTTACAGCTTTCCTTAGAGATTAGAATTACAATTCTGTTAACTAAATGTTAGTATATTGTTTAGTTTTTATGCCAAACAAAATAAAAATGAGTGATTCTTATGAAAAAACGATAAATAATGAAAATCAATTTAATTATCAATGTTAATTTTATGATGTGATTTGATGGCGCAGATAGTTTGAGTGATTAGTTCTCGTGCGAAAGGTCCGTTGTTGAAACCCCGGTTGAAAGCATTTTTTATTAAATAATCTGCCCTGAGGTAATAAACTTTTGATATGTTTAAATTATTAGGTTAGTTCCAGTGAAGTTAATTCTTCTCCTAAAAGTTTTTTTTTGAATTCCAAACATTTAAAAAAATAATTTTTAAAATTTAGTGGACTTTATTTTCGTATTTCTAAAATGTGATATTTTTTATACTGGTTATCGGTATATAATATTTTATAATATTTAGATATTTTTTAAATTGTTTTTAATGTATAATTATTAATTATTAGCATGTCTCAACATAACATGAAAACAAAACCGACTAGAGCCATGGAAGTCACTCTTAGTCTCACTTCCCTTGATATTTACATAGAACCTTATGTAGGATCTGGTGAGGTGAGACGTCACTTTTGGCAGGAGGCGCTGGATACGCTCCCACTACTTCAAGCGAACATGGACATCTCACCGAAATATATCTTTCATAAGCCATATAAAGTTATAATAGAACAAATAGAAGAGCCGGAAGTGGCAGGTACGATTCATATCTACACCGACGGTTCTAAAACAAAACAAGGCTCAGGATGTGGAATATACTCCAGATTCTTGAACCTAAACATAAAATGGGCTGTGAGCAATAGTGCCAGTGTAGTTCAGACAGAGCTAACGGGGATTTTCATAGCAACAAAAGAAATAACCAGAAACAATATCACTGGAAGGAACATGCTCATCTATACAGATAGGAGACAAGCACTACTCACCCTGAACAGACCACGAATTTATTCAGGGTTAGTACTAGAATGTCACGAAACTTTGGCGGAAGTTTCCATCAACAACGTGGTCACCTTAAGATGGATTAAAGGTAATAATAATAATAATAATAATAATAATAATAATAATAATAATATTTATTCAGGAAGCAGAATCCATATACATAAAATAGTAAAACACAAGAAGTTTTAACAAAAATACAAGGATTATCTACTATACTGAAAAGGAATCGTATTCATCGTAGCCTATCAGAAGACAGACTAAAATGGATTTCAATACGCCCGGTCAAAATTAATAGTTTAAATATAAACACCCCTTAAATGTAGTACATATATAAATACATAATGGATACACATAAAAAAATGAAAAAAAAAATGAAAATTGTAATTAATAACAATGACATACCTACCTAGTGTAGTAGACGAAGCTCAATGAAAATTAGTGAACGTTGCTTCAAGCAATAAATATAAAAATATACAAAGATCAATCAAATGATCACAAATTAATATTTATATTTTAAAATCGATCAAAAGCTGTCCCCGAAGTAACAAAAATTTCAACTTATTTTTAAAAGTTACATGACTTAATTTTTTAAACTCTGTTGGTATAAGATTCAAGATACGGCCTATTAAATATGAAAATGAACTTTTGAACATAGCAGTGGAATGTCGAGGAATAAAGATATCATCCTTTCTGCGAATATTAATATTGTGTACATCGCTTCTGAATCTTATTTTGTTATACAAGTAGGGGGGAGTTTTAAGATTGACAATTTTTCGGTAGAGACAACAGGTGTGTAAAAAACGCGCTTCCTGAACAGATAGCCAAGACAGTTCAAATCGCTTAGCTGACACTCTTTGCCTTTTTTTTAAATTATACACTAATCTAACACAAATATTTTGCATACGTTGAAAACGTTGACTATCATATCGTGTTACACAAGGGCCATATACCGAATCGCAATAATACATATGTGAAAATACTAGTGATTCGCACAACGTACGTTTAGCTTGATGAGTTAAGATGTATTTATTTGCATATATCTTTTTTATGTTAGTCATACATTTTTTTATAATCTGATTTACGTGTTTTACAAACCGTAGATCCGTATCTAAAAATAAGCCCAAGTTTTTTGATATTTCCGAAAAGTGCCGTTAAATCATTAGTTATATTTTTAATGTTATTATGAAAATCTTTAGGGGGAAAGGATATATATAACTGTGTATCGTCGGCATAAAAATGTGAGCGGCAATGCTGAAGGCAATCTTTAAATAAACAAGTATAAATACAGAAGAATAGAGGCCCGAGAATAGAACCCTGTGGAACACCGTTTATTATATTTTTTGGAGAAGATAAACGATTATGTAATTTAACTCTTTGAAACCTATCACTTAGGTAGTTACGTACTAAATTCAAAGCTGTATCGCTAAAACCAATGAAATGCAAGACTCCTAGCAACAGCTGATGATTAATTCTATCAAAGGCTTTACTGTAATCAAGAAGTACTAGAATAGTAAGAAGGTTATTATCACTTGCCGTAATGATATCATCAGTTATTGACAGCAGTGTCGTATTGCAACGCCCTTCTATTGGCCTGACAAAATCGGTAGTAACAGACTTAATCAAAGAACATTCCCTTGTGAAATTCAAGGAAAGATGGAATGAAACAAGAAACTGCAGAGTTGCCAGGGGGCTCTTAAGTTATCCTGACAACATTGTAGCAAACAAATACTTGACTATGACTGGTACGGAAGAATCTCCATATCATGGGGATGTCAGAATCCGCACTCTGCAGAGGGTGCGAACAGGAAGATTTGTGTTCGGCCAGTATCGGCTAACACCGGACGATATAAGAGAAGTACCTCTTGGCGACGTTGTCAAATACATTAAATCTGTAGGCTGGCTCTCGAGCTAGGAGGTGCCTATCTTCTTAGGAGGATGCACAATGGGCCTAATGAAGCTTATGTACCATGGGGGAACTCACCCTCCACACGTTACAGATACAGATACAACGCTCATCTAAGTACCTTCCCCTTTTAATTTTTATATCGAAATATCTAAAAGAACGAATACATAAATTAAAGTGTCAAAATAAAATGTTTAGAATAATTTTATTTACAAAGTGCAGGTTGTTGGCTGTGAACGGAAAGATTAACACATTGCCTAACTGTAGGGGTTATAATTATTACGATGAATAAAATTTATTTAAAATGAATATAAACAGCAATAGTCGTATTTTTCACTTTTAATATTTTTTACAAAATAAAAAATATAAAAAAGGCGGGTCTTATCGAGAATTGAACTCGAGTCGTTAACCAACTGAGTTACAAAGCTAATTAAATACATTTTTTGCATTTTCTACAATGACTTCTTTAGAACGTCTTCGTCCATGTTCTATGAAGGTAAGAATTGCGCAAATAACACACCTAAAAGTGTCACGGCCCCCATACCATAATTTACTACTGAGATACTCGTTAGCGATCGCCGCCTACTGGGAATAATGGCGTGTTGTTAATATTATAGGATTAAAGGAATTACTTTTTTAAACAACCTACTTATTCTTTATTTATTGATAGTTATAGATAATATAAATTCCAATTTTGAAATAATGGCTAGAACGTAGCGGTGTTCCTATTGTAATCGGATAACATCTTGTTCCCGTTCCTCGTATACCATGTAAAGAAAATATCATCATAAAAAAACATCTATGAATTTTTATAACCTTTAATGAAGCCAAAAAAATATGGGTGGGCACCGGCTGTCGGTGACATATTTCGAAAATAATGGCCGCAACAACAAAACCCAACGCCCAAATACCTGCTCGTGACAATAAAACCACCTCCGCTAGGGCATTTTCCACATCTGAAATCAAATCTCAGTCGGTTTGGGCAAGCTCTCTCGCACTGGTTGCGGAAAACAATATTTCAACAGATATACGTAATCGGAAGACATACATTCGGTTGTAAATCAAACAACTTTTTGACTTTTACGCCGATAAATTCATTCCGGGCAAAAGAAAAAGCACGACGGCACCGCAAGAAAAATGTCGCGTGTCGACGGCATTACGTTAAAATTGAAATGTCGTGTTATTTGAAAGTCAAACAGAATACAGAAATATGCCGAAAAATATACAAAAAAAAAGTTTAGACGCGAACGTGTAGAGACGTTGAAAAACTCAAGTCGCTATCGTTTCTGGAAAACACGTCACTTTTCTTCTAACGAATTTTGAAAAGTCCACGATGATTTCTCAATTTATATGTATACAGGTACTGATGTCACTTTAGACTTCGCAATGTTCTTTGCTTTTGCACGCCTGCGCTCTAACTTATGTTCGATAATTCTTTTAATTGCAGAAAATAGCTACGGATTAAAAATGTATCGCTCTAATGTAATCTACCAAAAGTTCTAAGCAACTTCCAGAGGGGAATACTTAAAATTTAAAAATAAAAAAAAAATAACTTTATCAATAAAATCCTGTCTACTTCGGTTACACAAGTTTCGGTTGTTCCGGTGTCAACCTTCGGGCCTTCAACGTCGCTCAGACGGCAGCTAGGGGGTAGATAGCTATTAAAAATTCTGGAAATACTAGAAAAATAAAAGGCGCCAACTGGGTTTATATAGTGGCCAAACTATGCTCCTATTTCCTCACAAACCCAGTAAATGAGGAAAGAAATAAAAAAACAAACCTCAACTTATGTTCCTTTACAAAAAAAATTACCAATTTTCCCAATAATTAACAATTTTAATTTAAACAATTATATTTAAGAAACAAACAAAATTAAAACATTGAATTAAAATAATTACTCTGAACAAAAGAAAACAAATTCGATAAAATTGGCATCGTAAATAATTAATTACCTAAAGGTAAGGTTATAATACATAACATAGATAAACTCACAACAAGAATTTCTATTTTCAAGAGAATTGAACAAATTAAAGCAAACCAGTCTAGAATATTGCACATAGGATCATTGAACAATGTATTGTACTAGAGATGAAAACTTAGTCAATATGAACAGAATACAATAAAATAAATTAAATTATAATAATGATATCTGAAGGCAAACAATACATATAGCCAGTTTACGACAAAAATAATGGCTTTAATAGCTTATCAACAATAAATAACGTTTTACCTTTTTTTCGTATATTTGAACAAGGTGAGTCGAATTTAAGCGGCTAAAAATGCACGTTACACTAAGTTGCACTGCAACTACAATTCTGGAAAAAAGATGGATGAATTGAGCGCTGTCAATTAGTTTAAAAATCCCCAGAATATATTTCATGTATTTGATCTGTTTTGTATTACACTGCCTAAGCTAACCCATTGAAAGATAAAAAAATTGAAGAATTATAAATGATTTATTAATGATTTGTTGAGGTCTAGTTATTGTTGTGTAGTTATTGTTGATCTTAGAGATGAATGATGAATATGATGTACTGATAACAAATGTTAATTTTAGACGTAAAAGTAGAAGTGGATCATGGACGATGTAGAAATAATAAAAACGCTCATATTTGCTCTGTTTATAGGCTTTATAATATTTTTTAAATACAAAAAAAAATGAATGAAGGTAGAAAACTATTTAAAAACGGTTTACTCTATTGCGTTTAAACAAGAAAACCATATGGTGTCGGTAGTACTTAACCGGTTAAAAATTTAATTAAAATGGCTTCGTTAAAGTACATACGCAAAAAGAATTAATTTTACTAAACTAAATTACATTATTTTATAAGGAAATTTATATTTTTATCTTGTAGGAGATAAGGGAATATTTAATATTCATCTGAGAAGGACCAGAAAATAATAGAAAGAGTTAATGGAATAATAAAAGAAAGGTTTTGATGGTGAAAAATCAAATCATAATCCACTAGTGATAAAACTGAATCACTTACTTTTTAATACGTTTCTCATAAAATGGATTTTTAGAAAAACATTTTTTATCGCTTTTTCAATATTATTAATTGCATTTGCAATAATAGCATTTCAAATTTGGCGGAGTTGTCTCACTCTAATTGGTTTCCAATGACTGAATGTCAAATATCACCTCCTTCTTCTTTTAAATAGTGCACTGGGCTTACTTCCAATTCACTTTCAGGTATATTGACGTTTATTTTAAACGGGTCTGGTTATAAAATAACTAATCGAATATCGAATAGAGATTTGGATTAAAATTTTAACTGCTTAGTTATAAATAAAACTTTAATCTGGCGCTAGTAGGTATACAAAGCCAATATGGGCTCACAGTTACAAAAGTCAGCTAGATGTCGCCACTTATCAGTGGTGGATGCCACTTATCAGTGGTGGATAATTGAAACGCAACTAAGTGGTTTGAGACTCGGCTAATCAATCCAATATGGCGACCTAAGCATGTATCTCGGCTATTATTAGTCGGATTTAAACAAGGAAAACGGCATTATGTAGTGAACTTGGTATAGATTTTATGTTATGTTGGAAATGGGGTGTTAATACACTGCGACCTAAAAGATCTATTGTGCCCCCTTCTGTCGCCAATGCACTAAGGAAATGTCTCAATGCCTATAACGACCCTTCCAATCCTATTTTGTCAAGGAATTGTAGGATTTGAAGTGGCTTCAAGTCAGGTAAATCTCTCTCTTCTATTTGATATCCTCCTAGATATAGTGCCTTTGGATTCTGGAGTGCTACACATTCAGTTAGGATGTAAATGGAGGTTTCGTCCTCCTCCTCACAGAATCTGCACTCACTATCCTCTACAACTCTCAGTTTACTTAGGTGTCCTTTTAGACGGCAATGCCCGGTAAGGATCCCTGTTACAATACGTAGCCTGTTCTTGCTCAGGCAGATGTAGGCTTCCGATCTTTTCTGGTTATATTCACCCCCAAAAGTATCTTGGCCTGTCTCAGCCCCAAGAGATTGTTCCAATTATAGGTTCTTCTACGGCCCAATTCTTTTTTAATCTCTCCTAATATTATGTTTCTGCTGATACCGCAGAACGGCTCAGGTTTTACAAAGGGTATTTGAGCCCCTTTCCTTGCAAAACTATCTGCAATCTCGTTACCCTGTACCCCGTTATGTCCCAAAACCCAAGTGAGAGTAACTCTATTTTCCTCGCCTAGCTCATTCAATTGTTCTAGGCATCTCAAGACCATTTTTGAGCTGATTACATAAGAGCTCAGCGCTTTGATGGCTGCTTGACTATCGGACATGATGATAATATCTTGTCTATGATAGTTTCTCTTAATTTTAAACTGGATACACTTCTCGCTGGTGTGAATTTCCGCCTGGTAGATGCTTGGATATTTTCCCAAGCTTTCGGAGTGCTTGGTTCTCGGCCCATATACTCCTATTCCAGTTCTTTCTATGGTTTTGGAACCGTCCGTATACCACTGAATAGCACGTCTTTCGGTTGCAAGCGCGATGAATTCTTGGCTCCATTCTTTCTTGCAGCCCAGCTGTGTGGTTTTGAAGTTTTTCACAAAACTATACTTCTTTAGCATTTCATCCTGGTATCTTTAGTCCTGAAGCAAGTAGACTTTCGTCTGATTATTCTGTTCCTGATCATTCTATATCTTGTCTTTTTTGCCACATTTTCTATAAATGTAGAGGGGTGAGGTTTAAGATCACCTCCAATGCGGCCGTAGGACAGGTTCTTATAGCACCATTATTGCAAACACAGGCTAGTCTTGGTATAGATTAACGTTTAACAGAAAAATCATGCGTGGAACGAAAGCCAGAAGGACCTAAGCTTCAATCTCCGTTATTACTGGTCAGATTCAAAAGTGGAAAACGGGTGAGTGTGGGGAATAATTACATGTAGATTAACGCCGAACAGAAATATCATGCGTAGAACGAAAGACAGAAGGGCCTACAACCTATATATCTATTATTATTATTAGTCCGATTGAAACGGGGAAAACGGGGAAGTGTGGGGAATTACATGTAGATTAATGCTAAAGACAAAAATCATGCGCAATGATAAGCCAAAAGGGCCTAAAACTTATATCTCGGCTATAATTGGTCTGATTCGAAAGAGAAAAACAGGGGAGTGGAGGAAATACCATACTAATGCGCACTGGCCTAGATAAATGAAGCTTTTTTTAAGTAAATATGCGTTTTATTCTTTTTTTCAATATCGAGATGTCTAGCGAAAAGAATAAACGTAGAATTGAAGAGTTTGTAGAAAAGTTCAAAAATTAAGTAGAGACATAAAATTATATGAAGACAAAAGGCAAGTGTTAAAAGATCGAACAAATTTAAGTCTTTGGAGTCACCCTAATCAGTATCCAACAACCGATGCAAAAATAACCATCCAATAACCATCATTAGACAAAAAATGGAGATTGATATACAATATAATGAAAGAGATTTTTTAGTAAAACACCTTGTACCTATTATCATGAATTTATAAAATTTATTATAATTTTCGACTTTCAACAATTGTGGTTTGTTATCGGCGGGGCTTCAATGTGTTGTATTGTTTAGGTCCTTTTGGCATTGTTACTGCGCAGGATTTTTCTCTTCAACGTTAATTTTTACCATATCTTCTGTATAATGTCGTTTTTTTCGTTTTAATCCAACTTATAATAGCCGAGATACACGCTTAGGTCCTTCGTTCACGTAAACGATGGTCGCTATCTTGGATCGCTTAGCCGAGTCGCAAACCACTTACCCGAGTTTCAATTGTCCGCCACTGAAAAGTGGCGATATCTAGCGGCGACTTATGGAACTGTGAGCCCATATTAACTTTGTATATTATCTACTGGCGCTAAAAATTAATTAAAATGTTACAAAATAGACCCCTATAATGAATAAATTTAAATTCATTACTTAAGATTTACAATGCCATCTTACGGAAACGATCTTCATACTCTACGTTAACACGACCGAAACTACTCGTTAACGTGTATATCGTAATAGTCAAAGTCAATGTAAATGTCTCCGAACTTTGGACATTATTTCCAGTATCGAAATAAGGCAGCAAAAAGCTTCCGGGTTTTCGGTTCGGCGAAGTTATTAAATAGTTTCGTTTATTGCCGAACTTAATAATTGGGTCACAGCGACGCGGTTGTACGTTGGCTTAATTGTGACTATGAGGGGAAAATATTTGATTGGATGGGGTTTGGTGTCTTTGATACTGGAAATGTACGTAACAAAGACAATTATTAGGCGGTACAGTTGGTTTAAGAGGAGATAATTTAGCAGTGATGACTGTTCGGATACGCTAAAATGGTTCGTTTGGTTCGAAAACCGAAGTTTCTCATTTTCTATCCCAAAAACACAACTACAAATTACGTATCTAATACCTACTGTTGATTAAAACAATAACGGCCACTGCTTAGACAGTTTAAAAAAATAGGAACTCTAAATAAGGCAATTTTTATCATAATATTCTGTAAAAGTTTGTTTAATTTTAAGTGAGAGGTTAAAAGTACATTTATAACTATGTGCTTAAAAATTTTAACCCAAATCTGTATTCAGTATTCTGTCAGTTTAACTTTCGTTTATTAATTATTTTATAATCTCAACTCCGGTTTAAATAGACATGGCAACAATGTAATATACCTGCATTGAAATTAAGCGCGATACATAATTCAAAAGAAGATAATTATTTAACATTTAATCCCAGCTTATTTATGTTGTCAGGGTTACTGTGTTTTAATTGACCCAATGTTTAAGAACTAGGTAAGTTGTAGCATCTCCATCTAATATTGAAACGTCGCCATCATCAGTATCCTCAGTAACTCCACGAGCTCCAAACACCCATATCAATTATATTTAAATTGAAACAGCTCCGTGATGTAGGAATTGAGTAGAAATAGCAGTGAACTTAGGTAGTTAGGAAGGAAAACAAAAAGACTGCTTAAATTCGCTTCCTAAACAAAAAATAAATTCTGTTTTTCACGAAGCTCTTGTATCATATATAAATTAACTTTTAAACAATTACTTTTTAAAATTAAATCAAGTTAACAACAAAAAACTAATTAATATAAACAATGTGTAATTCCAGTTCACAAAATGAATAACTAAAGCATATTTAATAAAAATAAATTGACTTTTAAAATAAATAAACCTAACAGTAACAATAAGTAGAAATATAATTTCTACTGAGATTTTTTTAATGACATTTTATAACTCACCGCTGTTTTTACTGGTTCTTAGAGATATCAGATGGGAAAATGAATATTAATAAAAAGGTTCGAATCATCGAGAGCCAACCAGATCCTCACCTAGAGAAATTTCCCTCTAAGCATATTTCTATCGCCGATAATTAAATCCCAAAATAATCGAATACTATTTTATACAGGATGTCACACAATTAAAATAACATTTTTAAATAGAATTTTAAAATGTTACAAAGTAAAAGTGTAGAAAATATATAGGGTCGACCATCGGTAACACCTCGTCTGAAAAGCCAAAACTATAGCGAGATATATATTGAAAAAAGCAATAATTTAAAAATAGTTTCAATGAAACATGGTTCTCCAGGAAAGTGATACGTATCAAAGTTACATTTTTTTTTTCTTAAACTCCCTGTATTTTATATTTGAATTGAATTGATTTTAATACCTGTATTTTAAATCTTCGCAACCTACGCAAGAGTTCCTTTCTGTTTACAGTGGACTGTATATTTGATAAAAATCTGTAAACTCTCAATGATAAATTGCTGGATAAATTGGTTTGGAAAGTTAAAATTAAAGTGATTACTTCTGCCAACTGGTTTATTTAACTTTATAAACTTAGCATCTCATAAACATATAGCATTTTTATATTTTTACATGTAACTAGAGTCGTTTTCGAAACTTACTTGGATCAAAAAGGCTGCAAGTCCTACTGTTCGTTTACTTAGGGTTACTAACCCTATCCGTTTTCGGAAACTAGTAAATTGCTGATCCAGTTTTGTGGTAGAGATCAGTATTTCGTGATCCTCTCTGCGAGTAGATGAATAATAGATCTGCACAAGATTTTATAGAAGAATGACAGAATAACCTAACTTTTTTGGTATCTGGTGTCTGACAGTAGTAGTTTTGAAGTTTTATTTTAACATTCAGTTTAATTTAGTTACTTAAAACCTGTAATGTTTATGCAAGAGGATACAAACGTCTCTATCCCTAGAATAATATCCTAAAATCATATTTGCTCATAGCCTTTTTAAAATAAAATGCGTCTTAAACAAATAAGAGTTTTAAATATTAAATTTCACGCGGGTAAAGTCAAAAATTGATAAACGTTGATAAACAGGATCAATAATCCAACTCGTCGTACATTGTCGGCATTAAGTTCAGTGATCCACGTGATCTATAGGATAAATCCAGTAATCCGAATTTGTGATCTTTAGTAAGTTTCCGAAAACACCTTACGTTTTTATTAAATATGCTGGTTCGAAATATCTTTTTATAATGTTTCAAAGAAGAGCAACTCTTCGCGCAAGGAATAAAATTTGGTGTTGTTTGGTCTTGGGGTTGAAAAAGATCTCGGCGTGAGTTGTGGAACATCTAAGTTACGTGAATGTGCTTGTGTGCATCTGTTGTGATTGGTCGTGAGAAAATATCGTATTTTTAACACTGTCTTGGTGAGTGGTCACCCGATTGGTGTGAAAAGAGCTAGAGTGAGTGTTGTAACTATTGAAAAAGTGTATCTATTTATTTTTAAGGATTTATTTTAAATGTTTCCATGCTAATGCAAGTGAAATAGATTTGCGAGTGGAAAAGGGTTTGCGCTTGCATTTATTTACTTAAAATTTTCGAACGATTCGTTGGGAGAATCAAGATGATCATGCAGGCATGATGTCTGCAAGGGTTTTTTTCAAGTCTTAAAAAGATGTTCATAATACTCTGAAATCAATCTTAAATGGCAGTTCAGAGGAGGCGATTACGAAAGCAGACGCAGCAGAATTAATCAAGAGAATGACCAGAATTGAAATGGCGTTAATGATTGTTTTATGGAGTATTATTCTGAATCCCATCAACTAAGCCACTGAAAAAAAAAATCAACAAGAAGACATTGGAGTGGTAATCAATTTGAACAATCCTTTATTTTATTTATTTCATCTCTCCCTGAGAACTTTACAATCTATGAAGCTGATTGGTAAACAGAATTACACTGCAAGCAAAAAGCGACATATCGACGAAAGCGACAATCATAAAGAAGTTCTGTTCTGTGTTAAGGATGATTTGAAAATGTTTTCCTTACAATTGTGGATCGATTAATCTCGGAATTGGATCGTCGAAATTTGCGTACAACATAAGATTCGCGATTTTCTACGTTCTTTTTAAATTTCGCGAACTTTCTATTGAGGAAGTAAGAAGTGAGTGTTGAAATTATGAGTTTATTCACAGGATATTTCAGACTATTTAACTGAAGAGATCTTACATTTGGTGTAGAAGACAAAAACATGTTAATATCAACAATATGTGCAATCGGATTAGAGATCGGGACCCGCTTGATATTTATCCTAAAATTTACAAATCAATGGCAGTAAACAATTGTTCTTACTCATATCTGAAAGCAGATTGAACGATTTAAAAGTTTTGTCAATTGAATCTGATACTGCCAATTCGATTTTATTTTATCGATTTTAAATTCGACTTATGCCTTTATTTAAGTGGACAAAAAAGGATAAACGTTCTTTAGTGTTGGTATAAGTTATTATTTATTAACTAGCGGTATTTATTGACAACTTTCTCTCTTGTTTCTTTGTCGAACGACTGGTCGTTTTATTAATTAATTTACCTTCTCAATAGACAGGTGTACGTGAATTTATTCATAGTACCTAGGGTGTACAATATTTGACTAGTTATCCCTCTCCGATTACTGGCTTAGTTCTTAGTTCTATAAATAAGTTCACCTGGAATCAATAAAATTTATTGTTACAGTTACATACGTGTTTTGTTTCTTATCTAGAGAAAATTAATTCTTAATGATAAAATAACAACGAAGCTGTGTTTTCCGCTTATATTAATTAATATTTTTGTTTACAAACAACTAACCTACAAGCGGTTTATTTTGACGGGAAAGTCAGTACCCGAAACGTTCCACACATATAGCTATGTAGGTGTCATTTAATTTCATTCCTAATGTAAAGTAAACGTAGTTTTACAATAGGCGATTTCGGCTTAGATGACGTTCCAGAGGCGCGTTCGTTGTTAGGTGTAGTGTCTGATTTAATTTATGTGATCAGTGAGTCTTCTCATGTAGGGTTTTTTAGATTTTTCTTCATCTATACGAGTAGTTTGTGAAAGTACGTGTTTATGGATTTGGGAAATTTTGGTTATAATTTTCCATCTTCTATTTAAAACACATTCCACACCCGCTCAAGGAGTTTTTGTCAACATCAAATTGTAAGTATAATAACTTTCAATGGAGTTACTATTTCGTTGCTGGAAAGTTACAACCTGAGCTCTTTACGATAAATGTTTGTTTTAGGTCTATTTTTGGTTTAAGTTCGGTCACTAATTGATATTTTTTTAGTTACTTAAGTGCATAATACTGTTTACGACTCTTGGTGAGTTAATGTAATATTTATTCAGACTAAGTACTTAATAGTTTCTAGTTTCAATTTTTTCGTGTATCCGACCCAACTCTAGTACAGGTACAGGCATTGTATTTTATTAAGTTATATATTCTATTTTTTTAAATAGTATTCCTGAGGTACATTTAACTTTTATTTACAATTTTTCTTTTTTGGTATACTGTCGAAATGTAAAAAAATAGAAGTTAATATTATACGGGTTATGTAATATTCTACTGAACCCTTTGCGCTTGTTGTTCTTCGCATTGGTACCAGTGCTAACGACTTTCCGTGTTATCTATTGATGGATTTATTATTCTTTTTGGGTTTACGTATATGACATATACGATTAAATTTACCTTACTTTCTCTAGATAGTTTTTGTTTCATTTTATGTGACTCTAATACATCTTTTTTTTTTTAATCATTTTGTCATAGATGACGATTTGGATCAACATAGAGGCGATAGATTTGTAAATCCGTCCCTGATTAAAGGGGTAAATATATCTAAGGGAACGATAGAATAGTAGTTTGTGCAACAAGAGTGGATATGATGACCATATCGCGCGAAGACGAAATTTGAGCACGACGTCATAGGCGGAGCGCTAAAACGTCGAGTTACACAGTATTTTTTTTCTACAACCCACTAACGAAAATTTACAAATTAAAAAAATATTTTAGGTTATTAAAACAAAATAACTAATTTTAAAATAATTTCGAAAAAAAAAAAAAAAAGAAAAAAGTTCATTTAATTTTTCCCCATCCGAGAATCGAACTCGAGTCTTCCGTGTGGAAGGCTAGAACGCTGACCACAGGACCGCCTATTCTTCTATTTTTGTGGCTTTAATACTTGTAATTAAATTGACTTTATATATTTAAATTAACAAATTATTTATAGAGACAAAATAAAAACATAAATTCTATTATTTATCGATTCTACACAAGAATAACCCATTTTAATGTATATTTAATCTCAATAACTAAAAAATATACTGACAATTAGTTTGACAGAATTGTCACTTATTTAAAATTTTAAAAATAATAGCAGTCGGTTGTTCAAAATATGAACGGTGATTGGTGGATTTGATTTTTTTGCAGTGTTCTTACTAGCTAGAATGGATATAAAATATATTCGTTCAGTTGAAGGCAATATCATACTTTTTCGTTTTGTAATCTGTGCGTAGATAAGCTAATATCCATGTGGGTGTAGAAAAAATATATTTTTAAAACGCTTTAGGTAGGTAGATGGTTTGACTCATGAAGTTTATACAAAAATTAAATTAAAAAATTGATGTGTCCTACACATGACTTTCCTGTAGAGTTATCAAAAATATTGAGTTGATATAGCTATTTCATGCGATTCGACATGGCATTCCAGAAAAGATTGAAAATAGACTGATTTCGAAATATATACAATTTTTCTATGTCCTCAATGAACCACTTCCTAGGTCAATAATTACTGTTCTTATTTGTTTTAAATGATAGATAAAATACCGTTAAACGGCACCTTTGATATGAAATAAAACGGGCTATTTTAAAGATTGGTTATTTTAAAGATTGATTATTATTGAAATAATAAAGTCATTAATTTTCAGTATTAAGACAACTTAAGATAGAACTCTATCTTTAATGTGGTTGCAAATTAGATTTTGAAATTCTATATCTTCGGAATCAGTCAATTTCAACGGCTTTTATACACATGAATACTTCGTCCTTAAATAAAAATATCTAATTTGAACATTTAAAATTATTTAAAACCTTCTAACTCAATATCATCGAGACGATAAGCGTTATATTCAGAATGGAATTTGTAAAAAATCAAATCGGAAGCTCTATTGTAATTGTATTTATGGTTAACTTTCGAGAGTCGACTTATAATAGTTTGGAATAAAATTTGTCATTCAAATATTACCCGCCATTGTAATTAGCATTTCTTTATAGAAACGCATATAAATTAATGTTATTAAAACGATTTTGGATCAACGGGACGCATTCGGTGATTTCGATCAGCCACAGCATTGACCGAAATGTGCTTGATACCTAGCGATACGAACCAGTCAGTAAACATCAATATGTATCTTGTATATACGAAGGTTGCAATGCATTTATGGGTAATTAATCCCTATTAATTACTGCAAATGATCAAACTGCAATCTACATATTGACAATGGACGCAAGTTTATTCCTATTAATATGAATTTAAATGCCTACGCATACGAACCTCCCCTCTGCCGCTGCACAATATCAAACTCATTAAGTAATGACTTTGTTTATTATAACGCATTGACCTTATTTGCGGTGGTTGTATTGAACGCGAAAATAAATTGAAATTCTAGTTCGGAATATCGGAAAATTTACAATGAAATTCATTTCGGTTTCGAGTAAATGACAACAATAATTAATAATAAAATATAATAATAATTAATAAGATCCGGACACTTCACCATTTTATCGAATATGGTAACTTCGCCAAAAATTGCAATTCCATATGATTCATTGAAAACTTGGGAATGTATCCACCAAATTCTAGAAATTTCTTATAAATGTACCATTTCGGTAGGCGCGTCAGGAGACAGGAGACCACAGAGACGACCCCAAGGACGACAGATGTATGAATGTTACGCTCCGTACATTTGGGAAGCAAGGAGACGGGTGGCGCGACACCATTCGAGGGAACGATCAGCGTTGCCAGACCTACTGTTTTTAAGTAGATCCACTGTTTTTGTCTCTAGCAAATTTTGTTCTTAATTTATTAGGTTTTCCTCATTCTTCAGTAAATGGTTAAAACAGTGTATAAACTGGAACATTGAGATCAAAAGTGCCGACGCAGAGTGAGCGATCTGATTCTTTAGCTATTAACTGTGACATAGGAATCAAAATGGCCGCGCCCTATGTTGGGCGTGTCGGACCACTCTCTTGCACCGTATAGTAAAGAAAATCAAAGTATGTGGCTACTAGCAATTACGAGTGAGATTTGATAGGTAAAGTATACACATAAGTTCCTCAAAATCTGATAATAATGATGTAATTTTTATTCAGGTAGTAAAAAAATACGAAAGGTAGACGAAATCATTTTTACCTCTTTTAAAACTACATTGATCGCCATTACAAAGACCTTGCTCAATTAACATTTCGTTTGATTATCTCCATGAAATTTCAGTTCAATTAGCTTTTATGAATTATAATCGTTAGAAAAAAGTTTCCAAAAAAAGCCGTCTTTAGATTCCCGATATTTGGGAAACTTTAATTAAAAAAATGTTCAACTTTTCTCCACCCTTAATTTCGTTTTGAGAAAAAGTTGAGAAACAAAATCAATAAAACTTTCTCGTTATAATTAAATGGAATTTTGAGAGAAATACCAGTTTCAATATACCTATGTAGTTGTTCGCCTGATAAGCAAAGTTTAAAAATATACTGGTTTAGACAAGCTCTATTATTTAATTTTAGATAGTTAAACTATATGTACAGGAGAATAAAAGTAAAACAAAAAAATGTTTGTGTTATCAAAATTTAATTATCAAAGCCAGAATATGTTGATGATTACAAAAAAAAAATGAAAACATTCTAAAATATATTTATAACTAATCAAGTTATTAGGTAGTTTTGTATTTAATATTATTGTAATTATTTCTATAGCGTCTCTCGAATTAATATAAAAATTCCTGCCACCGGTGGGATTCGATCCAGAGACCTTTCGATCTCAGTCATGACCACTGAGCCAACCCACCCCTTTTCTCTTTAGATAATAAGAAAAAGATCATGCTTTAAAATAGTAATAACAAATATTAGGTTCTACGTTGACATTTTAAAAAGTAAAACTGTCACGTAAATTATTGGTTTAAATAGAGAGACAGTCTTGAGGAAAAAACTCGAGTAAGGACTGCGGTCCGAAACTCTTGGCGAAAGGCAAGAATCTCGTTTCTGAGCCTTAAATCCTTGAACACCGTAATGTGTAAAGTTTTGTGCTGCAATTTGTGTACTAAAGGTAAATATCTTTAAAGTATTTAAACATATTGTGAATCCATTTTTCCATGTGTGCTTCTATGCCCGTGAGGTTTTTTCCGTGTGAGGTTTTGTCCGTGTGCGCATCTTTCCACTTGCGGTTATTTCTTGTGTGCGCTTATATGACCTTGTGCTTTGTGTGGATATTTCCTTTGCGCTCATTTCTTTTGCGCTCTTTTCCGATCACCTTAAAAACCATATCTTTATGTCTTAAGGTACTTTTAGACGGTCAGATCAGTTCTCCGTTCAGTCTCAGTTTCAGTCGAACTGTCAGTTATTTGTATGTGTAAACACAAAAAACTGTAAGAAAAACTGAAACTGATACGGAGTTGTGGCTCGATAGGTATACTAAAAGTTATCGTATCAGTTGTCAGTTAAACGGATATATAAACAAACCTGTCGATCAGGTCTCAGTCGCATAAAATTGTTGCTAGACGTAGTATGTACCTTGCGCCATGAAAAACCATGACTTTATTAGTGAGTATAGAATTTTAATAGCAACACCCATATCTGTGGAACAAAAAAGATCCACAATACCACAACACAAACAAAAGTCAAGCTGCGTATAATGTTTTGAAAAATTCAAAAATCAAGATAAAAATGCAACTGTAAAAATAGTAAAAGCGAAAATAAACAATTTACGATCAGCGTATAATAAAGAACGAAAAAGGTTAACCATCTTTGTGGTACTACGATTTGTTTATGTTCCTTAATGATACACACGATGTTCGTGGTGGTAGAAATACTATGGACAACAAAACGGATGGTGATGATAAGGATCCAGAAAATACAGTAAGTAAATACTACATTAATTCATAGTGTAATATTTTTATTGTTTTGTAAAAGTAAATATGGTACAAAAATTCAACAAAAAGTACAGAAAATTATGCCATATACGTTGTGCGAACTACTTCATCTTGCCAGTCAATGCATGTACTTATTTCTCACATTTTTTGTTACTTTACTAGCATCGTTACGATTTGCTGTCACTTGAAGATCTACCAGCCCTTCCACCTCCATAACTAGGTCTCTATCTGAACTGTTTAATTCACTTGGAATATAAGTAGCGCTTCAATTGATTTTTGTTTAATAGTTTTAGGAAGTTTGGCTTTAATGCAAATGCTTCGTCTCCAATAAAAGCAAATGGTAGTTTTGTGGTACTAGACGGTGGCCTTGCATCGGGTGGTAAATGCACATCATTGTTAAGTAATCTTTTATAAAACTCAGTATTGTTGATTATGCCTAAATCTAAAATGTCTCCATTGGTTCCGACATTGCACATAATAAATTCGTAATTCGAATTTAGGACCGCCATTAACACTATGCTATGAAATTTCTTATAATTCCAAAATAAGGATCCACTGTCTGGAGGTGGTATTATGCGTACGTGCTTGCCATCTACAGCTCCGAGACAATTAGGAAATTGCCATCTAGTTTGAAAACCCTCGGCAATATGTCTTCACTCGGCTTCAGTTGTTGGCATCTAAAACAATACATTTCCCCAGTTTTCGTTGCAATATAGTATCTAGAGGTATTTCTAGTACCCAATAAATGTTTATTTTTTGTAGGAGGATTCATCGTCTGGTGGTGACGATCATGCACTAGATGACGGAGAGGACAGTTCCATAGAAGAAACAACAAATCGCTCACTTAATGAGGAAAGTACTAGTCAGTCTGAAGAGTCACACCCTATTACTAAAAATGGTTCACAATCAGTTCCTCGACCCACGAATACAAAACTCATGTATAGGTACACAAGTAAAGAGACCATCCAGCCCCTCCACTAATATGACAAATAAAAAAGTGCTTCAACTGGTGGATGATCGATTGACGAAGAACGATAATACGAAAGATGATATACACATTTGGTAATCATATTGCAGCAGAATGAAGTAATATGGCACCCGAAATGCTACCTTTCGATAAAAAAATTATTAACGATGCCATATTTGAAGGCCAAATGCGTTCCCTTAATAAAATATCAGCTGTAATAACTCAGCCATTGTCACAAGGTCGATTATGGCCCGTACAGCAGCAGCAGCAATCTGGTCAGTTTTTAAATTCATGGAATGTACATAATATGTAGAATGTGCTTCAACAACAAAATTAAGTCCAGTAGATAGTTCAATGGCCAGTTATTTTTCGCAGTATTATGATACATAACATGTTATGCGACTACACATTTGTAAGCTGCACTAAATAAAAAGATTTACTTGTCACTATCGCACTTACCTTTATATAATTCTGCAGTACTGTTATTATTGCTTTAAGGTTTAGGGTATTATAACGCTTAAACTAGGAGTTGATATGACAGTAGGAAATTTAAGATTTTGATATGAACTTCCAATAGACAGAATCTGATCGCTGCACATAGCCTCTCTTGTGGTGATATAGCTTCTTTCATGTTGGTGTCTTGCTTTTTTATAATTGGTGTTACTAACTGCAGCAACTTTAGATAATCATCCTCACTCATTCTTAAATAGTTTGACCAATCAGAAGGTTCAAAATGAAGTTCCTTTAATAAATTTAAATGCGACAGTGTATTTCTTTTCAGGAGCCAATTTTTACTCCATCTACTTCTGTTTCTTCGTGGTTTTTTTTAGTGCTAACATAACGCGACCGCAATTAGGGTATCTTCTTTAATTACTGAATTGTGCATGACAAATGACAACTGACAACTAAACTGATCGTCTAACCACAGCAGCATTTTCATACTGAACTGACAACTGTACTGAAACTAAGACTGAACGTAGAACTGATCTGACCGTCTAAAAGTACCTTAATAATAATCAACTTATGGTAATTAATATAAAACAAATCAATAAAAACGGCAGCCATAAGTGAAGTATCGTCAGGTAATCGCATGTTGTTTCTCCATTGCTTTGCTTTGTCCGTTTTTGTTAAACATATTGTTCTTAAGTGTATATCTGACTTTGTTATACAATCCTTATGTAAAATAAAGGTGTTACTGATACGAATGTTGGCGAGCGCACCCGAAAGCTAATACATTCGCCACGATTTTAATAGTGACTACTGTTCTGTCAATATTTCTAATAGTGCTGAAGATATTAGACTTATTCACACTAATGGACCACCCTACATATTGCATTACTATAATAAATGAATTTATAACCAAACAATACAAAACAGTTATTGAGATGAACAAAAAAAAATAAATGAGCACTCCTGCTTAATGTGTTTCTAAACTAACAACTTTTCAGGAATATTAATAATTTAATAAACACCCGTCTAATCCAACGCCGCTTAATTAACAGGAGGGAAAAGATTTTTAACTGCCTGTTAAACTAAGTTCTAACTCGAGACAAGAAAACATGACAAGCCAACAAACTTACGCCCATATCTAACATAATTGATCTAAATTAGTATATAATTCCAAAGATATTATGAAGGATAAGGAAGTTGCGGATGAGGAAACCCCGCATTTACCCATTTTGCCAGGCTATTACATAACCTCAATTAGAGCAACTTCCACATTTCAGAGTACGGGGAAAAGGGTTTATATGGTTTTAAAGCTTTCAAGCATACAGCTTCATTTCTCTATACTAACAAGCATATAGCAGACATTTTATTATAATGCGATAAGATGGCATATTATATACATACAAAAATCACAATGTCTTTATTTGTTAGATGTTGTTTTTGTTTGAGGAGGTGCATGTAAGAGACAAAAATATTATTTTTGAAAAAAAAAAAACAGTGAGGGGCATTAAACCTTTCGATTCAAAAATGTGTTTTTGCTTACTTTCTAGGAATAAAAATAGCTGCATAATATAATGTATAAGCAATGAAAAATTTGTATTTCATACAAAATTTATCAAAAAAGGACTAAAAGCGAGTCTTACCTACAATAAATTGTGATCAAATTTATAAACATTTTTAAAAGTAAATAATTATTAAAAACGAGTATTTTAATATTAAAGAATTTTCTTATGTTAAAAAAAATGATCAGGCTAGCATCCTTAGAAATTAGAAATGGGAATATCTATCACTATTTTGATAACCTTACATTATGTGGCAATCCAACTAAAAGACAAATATTAAGCTCACCACCTTTGCCTTGAGTCAGAATATTTATTATAACTTTAACCTTTAATTATATACAACACATACTTTTTCTTTATAAATATATTTTTTACATTTGTATTTTCTCATTATTTGATGGGATCTTAAAGATCCCACATTGGTGACTCGGATTTAAAAACTCAATCTTGCAACAGAAGCTGCATTAATAGCTGAAGCAGATGGAGCAGCAACAGCAGCAGGATCAAGAACGGGAGAATCACAAGCTGTGTACAGTAAGTCTACTTAAGTCGATGCCATATGAGAAACTTTTTTATTATTAGTTTTATGCATAAAAAAATAATATTCATTAAAAGTTCTGCATGGTCTAAAACCTACACTTCAAACATTATTTCTCAAAAAATAAGAAATTTATGCAAGAGTAAAGTAACGTAACAATATAATTAATGCAAATAAAAAAGGACAGGTCGAAAGACCTATATGTCCATTTTAATGTTAAAATACAACTAAAATTAATTCAGAATATAAGAAAAACATCTAATTGCCCAGAAACATATCAAGTCTATTTTTAAACGTATTAACGGATTCAGGGTCAACAGTAGCGGGTGACAAAAACTATTTGGTAAGAAGTTTTGTCTTGTACTGATTTTAAAGTTTTCAATTTATAGCTTCAACTGGTGTTGTATATGTATTAGTGTTATAAATATCGATAAGATTTCCATAATAAAATTGTATTTCAAAATTCGGAATGTCATAATGAGGTCTCCACGTAGACGTCTCGATTGAAAAGTGTCTAAGCCATTCACTGTAAGTCTCTCTGCATAAGAGGGTCTAACCGGTCTTAAGGTATTATTTCAGAACGCGCGACAGACAACAGACGCGACGACAAAGGAGACAGATGCATTTACGTTACGCTTCACACATTTGGGAAGCAAGGAGACAGGCGACGCGACAACCGTAGACAATTCGATGGAACGATCAGTGTTGCCAGACCTACTGTTTTTTGTCTCTGTTCTCCTGTTTTAGGCATGAAATCTACTGTTTTCGCCAACTTAATAAATGTGGTTCTTAATTTATTGTTTGCCTCATTCTTTAGCAAATGGTCAAAGAATATTTTCTCTGATAAATTTGCTGAAGTAAAAGCAGCGTAATACGCATCCACTACTGTAGGTTAGCTACATAAATTATGGATTCCATAACTTTACAGATGACTGGAGTGAGACTTATAGAGCGATAATTGTTTGGGTCTAATGTGTTACCTTTTTTAAAAATGGGGATGACTGAAGCAGATTTTCAAACAAATGTTGAGGTGTGATATTTTATGGAAGAGGTACTGCCAAAACTCCTGAATTTAAAAAAAATGGAAGAAATACAATTTAAGCCGGAAGCAGCGTTAGCTTTAAGTTTTTGCAGATGGTCTTGTACAATTTTTGGTGGGAAACTAGTAAGATCAAGATAAGCTGAGACTTTTTGTAATTTAAATAATGGTAAAGGGACTACTAAAAAGGTGGTCCAATAGAGACGACTTAAGAGGTTTTTAATAAGAGTTCAGAGGTTGTAACGGTTGAAACCGTTTTCGTTATTTAGACCCAAACATTGTAACGGTCGGAACCGTTTTCGTTATTTTGACACCAACATTTCTACACAAATGTCATTTGTCGTTTATGCCTTATGTCTAAAGTTGGTAATTCATTTCGATTTTGTATCTGTCAACGAATAGATTAATTTGAAAATTATCTTTTATCTTCTATTAATATTTTTAATGACCGTCTGATTTTAAAAAGGTAAGTTTTCTACCGATATTTTGTACAAAAATTTCTAATTAAAATGTCAAATCTGAAACATAACCTCAACATTGATTAACACATGATAATCCATTTTATATAATATTATATATTATTTTGTTAGGAAAGAGATAATATGCTTTACTATATTTAAATATGTTAAATAAGTAATATGAGATATACAAAGCGATACAGACGAAGACACCGTTAGCCGACTGTAGATC
The DNA here is from genome assembly GCA_927349885.1 of Psylliodes chrysocephalus. Classification (NCBI taxonomy): domain Eukaryota; kingdom Metazoa; phylum Arthropoda; class Insecta; order Coleoptera; family Chrysomelidae; genus Psylliodes; species Psylliodes chrysocephalus. The sequence goes on from OV651820.1 coordinate 22,146,419, forward strand.
ATCCGCGGCAACTGTTTTAATTGATTTTTTTATAATAATTAACAAAAGTTGATTATTATAAGATACAAAAATATTTTTTTTTTTGTAATAATGACACTGTATAAAACCAAAAGGCCAGACTATTGTAGTAATCCATAATTCTTTAATTGTTTTATCCACTATTGTTACATGATTACATTATTATTATATTTTAACTTACAGCTATCAAAATACCTGAGTTTGTAATTAATTATAAAAATATTTATTTTTTTAATTATATTTATTTTTGTTTATTTTGCTTTTATTTTTTTTTATTTTTTTGTACTATTTTTTTTCTGTATTATTTCTTGTTTTCTTTTCGTTTTTTCCTTTGTTTCGTTTTTGTTTTATAATTAACTTTATTTTGTCATTTCAGGTTTACAATATTTTTAGGGTAGCTCAGCTACTTAAAATCTTGTATTAGTTTTTTTTAACAAATTCATACAATATTTTATAAACTTTAACATCGTTTATTGAAAGCAAAATATCAATGTTTATTGGTATTAACTAATTCTAAGTACATTGTGTCAGTATCTAGCAAATTTAGAACTCATCACAAATTAAACATAAATGATTATCTGATAGACCAAATTTTTCCTTCTAGACAGGATGTATAGCATAATTACTTCTCATATGACAAATAACTCGGATAAAAGACCTATTTATTTCGTTTTTGAACCAGGGACACTTGAGAACATTAGGTTGAATGTTTTTGTATTTCTTTTCTTTTTCTTCCTTTGAATATGCAACTTGCCAAGTTTTAAACATTGATAATTTAGATTTAGCAATAAAATCTGATTTTGGAGATTCAATATTTTTATTAGTTCCCGCTTTCTCATTGTTAGTAATACCTACATGAGATTTTATCCACGCCAACGAAATTTCTTTAATTGGTAGTTAAGCTTAAGAATTTCTGAGGCTATATAGTTGGTAGGACTGGTAACGTTCCATTTTGCAAAGTATTCTACTGCACTCTTACTCTCAGTAAATATAACATACTTAGATTTATTTTCTTGAAGACATACGTTAAAAGCTTCTTTTATAGCAACAAGTTCAGCATTGTATATTGATATTGTACTGGGAAGTTTAAACGAAATTTCATAATTTTTGTTAGTATACAAAATTGCACATCCTAATTGGTTTCCAATTTTACATCCGTCCGTATATATGTTTTCAAATGTATTCCATTTTTTTATTAAATCTTCTTTAAATGCGTTTATATATGTTTTCAATGGGGTTGTTAAAGCTGAAAAATGTAAGGACCATAATGGAATTTTATTTTGTTGATGGAGGTCTGGAATCATTTCAATGGTAGTTAAAAAAGTCTCTACTAGTAAAGATAGTTTTTTCTTTGACCAATACTTTCCAGTTAAACACAGAGAAGATAAATTGGATAAGAGGGGGAGAAGAACCGAATTTTTCGACCTTTGACTTATTAAAAACTTTTCAGATAAAAATTGTCTTCTAAAATTGAGGTTCTGTAGTTTTCGATTCTATTACATTAATTAGAGTACATCTGATTTTTGCAGATGAGTATTTGCTGCATTATTGTATAATATTGCACCATAGTCAAAAATTGATCTAATTAACACCCTATAAAAAAGAATTGCTATGTTGGGGTCTGCACCCCAATTACATTTGGAAACAGTTTTAATTAAATTTACAGCATTTCCTGTTCTTTTTACAATATAATTAATATGTTTCTTCCAGTTTAGCTTCTTGTCCAATATGACACCCAAGAATGTATGACTACTTTTAAGTTGAAATTGACAATTTCCTAGTGTAACAAGATTTGAAAGTTGAGTTCTCTTTCTTGTAAAGCAAATTACCACTGTTTTGTTTTTTGAAATTGTTAGACCATTTTTAAACAATTATTTCTGTATGTCTTCTACACCTAATGATAGTTGATAAATACTAGAACCAATACTTTTATGCTGAGTATACAAAACAATATCATCAACAAATTGAAGAATTTGTAGGAATAGATATATGTCGTTCCAAATCTTGTGTAAAAATAAGGTATAGAAGTGGACTTTTAAGTCCACCTCAAGGAAGCGTTTTAACGCTTCCTTGAGGAAAACCAAATGAAATTTCTCTAGGTCCTATAAATTCATTATTTATTTATTAAATATGTAAGGAGATTAAGTGAGGGATCCCCAATGATGTCATTTTTTGAATCAATATTTCTAGATTGACACTATCATAAGCTCCTTTAATATCTAAAAACAGAGCAGTGGTAGAAATTTGTTGGGAAAATCCAATTTATATGTCAGTTGTTATGGCTGCAATACTTTCTTGAGTAGACTTATTTCTCTTGAAGCCAAATTGTGAGTTTGGAAATCTATTGTTGTGTTCCATAAAAATATAGTTAATGTTTTGTTATGATCTAAACACATTTTAGAAAATTTTTTGTTTTAAAAGCTTGTTCAGCTAATTTCGCAGTGAAAACATAAAAAGTAGAACATTTTTCGCAATTTTTTCCTAATATAAAACCGAGGAAATTGCATTTTTATTTTTTAGGGTCGTAAAGGGACATTTTGGATTTTGCGGTCGTATTGTAGTACGCGTTATGCTCTATGCAATAATATCAATATCTGGGTTTTTTGAAAATAGTGCCTTTCTGCGCCATCTAATTTTGGATTACCTCCGGTTTTAGAATCTCCAAAAAATTAGTTTTCAATAAATTACCAATTTAGCATAATTCCGATTGACTGGCAATACACTATTATTTATTATTTATCATTATTACTTTAACCTTTTATATATAAAACATGTTTTCCTTTAAAATATATTTTTATATTTTCACTTTCTCATTTATTCAATGGGATCCCAATGATAAGATCCCACGGAATCTTAAAAGCTAATTTTTCTGGGAGAAGAATTACTAGCATAATCAAGAATGTCAGCAGAAGTTTTCTGTTTGAAGTGGAAAACACGAAATAATAATAAATACAATAGTTTGAAGAACATTTTATAAAAGACAAAAAATTGGGTCTGAATGAATCCATTAAAATGGGTAATCATTGTACCAAATACTATCAAAATTTGGATTTTATACACTTTGCTAAATTAAAATTAGGTGGACATTTAACATTTTAAATAATTGGAAATCATTTTATTATCCCATATTTTCACCTGTTGCTGAAGTATTGAAAGAGTAGAGTGTCAACTGTTGAAAATACCTTAATTTTTCGAAAGTTAACCGTGTCCACAAGGAGCCGATTCCGATTCATATTATTAGAGAACCGTCAAGGTTCAAGGTGAAAAAAGTTGCTGAACGAAAACAAAGAAGTATCGGTTCCGTTTTGTACCGATTCCGTGCTATTACAATCGAAACAAAATGACAAGTTAACTGAGAAACCGAAGTATATCCATCAAGCGGAGCGTAAAACAGCGTAAACGTTCCGATCGACCAGTTCTCGACCAAATCGCTGAACTTGTCGAATAACGAATGCAACCAACTCACGACTCACGGCAGCAGCAGTAGCACCAGCAACAATGGCACCTCCTCCATCTACCGCGCCACCGATCCCCATCCTCCTCGCCGTTCTCCCAGTCTGAATTGAACAAGCTCAGCACGAGCCTTGGAATAACAGCTAATCTAATTAGCGTAATACGAGAGGACTGAAAGGGTGTGCAAATTATTAATGAGCGTAATGGTTGGTCGATTGTTCCGGTTGCTTTGTACACCGAATACTATACTGTATGAGAGACCGTGATACGGAGTTAGTTTGGTTGGGGAAGTTGAGCGCATTTGTTACTATTAATACGGGGATTGTTTGAGAGTCTTCTGGTCGATTTAGATTTATTTCTCAAGAAAATGCCGTTAAAATCGATATTCTTTCGGAAAATAATAACTACAATGGTCTCTCAGCCAATGTCAGCACAAATCCAATAGCTCGCGAGACAGTGAACATGTTTCATATCTATTTTCGCTGTGAGCCTGTGATTAAATTTAGATTACATTCATAATTATTCTTTTAAACTCACTATAAATATGGCTGTTGATTTATATTAAGCTATAAAGCTTATTTTTGCACTAATGAAATTGACAATGCTGTAAAACATTATTGTGGAACTTGATAAAAAAGCAGTCTGGAGATTCTTAGATTATGGAAACTTAATCTGGTATTATTATAAAAAAAATCGCTGCACTTATATTTAAAGTGCTGAAAATTTGGTAACACAAAAAAATTCATGAATAATAAAATAAGTGATATTATGAGTCTAGAAAAGAAGCATATTTCTGAATCATCCGATTCATTAAAACCTCTCACCAGACTGATGATTCCTTGAAAGGAGATTAACCAGACTGTAAGTATACAAAGTTTTATTACTGCCGAAATAAGTTAAAAATTAGCCAGACTGAAAAGAATCATTAATTTAGTTGAAATAACACCACATACTCACTGCAAAAATAGGTTCCCAAAAATGTTCACTGGTTCCTGGGTTACAAGGTGGTTGCACCTTATGACGTCGGAATAATATATTAAGAACTAGAAAGAAGCGGCAAAAGTCTTGTTTCGAAATTGAACAAATTTAGTTTAATCCAAGAAAACCTTTTATAGAGTATATTAATACAAAATTAGTTAGATATAAATATTCACAGGGTGTTCGATTGGCACCCATCGACGTGTTCAATAACAAATCACCCATCCCTCCGAAAATCATCTAGGAAACATATTTTAAGGAGTTCCTCAAGGACCAATTTAACGTCATAACGGTGTGTGATTAAGGTGGATTTAATAAGAAAAGGAAACGTTCTTTTTTTCCTGTCAATAGTTTTTCATGTTATTTTTGAATGCTGCTACTCCAGCTACTACGTGATACATTGATATACAGAGTGGCCCATTTTAAAGCGTGCCACCCTCATAAATTTTTTATTTATGGAGCGATTTTGACGAATTTTTTATTTTAAATATGTAGGAGGAAAGGTGTATTTTGGAGCCAAGCGGCGTCAGTCTAGCTTTTTTTAAATCAAAGCCTATTTATTAATTTTCGTTATCGCATGGGTTACTAGATAAAAAGATTCTTAATGCATAATAAACAACTTGTCAGTAATTTAGTCATAGAATCGTTAATATTGAATCTTTTTTTATGAAACTTGATACAGACATATTTCAGAGAATTCCGATTCCAGTGGCGTACGCGAATTTTTTCTAAAAAATCACTAATATGGATTCTGGATTTATCAACCACTGAATATAATCTAGTAGGCATTAATTTACAAAAAAAAATTGGATGCCGCTTGGCTCTAAAAATACACCTTTCCTCCTCCATATTTCAAAAAAAAAAAATTAGTCAAAATGGCTCTATAAACAAAAAATGTATGAGGTTAGCCCGCTTTCAAATAGATCACTCTGTATATGATATATTGTGGGGTTTAACATTTCGCCTAAAATTCACTTCACTAATGTTAAAGACATAACTTACCATTATCAGAAGAAAAAAAAATTGCATTACCTGAAACAAGAAAACAAAATTAGATATTATATACTTGAGAGAAAAGAAAATATTAGTCAGAGGAAAATACAGGTTTAGAAAATTAAATAATTACAATAATTATATAACAGTATTTATTGAAAGCATTTTTTGCAAGTCTCATCTCATCTGTTTCCTGAATAATAAACATTAGTTAAAATCGTTATGTGGGACACATTGTATATATCAGAGAATTATCCTCACAAACGAAAAATTGTACTGGAATAGATTACTCCTCACACACTTGATTAAAAATTGTGATTTTTCTATAAAAGTGAGTGAGGGAAAATCTGATGTGATCAAATGGGGAAAGATATTTTGACGTACATAATTCCATCGACACTATTTTCTGTAAATGACAATTATAATTCCACAATCAGGCAACTTTCATATTCAATTATTCGAGGCCGGCTTATAGCAATTCAAGCTAAACCAGGGATTCTCAAATTATTTTCGGCAAGAGAGCGCTTTTCCAAAATGAACTGATACTTCAGACACACATAGTCAAATTACTTTTCCTTTTTCTTTAAATTTATTAAGAGAAATTATATTAATAGATTAGTTAGTTATAGTAATATTAGTATACTTTGATTGTCTTTGATTTTATTAACCCAGCCAAAGCTAACCCTATATGAGATACAGAAGAGCAAGCAATTAATGATTTTATCTCATGTCTATAGTTTTTTTCCTATTGATACAAAATACTTACCAATTTAAAAGAAATTTTGAAAAATTAAAAATACAAAAATTAGATATATAAAAATACAATAAAATTAACAAAGTAGATATTGGTACCACTACAAAAGTTATTGTAGATAGAACGTGTTGAAAACATTAGCGATTTTGCATAAATTTTAGTGCGAGGTGTTTAAAGGTAAAACATTAGTTAAGTCTGCTCACAAATCTAGGAATATGAAAATTTTAAAGAACTTATTAGTTCTGAGCAATTAATTTTACCATTCACTAGATTGTAAGCAAATATGCAAGAGTGGTTAACGAAATAAAGGCAAACCTATTAAGAATTAGATTGTTATTAATACCTTAGAAAGGATAAGTAAGATGGAGCTTAAAAGTGACATACTTTAAAAAAGATCATTGTGTATTTTTGGTCAAGTCACATGAAAATATGATAGAGATTTTTAGTGATATTTTGATGTTTATGGTAATTCTTATACGAGAATAACTTTATTTAAGTGAATAACTCTAACAGTTTGAATATTGATATTAAATTATACAGGGTGTTTCATAGTGTGATGTTTGTTTATTTTAAACAACAGTTTATTTATTAATAATTTATTTAAACACTTATTAATTTTATAACACTATTATTCTAATTATTATTCTATTATATATTTCGAATGTTTTTAAACTGTTCACTATTTATCTTTACTGTCCATATAATAACTGCTACAGCGTCATTTTCCACGAATATTTATATACCAATTTAAAATTATGGTGAAGGTACCAGAATGCTCCTCCGCCAAAGTAGTAATATCTCGTTATATTTGGAATAGATAAGAAACATTATCCCGTTGACTCAGGAATGTTCGCGAAAGTGCCTCCGCCATAGCCGTCACATAGGTTTGGTCTTAAGGGGTTTAATTATGTATAATACTCTGACAAGTTGAGCCTCAAAGGCCAAATAAGACAGAGAGGGACTTAGAGGATTAGAGCATGATTGAATAATGAAATAGCTCACATAACAATAGGTAAATAGGCATAGGTTAACTGCATATGGGGTTCACCTAAGTGGTTCCAAAAAATCAATACTTCTCTGTCTGGCCCTTTATAACCGAGATACAGGGTGTTTTATCAATTTTGCTGATTTATTTCTAGGCCCATATCTTTTGAAACACGCTGTATATTTTTTTGATATTTGGTATACAAGTACACCCTAATTTGTCAAATCCAGTGATGTATTAATAATAGGGAAAATCCAGGTCCGGATTAACAAAAAATTTACAAATTCTTCGATACCTAAAACAACACCCTGTATATCATAATTTTGAATATCTGTTTACAGATTCGAAAAGAACAGAAAAAATTGAGTTACACCAAGTAGTTTTGGTATTTCCGCATACAGTTTTTTTACTTTTTAATTTGAGTCAAATCTAAGTGTTTCGATAAAAAGATGAAATAACATATTTTTTTCCTAATTAAGTGTTTACTTTTTCCAATTTAAATTCATAATAATTAACCTCGTTCATTCTTTTAATTTTTGGATCTTAATCTTTTAAAAAAACGCAACAACAGTGTGGTAATATTTGTTAAAAACGTAAAATATTATACACAAAAAAAGGTGAAAACACTCACATTTAGAAAAAAATCACAACTTTGCTTTGAGACACAATTAGGGGGTAATCATTACAAAATATTATTAATTATAAGAAAGGAATTAAAAATAATATGTAAAGAAGAAATAATTATGTAAAAAAATTTTGATAAAACGAAAAAAATTAAAGAAATAACTATAACAGTTGCTCAAAGCGGCCACCGTTTTGTGAGCTCTTTTAGTGAGATTTAGTATTGCTCTAGTAGTCATAGCGGGATTATTTCTATTATTGGCAGGCATCCTTATTCTTTGAAGAAGTTCCTGTCTACTGTTTACATCAGATGAATACACTTTCGACTTTAAATAACCCCAAACATGATAATCGATTGGGTTAAAGGTAGTTCCCCTTGCAAGCCAGTTGTGAGGTCAACCTCTGCCCATCCAATGATTTGAAAAGTTATCTTTCATAAAGTTTCTCACTGCTACCCTGAAATGAGGTGAAGCCCCATCATGTTGGAAGTACATTTCTGCATTATCTAGAAGTATGGGTAAAACATCTTGCAGGAATTCTAAATAAACCTTACCAGTTAGTCGACGTGGTAAAACATGCGGTCTAATCAATCGGTTGTTAATAACACCACACCAAATATTAACATAAAATCTTATCTGTGAGTGTGTTTGTCTTATGGCAAACGGTTTTGTTCGGCCCAAATATGAGCATTTCTTGAATTATTAATACCGTCTCTGGTAAACTGAGCCTCATCGGTAAATAAGCACCTGTGTAATATTCGATTGTTTCTCAATACCCACCTACTAAAAGCCAGTCAAGGAATTTCATCTCCTTCATGCAGCCTCTGCACTTGTTGTAAATGGTATGGATAGAGATAATTTTTTTTCAATCTTCGCCAAACGGTTGACGGAGGAACATTAATGGCGTCACTGATTCTTCTCGTGCTGATTTTTGGGTCGTCTTGGATAATTTCTAGAATATTTTGCTCCAAACCAATATGTTGTCTCTCATATTGTTTATTTTCTTTTGAGGTTGGGAATTTACCATGTTCTTTAAGGTAACTAAATACATTAGAAAATGTTTTGTCATTTGGTAACCTTCGACCAGGAAATCGGCGTCCATATTCCCTTCGGGCAGCTTTTCCATTACAATCACAGAATCCATACACATACAACATCTGCATATTCATTATTTTCAAATTTATGGGGCATATTGAGCAAGACATTATCAAATAACACAAGTGCAAACTCGCAAATTATGTTCCACTGACAATAATACACAGAACTGTCAAATTGGTTTTTTATACTACAGCCTACTTGACTATTACTAAAAATAGGAAAATCCAACTTAAATGGTATTGTTCACTGAAATAAACAATACTTTTTTATTATTGCATTTGAAGAATTAAGAAATGAACGAGTTTTAAATAAAATATTAATTAGAAATAAGTAAAGGAATTTATGCAAAATACATATTAATTTTCCATTATTTTTAACAATTAAAATTTAGAATTATTTCGCAGATTAGTGATTTGAAGCAAAGGTGAACTTTGTTCGAAATGTGAGTGTCTTTTCATTATTTACTTAAAATTTTAATTGTTTTAACAAATATTACTTTTTTAACAAATATTACCATAATTTCACAAACAGGGCGTTCTTAATTTAGTCGTTAAATTTAGAATTTTTTTCTTCAATACGGACCTGTCGTTGAATTTTTTAATAAAATTGGATTAAATAATCATTATTTCATCTTTTTATCGAAACACTTAGATTTGACTCAAATTAATAAGTAAGAAAACTGTATGCGGAAATACCAAAACCACTTGGTGTAACTCAATTTTTTCTGCTCTTTTCGAATCTGCAAACAGATATTCAAAATAATGATATACAGGGTGTTGTTTTAGGTATCGAAGAATTTGTAAATTTTTTGTTAATCCGAACCTGGATTAATTAATACGTCACTGGATTTGACAAAGTTATAAGCCTAGAAAGAAATCGGCAAAATTGATAAAACACCCTGTGTTTCGGTTATAAAGGGCGACAGATCCATGAAGTATGGGTTTTTGAAACCACCTAGGTGATCCCCATATGCAGTTAACATATGCTCATTTACCAATGAAACATCCTGTATAGTAACACATGACAAGCACTGGAAAATTAATTTGAATTGCTATTTCAGTGAAAACAAAGAAGCGTCGCATCTGGGTTATAATGTCTGGTTCAGTTGAAAAACAGAATTGAAATCTGTGTTCAAATCTAGAGATCATTTTTATCCGTACAAACATCGATTTTCGAAATTCAAAACACGAATTCGTATGTACATAGTAGCGTAAACGATTGTCCTCATCTATTATAACGTCGATTTTTAGGCCCTAACGTACAAAATTCAATACAGACAACCCAACACTAACGTGAAAAATGGGAGGTAGTTTTTCACATCGATACAAAAAAATTGCATCGCCCGGCAGGGGGGATTGGGGGATAAACAAATACTTTCCATTAGACAAGCCACCCCCATATAATAAAAGTCTCACGCAAAAATGAATAATTTTTCAAAGGAAAGAGGATATCGGAGGCGAGATATTAATCACGTGTTTATTTTTTTGCCAGTTATGGCGTGGCGGTTCGGTTGCGGAGGCGGCCCGATAAAAACTTCATCTCGCCTCGGTTGATAAATGGATACAATCATTATGGACAGATGCAGACGCGCCATTTTGACAAATGGTATGTAAGTATGCATATCGATGTTTTATACACGTTCAAAAATATCTATGTCGGAGGAGAGTGAAATTCGTAAGTAATGGGACGAGTGTTGGAATCTGGATACAAGGCTTATTTACATGTACTTCCGTGAATGGGAGGGTAAAATTTCAATCTTCACCAGATGGCGATACTCAAAAAGCGTTAATCTCAGATAAACAAAAGAAGTAGGATTGCAGAATTGAATCAGAATACTTTATCTGAAAGTTGTATCCGGGTATTTTGTAAGTATACGGCAGGGGCGGTTTCTCCATTGGTTCATTTGTGCAGTGAGCACCTAGTTCAATTTCATAAAAACACATTATTTTAAAATTACATAAATAACATAAAAATATAAATTTAATTTTAATATTTTTATTTATTTTTATACATAATCTATATTTTTTGGTACATCATTGCTCTCTGGCTGATCGCGTCTCTGTGGCACAATATATCTAAGTATACCGTATCTGTGGCGCATTATGATGAGTTAGCCTAACACGAGTGGGAAGATTTGGCGAATACATTTAGCTAAAAAGAGAAGACAACACGCCAACACATCCTTCAAACTGTCAAAGAACACATTAATTGGCGCGCCGCTCACAACCAAGGTTGCCAAACCAGTGTTGCCTGTCTAGTACAATTCACAAATTACTGGTTAAATTAAATTATATATATATATATATATATATATATATATATATATATATATATATATATATATATATATATATATATATATATATATATATATATATATTATGTTCCTTGTTTGGGTTCGTTATCAATAAAGACCCCCTTTTTTTCTCTTCAATAAATTTAGATGACACTGCAAATGGAAATCGAAAAATCTGGTACATTTAACGAATCTGGTACATTTAACGAATCTGGTACATTTTTTAGACAAATCTGGTACATAACAAAAACATATTCTGGCTACACTGTACCAAATCAAACAAACTGTCATTCGATCTTCTGTCGTTCTGGCATAGGTCATTCATCTACTATAAACACATACAAACATCGAAGTATGTAACTATTAAAATAAAACTCTTTAAATAAAACCTCGGTGAATGACAATAATTGTCTTTGTAAATAATATGAAGTAAGAAGTAAGCAAAACATTTGTAAATTTTTGTTTCCCACAAAACCCGCTAAAAGGAAAAATGTATTTATTCTGATAAGGTAACTACATCATTATGGAAATGGAAATATACAATAAACGTTTGATAAAGATAAAGACAAATGGTTTTTCACTTTAAAAGTCTGAATCGGAAAAATGGATCAATCAGTTGAATTTAATATACCTACTCATAATGAGAAACTAAGAAATGGTATGTACATTTAAATAGTTCATGAGTTATTTTTGCCTGCAATTATCAATCGTGTTACCCTCTAGTTTAGATTTTGTGCATACAAACCTGGTAAATTAGTTTACAGTTGGTATTAAGTATATCTCGAAAAAAGCAATAAGTATCAAACAAATTTTGATTTTGATTAGGCACTTAACAAGTCACATCCCACATATCTACATGCTCTGGGTCATCAATCCTGTAAGTAGATATTAAAATATTAATATACTATCTACAAATAAACAATAATTTGAAAATACAGATGAAGCCGATTTACCTATTTAGACAAAATACTATTATTCTATTATTTATTTAAACACATTATTTTTTACTAAACTTGAACATGCAAAAGTCAGCCATGAGCATAAAACATTAGTGAGATCAAGAATACTTTGGAATGTACTGTGAAATACACTTAGAAAGGGTCATATGGAGAATTAAGTGTGATAACATTTTACGATGTGTATCTCACTATTTTAGTGCACAGTAAATGTTCAATTATCTGCTATCCTTTGATAAAAGAAGTTGAATATTATTGTTGACCTTTTTAAATTGTTTATTTTACCTTACATATTTTTTTTCTACTCTTCATATAATATTCTGTGAAGAGTATTATAGGTTTACTTTGTCCGTCTGTCGGATGTCACGTTTTTTGTGTGCACGATAAGTCAAAAACGAGAAGTGATATCAACTTGAAAATTTTAAGCAAAAATCAAGCTCTATAAGGGGGCAAAGCCTAGTGATTTTTAACAAATCTGACTAAAAATAGGTTAAGATGGGTTGAAATTAAAAAAATCCTAAATTAAAAACGAAAAGCAATATCAACATGAAATTTTTAGTAAAAATGAAGCTTTATAAGAAAATAAAGCCTATTGATATTGAAAAAAAATATGAATATATTGGGGAGATCAAAATATTTAAAAAAAAGTCCTAACTGAAAAACGAAAAATGATATCAACTTAAAATGTTTAGCAAACATCAAACTCTAAAAGGAGAAAAAGCCCTTTAATTATAAAAAAATCAGATATGGGGGATTTAAAGGGGGTTGAAATTAAAAAAAAAAAAAAATGAAAAGCGATATTAACATGAAATTTTTAGTAAAAAGCAAGCTCTTTTAGGAGATGGGGCCTATTGATTGTGAAAACAATCTGTTTGAAAATGGGGGTTAAGGGGGTCTGTTAAACTGCAAAGAGTATCATTTAGAATGCCAGGCATTATATATCTTTATTCTAGTTTGTATCTGTGTAATATTAGGTATTGTGATGGGACTGATCTTATAAAATAAACATTTAAAACATTTTAGTTCTTATTTTATTTGCCAATAAAAGGTATTTAAAAAATATATATTTTATTTGACATCTGTGACAAATTGTGAAAATGATTAAACTTACAATAAAAACTGAAAAATGGTAAATAAAGTTTCATATAATATTTTTTACATAAAAATCAATAATTTCTACATAACCTGATATATATTTAAAAATAATCTCAAATTATGAAGAAAAGTCAGTTTACTAACTAATAATATTTATAGATGGTTTTCAACGTATTAAAAACAAAACAAATATTAAAATATTACACTAACTAAAATATTCATTTATTAATAATGTTAGTGCTTGAAAACAGTATGATGTTGATAATAATAACTACACTTAATACAAACTCAAATAATAAAAAAACAACGATATTGGCTCTTGTACAAAGTTTTGTACCGAACTTACAAATGATAAAATTATTGGAAAAAGTGAACACCCACTTTAAATTAACACCAGCCGCCACTGGTATCCGGTATACGGTTACTTTTCAGGATTCCATTACCGCATCGGTTCCCAGTAAAGATATTTAAAAAAATTTTAAAATATAATTAATCTAAATACATTTAGGTTTGTTGACCTTTCTTTTTGTTGTTCTTCCAAAATAGATTCAGTATGCAGCAGAATTTCACCAATTGCTTTTTCTGTTCCAATCTTGTCGCAGATGGGTATTTAATGTATTGCTGACATTGATGGTAATTTTGAGAGTCAGTTCCTTCGGTAAATATGATCACGATTCGATATAAATTTATTTGGTACTCCTATTCCTACCCTGCTATATTTTAAATTTATCATGATGATAGCAGACATGAACACATTGTCACAAAATATATTTTTTGGGGGGGAGTTCGGTGAAGAATCTAGATGTACAAATTGCACAAAAACATTTTAAACAGTTTTTTACCTGCCCTTTTTTGGGAAACTATAATACTTAACATTAGTCACTTTCGTTTTCGTGAAATAGTTCCACAACCATACACTGCACATTCTAGCATTACTTTAAAGGAAATAAAGCTCAAATTATTCACTAGCTGACGTCATGAGGAACCCAACTAAACTGAGCTTCTGATATAGCACATCATACCACGCTGTATTGTTACTTGGCTTTCAAAAATCAAATAAACTTATTTCGTAGACAAAATTCAGTTACCAAAGCGACAACAAATTGTTTGAAAATATTCCATTTGACAGATATCTAAATTACGCAGTCAGAAAAGCTCGCAAGCGGTCGGCGAAGAAGCATCTAAATTAAATACTGTTGAATAATGGACAAAAAACCAAATCCCAGTTCTAAACCATCCACTCCCACTGCACAACCGACTTCCCAGAAAGGTCGTCCAGACAAGAAATGTGATTGCGACACCTCGCACTGCGATTGTACCAACGAAGACAAGTAGAGCAAGTAAATCCAGTTTTTTAAATTTATAAAATGAAATATTGGCATTAATAAAAAAGTTGCTTAGTAAATTTTTGTATTTGTTTTGGATAAATTAGGTACATTGCTTTATATTAACTAATTATATCCTGGCAATAACAGTATAGTAATGAAATCACTGTTTTTTGCATTTCTTACCCGTTTTCCAACTCAGTGTGAGGGATGCAGGGTACAAAATTATCAAAAATAGGGTCAAACTAGTTTGGAACTGTTTGGAAGCCCTAACAGAGCTGGGTAGTCAAAACAGACTAACCTTATCCTGGATACCAGCCCGAGAAGGAGCCCCAGAGGCTCTTATTGGCTCAGAATCTTTCTGTCTATGGCACCACAAAGACAGCTATCAGAACATGCACATAGCAGTGAATGTTTAAAAAATCTCAGGAATAGTGGGAAACTCACCAGGACAGAGACAGGCTAAAGAGTTCCTAGAAGAACCATCGCCAAAACTCACCGAGTATCTACTAAGCCATAATAGGAAAAATTCTAGAGTACGGGTAGGTCTCTTAACAGGACATTGTAGGCTTAGCAAATATATGTAGAACATCGGTCTGGCAGAAGACACCTTGTGTCAATTCTGCCAGGAAAAGGAGGAAACGAAGTACACGTTTTGAGCTATTGTGAAGGTCTATCAAGACTTATATTCCTTACACTTGAAAAATAAATACCGAGAGAAAGTAGCTACACCGAAGAACTACTTCTTAGTCAATGGAATCTACTACAAAATACCAAATTAAACAAGGTACTCTAAACAACGATTAAAGGATGTCCGCAACAGATCTGAAATGGTCGAGGTAGGGAGGTTATATGGTCCACAAACTAATTAAATCTAATCTAATCTACGTTGAGGATTGTTGGTAAAGTTATGGAAATTTTTCACATTCAGAGTCAAGTGTACAGAACATACACATATCCACCAAGCGACGACTTTCTGAAGAATCCAGGTAAACTGCTTCGATCCCTGACATTATTGCGACTATTAGACCAAGGAGCCTCTTATCACCCCTATTGTGCAGCCTCTTCCTGCTCTTGATTGATCTTCTTGGGCTTCTGCGCATCATATCAAGAAACCCAAAAGTTGGAAATTTCTACCATCTAAGCACTCTGCTAAACCAGATTTTAAGATAAATTTCAATTTTTACACAGTGATATATGCCTTTCACTCTTCTTCTCATGTTTAGTGTGTAGGTACCCCATTCCCAATGTTCATATTTATTAATGAACTATTAGCCACACAAACCTGCTTCCATCCTTTGTCCCTTATGACCCGATCATGATCGTGTTCATGGAATGCAAGTGGTAATCCAAAAATGAGTTGATTGGTGGAAGATTGTATCTAATGGATTAAATTATGTAGAAAATGCTTATTTGGACAAAGTTGGATACATCTGGAGTAAGCGACTTATATATCTTGGTCAATATTTCATTAAAAATAAATTAAAATGGCCCACAAATTTTCATCGCATTTATAACACATATTACATTACTCCGTCCATGAAAATACATATACAGGGTGTCCCAATGAAAAGTAGCCCATTAGCTTATAACTTTTAAACAATTCGTAGAAATGTGCAATTTTTGCTGATATGTATTATTTTGCTATAAGTTTTGCTTCAGTGACACAGAAATGATGTATTACCTATACAGGGTGTTTTTTAAAAATCTCCTCTTTTCAGTTCACCGTAACAAAATTTCATCAAATGGAAACGGACTACTTTTCATTGGGACACCCTGTATTATCAATACACTTATTCTATTGATTAAATCCATAAGTACATTTTCTCGTCACAATAAGCATCCTCACAGTCTTACAATCTTATCGAGACGTCCATTGTAAACACGCCATAAGCAAAACTTGTTTCCGATTTTTACGTCATCACACTCCCCAGGATATCGGGAATAACCGTAATCACTTCTTGTCTGGCATAAAAAAAATGTGCGTGTTTAAAACGTGCCACATCTTGACTGTTGACGTTGCCATATTGCCAATGAACGAACGGGCTCCTTCCCATCCTCGAAGGTACGATAACATAGAGAGTGGTCTCCGTAATCAAAACGTTCGCTCTTCGTTTTTCTTCGTTAGCTTTAACACCGTGCACACAATTTGTGTTGTGGAAACAGTGGGACGTCTCTGATTACACTTGATGTTACTCTTCTGCTACTGACAATCAACATCTGAGCGGTGTGCGGTGTCTATTTGAGATTAAAATAGATTCTCTTTATTTTGTTGCAGAATCTCCAGGCAACGGTGTTAGTAAGCAGCTGCGAAACTTTATACAAAACGATTTAAAATTTTAAAACATCGTGAGTTAGAAATGTTAAAAAAGTTTGCCCTGAGCCACAATAGATTCTAACTTTTGCTATATTTATTTTATAGTTTTCCAAAAATGCAATGGTTTCTGGATGTGGAAAGTTATTGAAGGGTGGGCTCAGTTTTATTGTACTAGGAAGTGGAACCAAGTCGTAAAAAGACAACAAAATCAGACTGTAATAATACAAATATTAAAAGCAAAATAATTTCCCACCCAGTTTAAGATTTAAAACGAACTGACTCTAAATAACTTCCGATCATTCAAAAAGACACAATAATGTGCAAAAGTGGAGAAAATATACATTTTATTCGGAAAAGGGTTTTTTCAAGGATGAGAAGAAACTGGTCCTTTTTTTCGGTTACAATGTCTAGGCGAATGACGTTGAAAAAGTTTAGTTAACATCAAAACTGGAGGTAGACTAAAAGACCATCTTTATCTCATCCAAATCAATGTACGCCGTTGAATATCAATCAAATCTATTAAAATGGTGTGATCCACAAAGTAGATTTTAAGGTATAACCCCTACATACATAGGTAGGGACGGAACCAAAGATATCGGATAATAAATATGCCTTGTATACATTACACTTGTCCACATCTTTTTAACGGTACGCTCCTCTTCCTATGTTCTCAGATCTCTTTCATCAAATATCAAGCATGAAATTTTTTTTAAAAAATTACTATTCCCTTTAATATAATCTAATAAAAAAAGGAAATAAAGAATTGAAAACAGCAATATGAGTTTTTTATTAATTACAATCACTTAAGACTTTTATTTAGCTATTTTTACATGTGTATCATATGGAAATAATAAACATTCCGGTATATATCCTTTAAGTTTGTCAACCTAAGACATTTTGCTGATGTTGTCAAAATAACACATCAAGTTTTAGTGTATTTTTTTGTTGTTTTTAAGCATAATTTAAACCCTGAACTTTTTAATAAGGACTTTTACGATGGGGAGGAAATGTGTAGCGTGCCGAAATACGCAGAATAAGAATATTTAAGTGGTAGAAACATCTTAAAACATAATGCTATACCTATCAAGTAAGTACAATATTTATTATGGGTATTTTTATAATATGTAATAGAGACACTCTGTATGTCAGCGACATCCTATACAACATATAAAACGAATTTCTCATAGCCCACAGCTCATGAACTTACATAAGTGCCCTATGAATAATACCGGGATATAAAAAGAAGAAATTCTAGTATTGGGGATTAGATTGTGATATATTTTGTTCGATGTAAGCTCTAAAATTATACAGACATCATCACATTTTACAGAATTTTGAGAGAGGTAGTTGAAGAGGCCAAAAATTAAGAAGACAAAATGCCTGCATCACCAGAAAGGTAACTTAATCATTTATATTGAGAGAAGCATACAATTATATAAAAAAAAATTCTAGTTTTTTGAAGAACAATGAAGATCCGTGCTCATCTAGTAATCTTACAGGTCCTAGTGTATCTAGATCACCACTTCCAAAAAGGTAACATTGTAATTGTGTATGTTATATAAATTATTGGATTCTTATGTAAATAACTTATTTAAGAAAATTATCACTGCTTAAGTCAATGCTGAATTAAATATAAAATATTTTAGATATTCAAATCTTCTGTGTACCTAAAAATCGTTTTATTTCAGAATTAGTAATTTTTAATTATTTGTTTTTGAAATTATTTGTCTATTTTTAAGTAACTGGTTCCATAAACTGCTCTTATTCTTTATGTAAAATATTTTAATACATGTCTATCTACTAACAGTATACTGTGTCCAGACGATACTAATTTTATCATTGAAGATAATAGTTTATAGTAACTGCATTGACCAAAAGATTCACAGGTTATTGTTCGGACAATGGCCTAGTAAGTAATCCCTCAAAAAAATTTTTCAACGATCACTATCCAAAGTAGGCTTTTGCACATTCAAATCTTATTAGAAAGTTGACGTTTTTCGGGAACGGCGGGCGTAATTTCGGCCGGTAATCCCCTCGCCTACCTGCCAAAAGCAAAGTGCCCATCTAATGGCATAGGTAATTTCGGCCGAGGGTAATGTTTATGATAGGATTTTGGAATATGCCTAATTACAAAATAATAATCTACCCTTTTCATATTTCCATTTCTTAGAAAAGTTAAAACATTTACATTCATCTTTCTTAATTTGATTTTCATTAGTTTAACAATGTGATTACCTAATTACAAAATACCGGACCTTTTAATATTAAGATATTTATTTTGTGGGCGACCAAGAGATAGAAAACATCTATATTACATGAATGGCACATTCGATAGTAAAGAGTTGTTTTCTAAGAGCCCATTTTATATATTGTAGGGTTTAAAAAAGTTTTAAATTTGTTTTGTCTTAATGTTTGTCCGTTCGTGAAATATTTTAATAATTTTAATTAATAGTTTTAGACCTACTTGTGTTTTGACAATAACTTTTTGTTGCAACTACTGTTTTTATGCATTTTTTATGCATTTCTTAAAAAATACTCGCATACTTGTTTTTTACACCGACCCTGTGATAATCTCTAAGCTTAGTCTTAAATAGATGAGTAAGGCGGGTGAGTTCTTGATATTTGATACCTTTTATAATTTTTTAAACCCACTTTATTAGTTATGAGCTCATTCGTTTTTACCTATCTATTTTAGACCATACCTGATGATGAGGATCTGATCTCCTCGAAACCGGTCGTATTAAATTACTCTTGTGAGATCTTAAGGACCACACTCAAAAAATTTTATTAGTAAATGCAACGAAAAGTGTATGTTGGGTTAACAGTAATAAGATCCGTATTTGGTCAATCTAATATTCTGTTAAATTTACAGAAACTATTTTGTTACTTATCCACTTTCAACAAAACCTGATAGATATAATAACTTTTCTGTTACCATAATAATAAAATGATTCTTTTGCTGCAAGTCTAATTATTAAATATTACAGAAAGTAACGATCCTCATAACAGTACTTTTTTGTAACATGGATAGTGTGACCATTAAATATAAATATTTATATTTTATTGTGCTAACAGTGTTTATTTTACATTCATAAAAATATGTTATTATATTTAAAGAAATGAATTATGTTCATAACAGTACTTTTTTGTAAAAGGAATAGTGTAACCATTAAATATATAGATTTATACTATATTATGACAATAGTATTTCTTTTGCAGTGATAAAAATATGTTATTATATTTAAAGAAAATAATTATTTTCACAACAGTAATTTTGTGTAACATAAATAGTATAACTATTAAATATATAGATTTATATTCTATTATGACAATGTTGTTTCTTTTGCATTAATAAAAATATATTATTATATTTAAAGAAATGAATTATCCTCATAACAGTACTTTTGTGTAACATGAATAGTGTTTCATTAATATTTGTAAATAATATAAATGGAAAATTTTTGTTTCAAAATATGAAGATTTAAGTCAAATTACTTAGACAAAATATTGCTCCTTACTGACTATTTAATTATTTTTGCCCACTGTTGTGATACCTTCAAATCTTTTTTGTTCATACTTGGCAAAAAGTTTGGTTGCTTGTTAGGACAATTTAAATTATTGTAGAAAGTTTCTTATCCTCACTATTACTAGAGTCGTAATAATAGAAGTAGGGACTTAGTTTGTCCGTGGCGTAGAATGTAGCAGAGTGAAATTCGGTCACTACGTGCATAAACTTTGGGTCAAGTATAAACAAAAATATTGAAAGATATCATAATGGGCAAAATAATTTTTAATTTTTTTAATAAAATACCCTGTAGCTTAGTAAGGAGCTAAATTTTGTTAAAGTAATTTGGGTTGAATTTTCACATTTTTCAGTCAGAATATTTAAATTTTACAATAAAAGAATATTTTATTCTTCGGCGTTCATAATTTCTTAAATTGCCCTTATTTTTTTATTTCAAGAGTGAAATTGTAAACAAAGTTTTTCATTGGATGCAAAGTTTCTAGCACACTTATATTACTAAAAAGAAAACTGTATGACTTCTTTTCAGCGTGTTTAAAAATATACGTGTAAATATAGGTAAAAGGTAATGTAAATTAAAATACTTTAAAAATAAAAATATTTATTTTCAGAACAAAAAAAAATAACTTATAAAAATATTACATAGATTTTATCTTCATACTAGACTTTTTTAACAAAACAGAAATATCGCAAGAATCTTTATCAGCCATATATCCACAGAGTCTCCTTAAAGCTTTAAGGTGGATCTTTAGTGACAGTTTTACATAAAACGACTGTTACTTTGAAAAATTTCAGGAGAATCTGTGCACAAGACCAAGTTATAAAATATACCGGATTTCGCATATCTTTTCCCCTATTCGAATGGCTTTTAACTGTTCAAAGGATTGAAATAGAAGTATGGTCTTTTCATTAGTACTATGAGATTTATGTCATATATCTTTTTAAATAGGTTAACATTACGTTGTTATAAAGCCTAAGTACCTTTCAGTAAATTGAAAAATATAAGAGTGATACATACGGTTGAAAAATTCTACTTGCAATGTTTAGAAAAAAACCATTTGAAATTGATATTTCCAGTAAACGTAAAAACACATTTTAATACGACGAAGCTTTTTTCATTTGCAGAATCCGTTAGAAGTCATTCAAATATATAGCAAAAATTTAAGTGGAGATAAATTCAATCTAAATATAGATTTTAAAATAAAAAATATTCTTTCAATTATTTAATTGATTTGAATTGATTCTATTACTTATGTAAAAGAATCTGTTCTTTACATTAACATCAAATTTTGACTACGGAATAACGAAAAAATAATTTGTTCCGTAATGATGTTCCAATATTTTAACAGGGTGGTCTACCAAGCATTTAAGGAAGTAGTATATTGCTGTCATGGCTTGTCTATTAGATTGACTTCCTAAAGGATTATTTATCTCAAAGTCGTCTGCATATAAAAAGTATGGTAAAATAATTTTGTCCTTGTAAAGTTGTAACTTTTCTTGCCATAATTTTCCTTGGGTAAAACAACAAAGTAAACTATTATTATTTGTATCCTGTAAAAAATCTAACCATTTATCTAAGTTGTATATATTTTCAAACGCTACCCTAAATTGAAATCTTAATGGTAGTATTAAACCGATCTTTGTTTCAGTACCATAAAAAAATTCACCTTTTCTGCTCATAGGAACAACACCAGTTTTAATGATACATTTTGAGCTATTTTCTAATAGTCCCTTTTCTGTTAATAAAGAATTTAACTTGAACTCAGTTTTACACAATTTAAATGGATCTTTTAGTAAATTTAAAATTTCATTTAGGTCCAAATGATTTTTTTCAAAATTTTGGATACGATTTATGAGTAATTTTTGAATAAATCCAATTATAGAATCTGTAATAAATTCTGTTACATTGTTTTGAATTACAAAGACATCTTTCTTACTAAAATTATTCATGTTGTGAAGACTTAAAGTAAAATTTAAAACTGTATTTCTAATACTTTCCAAGTGCTCATTTACATTAAAATTGTCACTGCTGCCACTAGAAGGGTTAGCTAGAATATTGTCATAAACAGTTTCAGTTGGACATATTTCAATGGCGTAATTTTTTTTTGATTCTTGAGTAATTTGTGAAGATATTGAACTTATCTGAGTAATTACAGTACATTTTTCTTCAATCTCATGTTTTTTCTGTACATGTTTCTTAAAACTACTTAGATTGGGAAACGACTGAGAACATGTTCCTTCTAAACACGTGATTTTGTCATTAGTTTTTAAATTATGAAATAATTTAAAATGCCTTATTAATGTGTATAGATCTTGGAAATTTTTTTTACAAATAAAACAAATCATATTTAATCCAGATACCTTGTATGTAAATGCTGAACAACCCTGACCAACTCTTCAAAAATAATATCTCTGATATTTAATTTTGGCTCTTCAGAGCAGAAGTCCTTGATATGGCGTGGCTTCAAAAATAAAAATGTGTCTACGTATATTTTATTGTCTAAAAAAAAATAATTATATGGTATAAATTAAGTTAAACAATGACTCAAAAAATAGTAGCTAATTATATATCGTAGTATAGGATGTATTACCATATTACCCTTTATATTATAAAAAAATAGGAAGGTAGAAGCTATCTACAATACATGGTTGGGATTTGGCTCTTGGGGCTAGGGCAATTATTCTTGTCGGGATATTAAGACCAAATTTGGTATATAGATGTATTACCCCATAAATATGAAAATCGCTTATAAAATATTTATTTTCACCTGTTTCATTTAAAAAGTTCTAACTGCCTTTTTGTCATTTCCATTTCCCTTTAGGGGATGTTGGGGGTAAGATTTTTATATAAAAACGTTGTAAATCAGGTCTATTGTAAATGTGTCCAAAAAATTATATCTTCTGTAACTATTTTTAAATGCCAACCCCACATCGGAAGTATGTCCAAAATACTTTTTGGAAAAATTTTACAAAAAATATTGAAATTTTGGGTATATACAGGGTGTCCCGACGAGAAAATGTCGAATACAAAAGTTTTACGGTCTACGGAGGCACCTATATTACAAAAATATTCACCAATATACAGGGTGCTCCCAAAAAGCAAGGCGACATAAAAAATATTTTTTCAAATTTTTGAGTTCTTTTTAAAAAAACAAGTATTTTTGTCCAAAACACCATATTTTAAAATTCGATTGTTTTTAAGCTTTTGATTTTCGAAATTTTACTTTTTCACAATTTGACAAGCTGAAGCACCCAAACGCTTGAAGTTAGGGAAAAATAGAGTACATGTCCCTATATTGTTTTTTCATATTCTATCCACATTTGCAAACTTTTGGATTAACTGAATCTAAAAAAATCCTACTTCCGGTTAAGCCGCATATTTGTATAAAGCATAAAAAATTAAGATAGGGACATGTAAGCCCTTTTACTCTAATTTTAACCGTTTTAGAGCTATAGCTTGTCAAAGTGTGAAAAAGTCAATTTTCGAATGTCCAAAGCTTGAAAACAATTGAATTCATATGGTGTTTTTGACACAAATACTTAAATTTTTTAGCAGAATTAAAATACAAAATAAAATATAGGGTGTTTCATTTGAAATAAATAATTTTAATGTTACTTTGCTTGTTGGGGGCACCCTGTATATTATAAAATATTTTCACAATAGGTGCCTCTGCAAACCATAAAACTGTTGTATCTGACTTTTAATCGTTTCAAAAACAAGAGATATTGGACTTCTACACACTAATGGGACATCCTGTATATATGAGATAATACCCTCTCCATTTTCACTTAGGGGATGTTGGGGTTAAGATTTGAAAATTAGGAATATTGTAAATGAGCTAAAAACTGTATATCCCATAAATATGAAAATCACATAAAAAATTCGCCTGCCCCCCCTACCCCCTATCTGATGTGGAGGGATTGTCACCCTCAAAAAATAAAGTAACAATATTGTTAATAGAACAGTTTCAATCTGCGATTTTTTCTACATACTACAACCCAAAATATCATTTTTTTTTTAAATTGGACCTGAACGATCATATTTCAGATGTGGGGGTTGGTATTTAAAAATAGTTACAGGGGATAAAAATCTTATTTTTGTCATATTTACAAAAGAACTGATTTACAAAGTTTTTGTATAAAAATATTACCAATACCATCCCCTAGAGGGAGATGGAGGTGGTGGCATCCCTAAAAAATCAAGTTAGAACTTTTTAAGAGTATAACAGTTAAAATCTATACGTACATACTCAAAAGTTTTATTTTTTTGACAATATTTTTGTTTCCTTTTTACTTGATTTTTTTGTGGATGCAACCCCTCTAGGGGATGATAATGATATAATTTTTATACAAAAACGTTGCAAATTAGGTCTATTGTAAATATGCAAAAAATAAGATTTTTAGCTACTTTGTAACTATTATTAAATGCCATCCGCAACATCCAAACATAAAGAAAAAATCGTAGTTTTCAACTGTTATATTTAAAAATTTCTAATTTGGTTTTTTGGGGACGTCACCCCCTCCATCTCCCTCTAGGGGATGTTAGTGGTAAGATTTTTACACAAAAACGTTGCAAATCAGGTTTATTGTAAATATACCAAATATAAGATTTTTTAGCTCCTCTGTAACTGTTCTTAAATGCCAGCCCCTACGTCCGAACTATGATTGTTCAAATTTTGGCAAAAATGTTATCAAAAAAAATTGAAATTTCTGGTTTGTATGTAAAAAAAAATCGTAGATTGAAACGGTTTTATTAACAAAATTTTAACTTTATGTTTTGAGGGTGACACCCCTTCCATATGAGATAGGGGGTAGGGAGGGCGAATTTTTTTTATTCTGTTTTCATATTTATAGGACAATATATCCATATACCAAGGTTGGTCTTAATATCTCGACCGTAACTGCCCTAGCCCCAAGAGCCGAACCCTAACCCCTCCATATCAGCTAGTGAGTGGGTAGGTAAAATGTTTTTAATGTGATTTTCATATGTATGGGATAATATATCAATCTACCAAATTTGGTTTCAATATCTCAACCCGAACTGCCATAGCCTCAAGAGCCGAGCCACAAAACATTTTGTTTAACAGTACTTGTGTTAAATGTACAGTGGTATTGTTAATTTGATATTATTTATATTGGCACATTATTATTTGATAGATCTCTACGCCTTCGTGACAAAGTAAATTTAGGCTTCAACCCCTTGAATTGTACATATTAATATGCTATTTAGATGAACACCACTATAATTACGAATTATAATTAACATCTATTATAATTTTTTCCTACTACTGTAAGTTCATTAAAATAGGTACTTACCAACACATTTTTGGCTAAGTTTCTCCACTTCCAGAATACCAATTTTTTTAAAAATTGTTTTTAAATATTGTTTATTTGTAAAGGTACCTTTTTTAATTGTTTTTATAACCATTAGAGCAATGAACAATAACCTATCACAACGTATACACATCGCACAACAAAACACTAAACCGAGTTATCGAACTAAAACATAAAGATGCGTTTTATACGTTCGTTACCTCATAATATTAGATACCTTATGTTAAAAGGGCATAAGCGAAAGAATATTTTAACGTAGAAAACAAATCGTTCCCATCTTTAAATCAAGTCCGGGAACTCTGACGAAATTTTGTTTTTCTGAGTTTAACAGAACTTCTGTTAAGTTTACAGTGGCGTTGTTAATTTTATATTATTTAGATTCCTGTAACACTTCCGATTTTATATCTTTACAGTTCAACTAATGCTACTATCTTATTTCTATTATTTTAACAGAATATTATTGTATATTTTTTAGTACGGGTTAATTATTATTGTTACATTAGATCTGTAAAATAAACAATAGTTTATGTAATATTAACAAAGTATAATTTAGTTGAACATAAAATAATATAAATATAATAATACTCTTTTTGTTACAGTAATAACATTTTGGTCAATAGCTGACAGAAATTTGCTATTATGTCAATGAAAGATTACTATACGTTTGATAAAATTCTATCCCCTGGACAAAATATTTATCATTAGTTTGATAATGTAGACTTTATTATATAAATCTAACACGTTAGTAACAATGAAAACGAACTATTATATCAACAGTTTTTTTTTGTAATGATTATAAATTTATCTTAAATGAATAAAAAGCATTCTTTAAAACCTTAACAATAGTTATTTTGTTAATAGAGCATATATAATTTTTTGAGTGCACCCTTGTTTTATTTACCTCTTTTTTGAAATATTACTACGTTGTGTAAAATTAATGTTATATATATGAATGGCACATTTTCTTTTTGTACGAAATATTTTTATCAATTATTTACCATTCATGTCCTGGAAAATGGGCACTATATACCTCTTTTATATTGTCTGTTACCAAATAAGACTGCTGACACATATATTAAACTTTTTCTGTTGCTTAAATCTAAAATTTTGGAAGTTTTTAATATAGTTTTTGAACCGATGGAGGCATTCGTAGATTTTGAAATATCAATACATATCGCACTAAGAAATGTTTTGTCAAAAACGAAAATAAATGGTTGTAGATTTCACTTACATCAAGGGTGGTACAGGAAAATTCAGTCTTTAGGGTTAAGTCAAATATATAAAGACAAAAACTCTGAAAAAAGTAAATGGCTTATTCACACTTTTGGGCTTACTTATTTAAAACCATCTGATGTTGAGCATTGTTTTATATTTGATTTAATGTCTTGCAAACGAAATAATGAACTGTTGGATAAATACGCAGACTATCTATTACAATATTATATAGCACCTGATTCCGATTTTCCACCAAATATATGGGCAGACGAAAATCCATCTATAAAACGAACCACAAACGCTTGTGAATCGTTCCATTCTAAATTGAATTCTTCATTTTATTCTTGCCACCCTTCAATATTTATTTTTATAGAAAAAAAAGAATTCCAGATCGATTCATATTTAAAAATAAAAAGTTTAAAT
This sequence comes from Psylliodes chrysocephalus, assembly GCA_927349885.1. Classification (NCBI taxonomy): domain Eukaryota; kingdom Metazoa; phylum Arthropoda; class Insecta; order Coleoptera; family Chrysomelidae; genus Psylliodes; species Psylliodes chrysocephalus. The sequence continues at coordinate 22,173,802 of OV651820.1, forward strand.
ATTACAGCAAAAATAAAAGTCAAGCAAGTCAGAAATAAATTAAAATTTATTGAAAATATGGTAAATATGCTTCGGTCTGGAAAAATTTCTAGATTTAATTTTGTTAAAACATTGTACATTGACCCTGGTTTCTAAACAAGCTCGATTCGGACCTGGTAAAAACCCATTACCATCTTCCTTGTCCGGTATAGCTAATGTAGCTAATTTTCACTGATCATCTCTTATTACCGCCCGGGATAAAATAATTATTATTAAGTGCATCTGCTTTTCAGTTGCAAACGGTGAGAAATGTCCTTTGCATCTGCCGTGAGTGCCGGCTCGTATTGTTTTGTGGCATGTTGTTCTGTTGTTGGTTGTTGCAAATACACGACACATCTCAATGACAGAGAGATGGTTAGGTCGTTACTCGTAACCACCAAACGGATATAAATCTCTTGTTTATTGTTTGAATTTCGGATTGTTCCAAGAGGTACTGATTATAGATATTCTCGGTTGTTTTAGATAAATAATGTATGCGTCATATCTGGTTCTAATCGTTATTTATTGTTTCCGCTTGTCGTGTAGCATACAGGAAGTTTATAATAAGTATTCCTTTCGCCGTGATTTTCCTGGATTTGTCCTAGTTTTTAAGATGTATGTGTGGGATCTGATATAAATTTGTTTACTAATAAAGAATAACTTTCCCGGCTAGCTTGTGTCAATTCCTTACTAGCAAATGTAATTTATTATACCGGTCAAGATATAGTGTAAAATTTTTTGTCAGTTAAAATAATTATTTGTTTTTGCCTGCTGACACTGATACCTGTACAGAGTTGTACTTAACAAGCAAATATAATTTAAAATCAAAAGAAGGATTTACTAATTTAATTTTTTATTCATGAATTCTTATAAAATAAAAGAAAAATTATGTTTGTAAAACTAATCTAAATCACTACCATCACCCTCATCACCTTCCTCATCAGATTTACCGTCGCTTACATTAATTACGTCTTTTTAAAACTGGTACGTGTCGCATATATTCGTTTTCAGGCAAGCGCGTAGCTAGGTTATTTTCTTGGTTGTTTTATTGGTGAATGCGCAACGTGCACGAAAAAAAAATTGTAGAACAAATTTCTACAATTATAGATTTTTTCTCTACAATAAATAGTACATATAGGGACAGGGACAATTTGTAGTAAAAATTTCCAAATATTTGTGGAGAATGTATTGTAGAGTTATTATCTACAATATTTAGTAAAAATATCCAAATGCATCATAAGAATTGTTCTACAAATTGTTATAATTTTTGCTATTCATTGTATGAATTTATATTAAAAATGTATTGCGTTTTATGAAAATAAATACGAACATTTTATACAATAAATAGTAAAAATTCATACAAATTGTAGTAATTTTTAATAAAACTTGTAGTAGTATTCCATAATTGTTATAATTATAACCTAGAAAAAAATGTTCCTTAATAAAATATTCAATTTATTGTTTTAATATAAAAGATACAAAGTCTTAATTACATTATGTAATAAATGAGAGTAATAATAGCATCCTCAGTCTCAGTTGGCTTTTCTGCACCTGAAAAATATGAAATAAAAATTAATAACAATTGAACTGTTCATACCCTTAAAACGGGGATATTTATCACCTTTACACTGATTTGGATATTAAATGACTAAGTCAGATAACTAACAAAAATGAGAAAGTAGATATGTCACAATTAAGACAAAAAAATATCATTGAACTTGGCACAAAATTCGATCGTTGGGCACAACATTCGATCGTTGGCCACAACTATTTTTTTTTAAATAATCTACTAAGGTTATTTAAATTAGTTATCTAAAGGTAAATTATTCAGAAACAATAATAAATGTACTTACCACCAATAGAATTTATTATTAAAATTTTCTCAAACGCATTGGTGCTTATGATATAATAATGTTATAGGTATTCGTATATGTATCATTCTTTGTTATGTGAACATGGCGAACGGCTACTGCTGTCTGGCCATTTATGATCGACGTCAGAAAACGTTGGCCAATAGCAGAATTCTGTTTTGTTCACATGACTTAGAATTTCTACAATATTATAGAATATTTTTGAACAAAATTGAATGTTTTTCATAAGAAGGGATGTAAATTATTACTATTTTTTGTAGAGAAAATTACTATTTTTTGTAGAGATAATTATTAATATTTGTACAAATTTTTTCAGAAGTTAGTAGTAGTAATTACGATAATTGTAATAAATTTCTACTTCTACAAACAATAGTAAAATATACTAAACATTGTGGACTTCTTTCCTATTGTTGTAGCATTTTATTCGACAATTCAATTGCTACAATAATGAATAGTTTTTAACTATAAATTATAGTAAAATTTTCTACAAATTATTAAGTATTTTTCTACAAGTCTACTACTACAACATTGTAGTAAAATTTTCTAGTCACATTTTTTTCCGTGTGTTATCTTAGAATATGGTACCAATGCAACGTCTAGAGTTCATATGTGTATTTCCAGAAAAAAGAGTGAGTTTTATAATGAAGTTTTTAATTTTTTATATATTTATACAGGGTGTTTCAGAATAAAGTACCGTAATTTTGGGGATTTGTAGATCTTAATCATTTATAAAGAAAAGCTAAATATAATTTTTCTATAAAGATCCCAGTTTTCATTCTACATGGTGATAAAGCGAATTCCATAAATACATATTTTCTAAATATCTTCCCTTACAGTAAAGACTTTAACTTAAAAATTTGTATATGATAGGTAATCGTTAATATTAGTTAACACACTATTTCGATAAATTACCATACCCATTGACGTAGAATGAAGGACTAAAGAAATAATTTAATTCTAAACATTTTGAACACCCTACATTTCATAAAACTTAAGTTTAATAAATATTTCTCACGCCGTTTGTCACAAAAAAGAGACTTCTGGTTGATCTTTGTAGGCTATCCCATTTCCGAGGTGATAGAACTGATTTATTTTATACAGATTGTTTTGGCTAATTTTAAGTTCAATTTACTCAATTTTGTCAAATGCAACACACTGTATATTATTTTCACATAAAATTCCTTATAAATTTACCTATCCAACGATACCAACATGTCCCAAGAGTGCGTAATTAATCGATAGCTGTTTTATTATTGGAAATAGGAAAAACAAATTAATATAAAAGTTGAATGACCATGTTTAATAAATATTCTTAAATATTGAGGGTGGTCCATAAACGAGGGGCTGACCAAACTTATACATTTTTATATTTCGTTACCCTAATTAGCAAACCTCGTAACTCCATTTTTGCCAAATTCACATTTTCATACCAACTTGTAGAGAAAAAAACCTTTACATGTTTCAAATCTCATAAATCCAAAATCCGGAACTCAGAATAATATTATTCTGGATTTATCAGGTTTAAAACATGTAATAAGAGGTTTTTTTCTGCAAGTTGACATGAACATGTGAATTTGGCAATCCAGAACTCAGAATAATATTATTCTGGATTTATCAGGTTTAAAACATGCAATAGAGGTTTTTTTCTCTGCAAGTTGGCATGAAAATGTGAATTTAGCAAAAATGGAGTTACCAGGTTTGCAAATTAGGGTAACGATTTGTTTTCACATCTTCAAACAACTTTAATAGTATTAATTTATTTGATATGTTGTATATAGGGTATTTCAAAATGAGCGGTAACGATTTTCTTATTTTTTAAATGGAATACCCTACATGTCATACCACCAATTAATTAATACAGGGTATTCCATTTAAAAAATTGAGAAAATCGTGACCTCATGTTTTGACACGCCCTATATACAACGTAGCAAATGAATGAAGTCAATTAAAATTGACGATGTAAAAACAATCAAATATGTTTTACTACCTGCTGTAAGACCTTTCGGTATATACAGGGTATTCCATTAAAAGGCTATGTCATAACCCTCTTAAATATACCAGCCCAGTTAGTAACTGTTAATTTCGATCCATTTTTAACGTCTTGACCATTTTACGCTTCTTTAATCTTCAATCTTTTGCTAATTTTTCTATCCATCATGCCCACTTCCTACACCTGCTCTACTTCCTTTTCAGGAGTATCTTTCCATCATGTATACATCCACCAAACGTTTTTCAGCAGCGTTTGAACTTGTGTAGCTGAAAATCATCTGCACTTAATAATAATTATTTTATCCCGGCAGTAATAAGAGTTGATGGTTATGTTAGATGGATAGGGTAACAGTGTAATGAACTAATGTAGCATCCGGACATGATGCACGATGTGTGCGGCATGTAGGGTTTAATATGATCTAAGCAGAGCAAAGAGCGCTCTCGCTCACTATGTTTGTGTGTATGCGGAAGTGCAGCCAGCGTTCGTTTCATGTAAACTTTTAAATTCACTCATGAATGTCTGAGAGACGATGATAGGACGACGAACAGATCCGTATCAGTGACAAACAGGTATACTCTCCAAAAAAGTCTCGTATACTTTCATTTTTGAACTTGCTGTAATTATTGTAAAATAATAAATCTAAGGTAAATACTAATTTTAACTATGATTAAACTTTGAATATATTATTAAATTGTAATCGACATTATTATCGTAGTTAAACTTAGTATTTCCCTTGGATTTATTATTTTACGTTGGTCCTTCGTGTTAATTCGAACGCGCTATGGAAAACAGGGCATCAGTCTCTGAAGTTGGAGTCCGTAGGAGCAGAAGGAAAAATTTTGGGAGTCGCTCCAGAAAGAAATCCAGATGCGATACTGCCTTGTGGAACATCTATGTCACATAATTCACCAGGACAGAATAAGTATCATTCTAAGGATAATCTGGTAGCAAATTTCTCTTCTCGATTGGAAGTTCAGAACAAAACTGATGACTGTTATGATACAAATATCACTTTAAAAAGTAAACCTCGTTCCCGTCGCTCAAATCAGTCACAATTAGCTACATTAAGATTAGACTTGGAGCTCATTCAACAACATGAAAGGTTGGATGAAGAAGAAGCCCAAGAAAGAATGGTAGGAAGAACAAAATTTTAAAACAAAAGATTGATACACAAAAGAAAATAATAGAACTTGAGCATTGTGCTAGTGTTTCCTCATCATCTCCTTCATCTCGCCATACTAGTCGCCCAAATAGTTTCTATGGAGAAGAAGAAATAAGGAAGTGGATAGAAGATGGAAAAAATATATCTGAAATTGTAAATAAAGATCAACTTCCTAATTTTTGTCAAGAGGTTCCTAACACAGATAACTTTATCAATTATCAGCTAACTAATGATAATTTAAACAATACTTATGTGTGTTCAGATTGATAATAAAAACACCGACCATAATTTGCATTTAAATATTGCCAAGCAGTGTGTTGAGAATACTACAAATAAAAATAAATTCCTCTTTGGTCAAAGGTTGATAGATCTGGCACATTTTCCCGGAGAACTAAGTGAATGGCCAATCTTTATAAGTGAATTCCGTTGAACTACAGATGCTTATAGTATATCCAATGCACAAAATCTGATTCGATTAGACAGAGCTCTTTGGGGAAAAGCTAGAGAAACAGTTCAAGCATTATTGACTTCTTCTAATAATGTTCCCAAAATCAACAGAATGCTGGAAATGAATTTTGGAAGAACCGAATGAATAATTATGTCACGAATAGATAAAGTAGGAAAATTTGAAAGAAGATCGATTAGAAACCTTCATATCTTTATTTAATGCAGTAAATAAAATGATGACTACAATGGAAAATATCAATGGTTCCTTCTATTTAAATAATCCAGAACTTATATCCACGCTGTTGGATACATTTCCTGTAGTTCAAAAATATAATTGGGCAAAGTATAGATGAAAACTGGAACTTCAGAATCATCAGATTACATAAAAGACTTTGCAATTTGGCTGGAAGAAGAAGCTGACCTTATGCCGTGCATTAAAAATCCTTCCGACAGAAATAAGACCAGTTGTAAGAAAGAAAATGTTTTAGTATCTGAAAAATGGCATGCTAGGTCGGTACATACTTCAACCATTACTACAGGAAGTAATTTCTGCAAAGACAACAGACATAACATACAAGAATACGGTGTTTTTCTAGAGAAACCCATCGAACAAAGAAGACATGTCGTTTTGGCTCTGAAATTGTGTTTCCTTTGTTTAAAAACTAGAGCCACGTAGCACACAAATGTTTTCGATAAAAAAAAGATGAGGTGAAAACGGATGCAAAGGTAAACATGATAAATTTCTCTATTTAGGAAGAAAATTAGAACAAAAACCTGAGTTTCTTCCGATTTAAATTTCTGTGGAAATCTGAATAAAGAAGACAATGAAACCGCCTTAGTAAGAATTGCTCCAGTCAAAATTCGTGGACCAAGAGCAGAAATTGAAACCTTTGCTCTTTTCGATGAAGGTTCCACTTGTTCTATGATGGATGAAGATGTTGCAAAAATTATAGGCTTAGCCGGACCCACATTTCCTTTGTGCTTCCAGAGGACTAATGGTATAGTTAATTTTGAAGATAACTCTAAGCTAGTCACTTTAGATATATCATCTGCAAGACTAAATCCAAACTACTATAAGATGAATGGAGTAAGAACTGTGAAGACTTTAAAAGCTTCCAATACAAAATATTAACGTTGAAGAACTGTATCATAAGTTTCCATACCTAAAATCTGCCATTTTTAAGCGCTATTCCCCAAATATTGATTGGACAAGATAATTACGACCTTATTGTCCCTAGACAGATTTGCACGATCCTGTAATGAGTAAATCTAGACTATGATGGACCATAAGTGGTTCTGTCAATTTTAATAAAGAAAATCCTAGACACATTAACCTTCGTTGCCAGCATTTACAAGATCTTCACATTCTTGTTAAAGTCTTTTGGTTTGAAATCTAAATCTCTACTTAAATCTGTCGAAGATTGGAAAGCAGTGTGCAATGGGCCATTTATGAAAAGTTGAAAACACTGTTTTACCGGATAGTTATCCCAACACCTATAATCGTCTACTTTGCATGGAGAGGAAAATGAACAAAGATCCTGATTTTGCAGTGTAGTACTGTCAGAAAATAAAAGACTATATAAGTATGCAAGAAAGTTAAGCCAATCAGAAGCTGCTGTTACTCCGTAGAAGACCTAGTACCTTCCTCATTTTGCGGTTTGGCACGCGTAAAAGGATACTATTCGTCTTGTCTTCGATGCTGCTTGTCGTTCAGAGGGTAAAAGTCTAAATGATTTTTTGTTGTAAGGTCCTGATTATGTGCCTTCTTTGGTAAGAGTCCTCTGGTGTTTTAGACAAGGAAGAATAGCATTTAGCGGAGATGTGAAGGAGATGTTCCACCAGGTAGTAATTTGCTAGGAGGACAGATATGTACAGCTATTTTTGTGGAGGGGTATGGAGAGAAATCGTGATCCTGATGTGTATCAAATGAATGTTTTAATTTTCGGCGCTGTTTCTTCTCCTTCCATTGCTCATTTTTTTAAGAATAAAAACGCTTCTGAATTTGAAAAAGATATTCCAGGTATTATTAGGTGTATGGAAAGGCAACAACTACGTTGACGATTATCTAGATTGTTGTTTTAATGAAGAAGCAGCTATAAAAAGGGTTGCTGATGTCATTTTTGTCCATAATAAGGCTGGATTTCAAATGGTTGAATGGATAACCAATTCTGAGAAAATTTTAAGATCAATTCCTCTAGAATTAAGAAGTCAAATTAAAATTGGCTCAGAAAAAGTTGAAAGAGTGCTTGGATTGTGTTGGTTTCCTAAGCAAAGATACTCTAATGCGAGCCATTTCATTATTCAGTCACGCTCTAATCCTCCAAGTCCTTCTCTGTCTGATTTGGCCTTTGAGGCTCAACATGTCCGATTATCATACATAATTATAAACCCCTTAAGACCAAACATATGTGACGACTATGGCGAAGGCGCTTTCGATTACTTTTCAGAAAGAACGTGATAATGTTTCTAGTTTTGGCGAGAACGTTCTAGACCACCATCAGAATTTTCAATGTGTATAGAAGTACACAGTGCAGTTAGTCGTATGCAAACAGTTGTGAAGATAAATAGTGAACAATTTAGAGACTTCGAAATTTATATAAATTACACCTTGTCAGGAGGTTAAAAAGGGAGAAATACCTACTTACTTGCTCTAAATGGGAATCCCAATTTGTTATCATCGGGTCTAATAGTGTTTGCGAAGTGATTATTCCAGATGTCTTAAAAATAGTGACATCTACTTTATAACCGCAGGATAGCGGTTGGTTGATAGTCTATTTAAGGTTTATCTTACCCGACCAAAAAATTATTCTTATGTTTAAAAATTTTCAAAAAATTCACCTAACTTACTCATCAAATAAGTAACTAATGGACAAATTTTGAAAAAAATCTGGTAAGCCGTTTTTGAGAAAAAAAATGTTTTGTTCAAAAATTCAAGTATGTAAAAAAGTTATCTTTCATCAGATTTTTTTCAAAATTGTTCTATGCGATCTCTATGTCATTGTTATACTGGGAGAATTTTTCTAAAATTTTTAAACTTACAGTTTTTTTATAAATAATAATATTATTATTATTTCACAATAAATTATCGTTAAAATTTTATAAACTTACAAAATTAGTCTATTTCCTGTTATTATAACTTTTTGTTGCTTTACACACTACCTAAGATTTATTCTAAACACTAAATAATCGTAAAAAGTGAATAAAAATGTTTTAATTTATTAAATATTTTTAAATTTGGAACCTAAAACATTAGTCCAGTTGGTGCTGCTAGGAATATATATTGAATTAACGTTGCTGAATCTACCCACTTGGATGTATCGTGACCGGCGACATTTTTACGATGTTGCCAAATCGAATTACATATCAGAGAATATATGATATTACAGAATGGTTAATATAACAGCAAACAATAATTAATTATGGGATTATTTATTGATTATACGGATATCCGACGACAAAGAACATTGTTAATAGACATGTTCAATTTTTTTGTAAAAAAATATATTATATTTATGTTTTAAATATTTATTCCATAACAACTGTACATATTCTTTAATATGTATAATATAAAAATGTATAATGTTTAAAAGTTGTGACAATTAGATAAACGCATTACAACACGAAATCGTTTTGAGATAATCAAAAACAAACTTGTTTTTTATGTCTATTAGATAAAGAGTCCCTATTATGCGTAGCCGTTATCTGTTTTACAGACAACAGTGTAGCTTAATTATTTATGTACATTGATGAATTATGAGGAATCGAAGAAAAAAATGGAGAACTGTCATTAAATCTACGAACAAGATTTCTGGGCACTGACGGTTTACAAATAATAATGGAAGGCGGGACGTGATTGTCGTATATAGGTATGCAAATGCTCATAGAAAAAAAAAAGGAAATTTGGAAATTTTATTGTGATACATAGAGTGCGTTAACACATGAATCCTTTGAAATAAAGATGAGCCACTTAATTATATTTGCATTTGAAAAAAAAAATAAGGAGAGATTCCCGTAAATCGGCTGACTGCCTGCCGTGATTAGACGCATCGTTACACCTCTGTCACTAGTGGGCTGATGCGGACTGTTCTACCTCTGTCAAAAAAATAGCATCGTTTATTATATACCGTTCTTTTAGTGCATTTATGGGAAAGTTAACATATTGTATGTACGAGCAAATATATTATACCCAAAAGTTTGTTTTTAAGTTCTAATTATGTAGGTATGAGCGCGTACTAATAATTAAAATTACAAACAAAATATACAATTAAATAAAATTCAACTTGTTAAAAAAATACATATTTTATGATCACGCTTAACAAGCAAAACATGCTGCACCTTTTTATAATTATTTATAACTAAATTGCTTACATAATTTAATTTAACGCATGAAAATTGTTTTTCAGACTATTTTAAATCAGCAACGTTAAACATTTTATTTTCTCATTATATCTATCACTAAAAATACCAGAAACCATTTAATATTTTACAATCAACAAATTTAAATTTACTTTTTAAGAGAATTATACCTAATAAATGCATAAAAACTACTGAAAAAGTATGGAATAGATAAAAAATTATAATATAACTCTCTTCATTTAGTAGAACACTAGTGCAATCCTATCCTTACTGTAACTAAAAGTATACCTAAATTAAAACATATTTAGTCGAATTATAACAAAATAGTAAAGATTTATGCTATTTTTATTTAGTAACATTTCTAAGTGGCATATTTCTTTCGTGTCTACTATCTACTAACTCTACGGCAAAGTGATTAAAATAAAAATCCTTTAGTTTTTTCAACATATTCGTTACGAATTTTTCATCATACTCTATAACTTCACAATGAAGTTCTTTAGGTGTCCATACTACAAAATTACAAAACTGTTTTTTGCATATATATTGTTACGGGCTCAATACTCTTGTGCAACAGAGATTTTTAAAATTAAAATAAACTAAAGAAAAAAAATAAATAAATACTTACAGTTTAAAATAATGCTAATACATATATAATAATTATTTATTTTGCTTGAATTATTGTTTACATCCCAAATATCCCATGTATATAATTGACCCTGAACCTGGTAATATATAACTTTTACACTTTATTAGTAAACTCAAAGTAGGTAAAGTAAAACATTACGCAATTTGACCGTCGAAATTTTAAAATATAAGTCAAGAAAGGTAAAGTAATATTTTCTCGTGTTTCTTGTTTTATTTTGATTCATACTGTATATGGTTTATAAACTACCTATATATCTTAAAATATAAGCCAAGAAAAGAAAAAAATAACGTTTTTCCTCTTTTTTTAATCATACTGTGTATGGTTTATAAACTATATATTTAAAATTATGGCTCCAGTCAGCTGGTTGGCCTGATTCATAAAAATAATTAAAAAGTTCTTTATTTGATGTTTGTCTCTTAATATTTTGTTTCACAATATTTTGATTCGATGTTTTGTAATAATTTAAAATTATGCGAATTTTGTCACACACCGTGTTTGTTTGAATATTGAAAAAATTCTAGATCTATAGATTTTTAAGCTTTAATAATATATTTCTATGACCGAGCGTTATACATATATAAATAATATCTCAAAAACTTACAAATCAGTTTTTCGTAAATTCCAACCCCGACGAGATTTTTCCGGAAATAATCGGGGCATTTTATCTGCGTTCTTAATAACTTTTAACAACTAAAATATAAAATAAATGTCCAAAACTTAAAACACTAATAATTTATATTGGTTAATATGGGAAAAAAATTATTTCACAAGAAGTTATCTTTTTAAAAATTAAGTCTGATACAAATTAAAGCAAAAAACAAACTGACTAATGAATTTAGATATTCCATGGCGTATGCACCCAAAGACTGTTTGTTTATATTACCAACATAAAAATCACTTCACAGTAAGATTATCACATTCCAGATTGGGAAGTAGGTGCCAGTTTTAAAACCGTATATAAGCAGTATTAAAATAATCGAAAATACTTATTGGTAAAGTTTTTAAAATATATGTATATTTCAAAAGTAAAATTCTCCTTGAAATCATATTACAAAATAAAAATAATATTTTTCTCTGTATCTTGAATTTTGCTCAGTCTGGCTGTGTACACCGTACATACTACTAATCATATAAATTTAAACGTAACCCAGCTGAATAGTTAACCGATTAGGCCGATGTACGTATTATGTATACAAAATTGATTTGGTCCAGCATCGAAAAGGTTTCATTGTGAATCTACGGTACGCTCGTCAAAATGCTGACATGGCCCTAGTGTCTTTTAATTATCTCTCTTATTATTTTAGATAAAATTATGATTTTACAATCGTTAGAATCCTTAAGTTTTTATCTAGTAATAAACAAGAATACATTTTTACAAATTTTTGCACAGTTTTTATGATATCGGCGTATATAAATAAAAAATCGGTAAAATATTATTATTTCTCTTAGGATAATTTTTACTTTAGAAACATATTAAACTTTCTTTTTGAGAATAACTCGTTTTCCTTGGACGATTTTTAGACAACCTAAGCCATTTAAATATAAAAATCAAAAAACTACTATTTCGAGAACTAACACAATAATTATTGTATCTATAAAATGCCAAAAAAAAATCTAAACTACGCGATTTTAACCCTCCGCTTAACAATATTTACGTGACAACTAGAACAGTAGATACCTCTGTGTATATACTTGGCAACAACGTATATTGTTCCGTCTTAGCCCAATCGGATTAGGTGAAGAACAGGCTTGAGATTCTGAAAAATTGGAAGCAGCAATTTTCCTTCGGAATTCGTTGGAGGGGGTCTGTGGTAGTCTAAATTCAAAAAGTTGGGATTCCAAAGTTGTCGTTACCTCCGCCAGCTTGATTTAAAGGGTTATTTTTTGTATCTTGAATAACTCATTTATTTTCAATTTTACACGGAAAATAGTTTTTACAAAAGTTATTTAAAATTAAATTTCCTACAATTCTGCTTTTTTTTTGTACGATCGATTTTTTCGATTTATACCCGAAAAGAGGGGGTGAATTTTTGGTTATAGAATAACTCGTTTATTTTCAATTTTACGAGAAAAATTGTTATAAACAAAGTTGTTTAAAATTAAATTTCCTACAATTCTGCTTTTTTTGTACGCTCGATTTTTTTGTATTTATCCCTGAGAAGAGTGGGGGTAAACTCTTATCATTGTATTATCACGTTTCTTTTTAATTCCAGGTATCAGCAAAAAAAACAAACAGAAAAAATAATGGTACAACATCAATAATAAACGTGACAATACAATACTTAGGTTCACCCCCACTCTTCTCAGGGATAAATACAAAAAAATCGAGCGTACAAAAAAAACAGAATTGTAGGAAATTTAATTTTAAACAACTTTGTTTATAACAATTTTTCTCGTAAAATTGAAAATAAACGAGTTATTCTATAACCAAAAATTCACCCCCTCTTTTCGGGTATAAATCGAAAAAAATCGATCGTACAAAAAAAAGCAGAATTGTAGGAAATTTAATTTTAAATAACTTTTGTAAAAACTATTTTCCGTGTAAAATTGAAAATAAATGAGTTATTCAAGATACAAAAAATAACCCTTTAAATCAAGATGGCGGAGGTAACGACAACTTTGGAATCCCAACTTTTTGAATTTAGACTACCAGAGACCCCCTCCAAGGAATTCCGAAGGAAAATTGCTGCTTCGAATTTTTCAGAATCTAAAATACTAATCCGATTGGGCTATCTCTGTAATAGCTATATCAAGTGTTGCCCTCTTTTGCTTCACGTACCAACTCTAATTAGCAATATTTGTAGTTACAGAAAACTATAATGTTTAGCGCTAATTTTCAACAATTTTTGTGCTATCGTAACTCCATCTTGCGTTAGCGAAACGTAACTTTTGTAGGGTAATATAAATCTTAAAAAAATTCATATTTTATAATCCGCTCTTTTAAGTCCTAATGAAAGGAATAGAGAGTTCTACTCGTATATTTAGGATGAAACAAATTTCTTATATCTTTTATTTGAGATTGAAGTATTTTTTAGATATATTCTTCTATTTTTAGAATCCCGTCGTCTCGAGAAAAACTAAATTGGACCCTTATGATTCATTCTGCTTTTTCTCGACACTCACTTAACGGCCATGCCTTTTTTGTGTAAAACGTTTATTATAAGGGTGCGTAATGGAGAGTGTTTGTTTAGCCCGGGGCGTTGCTAGTTTTTTTTCTACTCTTGATCGATATTAACTCAGTGGGGCCATTGTCTTCGGATAATGTGCTTTCGATAAAAAGGAATGATCAGATAATGGCGCGAAGTAAGTGGCCTGGTCCTCGCTGTACGTTCGCCTTGCATTATGGATATTGCAATTTTGATGTTGCAGCGCTTTTTTTCCATCTATTTTCTTTGTTTTTGTTCTAGGAATATCGACTGATTTATATTCAGCGCTGCTATGGCTGAATCTTTCAATTGAACCTCAAAACCATTACATTTTTAATCAATTATTACTTTTTAATTTTTAAATTAAAAATTGTAAATAAATATCTAAGTCCAAATCACTTCGCGATTGAAAATACTAAAAGAAGCAAGTGCCGTTCATAGGCACAGACCCCTACACAAGGGGCATTTGTCGCGTGAAAAACATTTCTTACTCTCATATTTGAATAATTTTCCCCAGGTTTCGGAAAATTCCAACACGATAACTCTAGAAAACTTCGATCGACTTTTGGTTTCGATTTCATTTGATAATTTGTTCCAGCTGAAAACCCTATTAATTTTCAGAGTTTTCGATTCAACTTTAGTGCTTTAAATATCACTGTTTTTAAAATGAAATGCATTTTTTAACAAGCCTATTTTATGCACTGCGGTACGGGTACTGATTTCATTAGATAGCCATGATTTTCAACTGTGAATTCACATTTTATATTTTTGTCATTATTTAAAGTTTTTTAAAGGTTCTTTGAAGGATTTTATTTGAGTGGTTGTTTATTTTAACTAAGAGTGATAAGTGAAAATAATTGTTTAAAGTTGAACAAAATGTGGATCTTACACAAATAATACAAGATGGTGAAGCAATGATGATTTTTGAACAAGTTTAACGTACTCCAAAATGGAACTCGTATGTGAATTTTATATTAGGATTAAAAAGGTAAATGGTTTAAATATGTTTATATCGGCAGGCTTAAGGGGTATATATTTTACATGAACTGGCGTAAGTGGTAAAGGGGCCTAACTAAAGTTTTGATATAAGCAGGCTTAAGGTGTAAAGGAGCCAAATATTTTTACAAATGCAGGCTTGAGAGGTAAAGGAACAAAATATTTGTACAAATGCAGACTTAAGAGGTAAAGGAAAAAATATTTCTAAATGGACAGGCTTAATGAATGAATAAAAGGACCAAATATTTTTACAATATTCAAACTTTAATCAAATGGTTCTTAAAAACCAGAGCTAGATGAATACTTAATTATTCAAAAACAACAAACTAACAAAATCCAAATCGTTGAAACCGTTGAAACGTGGTTCATGGAGAAAGGATAGAAAGATTTATTGATGTAAAATAAAAATAATTATTTTACATGTGTACATGTTAAAAGTATAAAAAAAATATATATATAAGTATAGATACAGAAAATACAGTTACAATTTAGAAAAATATAGACTTCTGTTGTATCTGTGGGGTTCAAAAATATTGATAAATGATTAAAAGGATTTTTTTTAATAAAGCTGCTTGCAATTTTCAACTAAATCGTGAATTACACTTTGAACCCTGTTATCACTTTCAACTGGTTCCTATTCATAAAGAGTAGTTCTCCAGTTCTTTTGGGACATGGTCTGCCTATAAAGGCTTTTCCATGTGCCTGTTTAAGGGTGCTTCCCCAATAGTTAATATGTTATTTCCGAATCCAGTCGTTTATGAAACCCCGGACTGTACTTTTTGGTACTCCTGGGTTTGTGTCTGGTTTCGGTATTTCTTCTGACCCTCTTTTTGCAAGTTCGTCAGCCTTTTTGTTGCCTTCGATCCCTTGGTGACCTGGCACCCAAAATAGTTTTACTCTATTTCGGTCTGCCAGTGTTCTTAGTTCTTCGATGCATTCCCATACAAGTCTCGACGTAACTTTCTGACTTGATATGGCCTTAAGTGCCGCTTTGCTGTCTGACATTATTTGAATATGCTGATTTTCGACAGCTCTTTCATTGTTCGTTTTTGCACATTGCAAAATTGCATATACCTCGGCCTCAAATACCGAGGAATGTATTCCTATGGCATAGCTATGGTTAGTATCAGCGTTTTTGGAGAATACTCCCGCCCCAGTGCCTTCCGCAGTCTTAGACCCGTGTGTATACCAGGTTTGTTCCTGTCGTTGGACATTGGGCTCCCTTATGGTGATCTCCGCTCTTTCCTGTATTAAAACCTCAAATAGAGTATTAAAAGAGTACTTCTTGGTTATGTGGTCTGATCTCAAGGGTGGGTTGCCCCTACTTCACTTAGGTTCACATTTTCCCATATTGATAGGACCCTCCTAGATGGGATAAACAGTGAATGGTTGCACAACTGTTCTATAAATGAGAACTACTTGCATTCTTTCGCAGAGTATGTTTTTAAAATTTTCTGTTTGCAGAATAACCACGTCATCTGCATACGCTATTGTGTAGTGAATGTCATTATTGAGGAGGCTAATGAGGGTCTCGAGGACCATGTTCCATAGTATAGGTAACAGTACCCCTCCCTATGGACATCCTCTCGCAACCAAGCGTCCCTTCTATGACAACATTAATACAGCTGTTGAGATGGTTACTCTGTTTCATGTAGAAAATAATGACGTCACACTATCACGGTTTATTATCAAAAGTGGGCTTTTACCTAAAGAAGAATCTTATTAAAAGTGGCCTTTTAAGTAAAATGCAACTATCTAACAAAAACTATACTCTAAGTAACAAAAATAAAAAATCGATTTATGAATCGTATTTAATTAGGTAAACCAGTGTTTTTCAATCTGTGGGTCGCAAAGTCTTGCTCAAGTTGAGGTATCAAACCAGGTAAAAGTAAAATGCAAAGGATGTGTGTCATATACTACAATAAAATACAATAATTTCAGTGAGAAGGCTGTGTCTGTTTACTTTTTAATAATCTGTCGAATCGTGGATCCTTTTTTTATACGCAAATAACCAAATCATTTTCTAAATGAAGCATATTTCTCCTGTCTAGTTTTTAAGTTGGTCATTAAAGAAGTAGCGAATGAGTACCAGAAAGAATATCAAGACCTGACAAGAGAATCTTTAAAATGATTAGTGCAATAATTTTAAAGTTTCCTTTGTCAGCTTTTGATATTATTCCATTTTTCCTTATCCAGAAGACGTCAATCTTTTGCGAATCAAATTCCATTTCAAGCATGCCATCATGCATGCCTATTGTCAGTTTCAGAGTACGCGAATACCTTGCACACTTGATTTCTTGATCGGCATAATCTCAATAGAAAGAAAATTAAATACGCTGCCTCTGAAATCACCGATATAGTTTGATTATGGAGGGTGTGAGAGGATCGCAAGAATGTTATTATTTGTAAAGGAGTCGCGAATTTAATTAGGTTGAAAATTACAGAGGTAAACAAACATTTATCTTCTGGTATGCCCCTCGTAATCGTGTAGTAAAGAGCAAACAAATTCGCGAGTAGTGAGTAGTATAAAAGTAAGCGGACCAAAAGGACGAAAATGTGCGATCCGCACCGAGGCATAGCCGCCGACCGATGGGGGTGAGCGGATCAATACTCGGGCCGCCGTATACGACTGGCACAGTCAGAGGCCTATTCTAGAATGCGGGTTATGCGATACTTTTAATAGGATTAGCAAAATTACAGAGAACGTCCAAAGCGAAAACAAAGCAAAGGTTTAATTATACGAAATAATGAAACGTCCTGGCCTGGACAAAACGACAAGCATAAACAGCTTTCGGAGAACAGCAGGATATGCGGTGTTGTGTTTCAATATTTTGTTGTAGGAAATAATATAAAATGACTGATTGAATTGAATTTGTATTTTCTGTAATTTATATTAAATTAAATTCAGATATAATAAATACCTATACAATGCAAGAATATGACGAAATTGTTTTCATAACGATGTTTTGCAAAGTGTATGTTTCAAAAGGTGGATAAAAAAAATTATTTGTTTCAATCCGGATATATTTATAGGGAAGCACGAAATTTTATAAATAATAAATTATCCAAAATATGCAAAATATTGTACAGGGTGAATCGTTATTGTAACTGTACGTTCAGAAGAAAAAAATATTAATACTTTGTTAACAACAATGGATCTAAGTTTGCCCTTACATGAAAAACAAGATAAGGAAGTTGAAAAAGTAAATTATTTGATAATTTTTTAGATCTAAAAAACGTTTAAATAATTGTTTAATGAAAGGTAAACAAAAAAAAACTAATATTAAAGATTAACTAATTGTTGTGTTTTAATTCATAAAAGTAAGATACAATTATTAGAGTATTTATTATAAAGCAATACCATAGAATATTGAGGGTAACTAAAATTTATTTAAATTTGAATAAACATTTGAAAGTTGGAAATTAGAGAAAAGGAAACTATTACAGGAAATTCAAATTAATTTACCAACCAGTGGCGATTTTTGCATAAGTGTAGTAGAGATGCAGAACTGCACATCTTGACGACGTTGGCAACTACATTAAATCTGTAGGCTAATTTAAATTCATTTTTACGTTTAACAATTTTTGGATATGTAATTATCGACTTCTTTTCAACTTCGAATTGCAACCAAAAAGCAATACTTACAGTAGAGATTGTGATTCGCTGAAGCCTTTTTCGCAAAATGTATATACCTAATAATTAATGAAATTATCAAGATTTTTCATTTTCTTTTGTGCTTCGAACCTATTCCCAAGAAACTCAAAAGTGTGTAAAAAGAAAAGAGGTTCAAAAGACGAAAACAAATTCCAAAATTAAAATTACCTTTCGGCATTAAAACGTTCGGGTGTTTCCTCAATATTTTATATAGAGTGTGTCCCAGATTCGATATTCTATACAGGGATGTCAGCTCCTATTATACCTACAGCAAAGGTTAAATGGGAAAAGTTTTAGAAGAAACTTAGTGCATTTGATAACCGGCTTCAGAGTCACGATAGGTAAGTTGGTTATGAAAATATCGGCGATAACCGAAAATGGCGGGTTTCATTTTTCGGCTGTAAATCCGAAACGAATAATTTGACAGCTGTCAAATTGTGACATTATTGGGACACTTTTTTAAAACGAATAAGATAGCGTGTATGACATGTCTCAATCGTCTTTTGTTATCCCGTAATCCGCCTCAACTTTCATTTTTCTCATGAATTCTATTGGATTTTAGAAGAACCGGGTTTCAACAGGATGGTTGCCCGGCTCACAACACCATTCAAGTCAGGAACTTCTTAAGAGAGCACTTTGACGAAAGAGTAATTTCATTAAATTGTCCAATATCTTGGCCTCCTAGATCTCCTAACTTTTCTCCTTTAGATTTCTACCTCTGGGGTCACACAAAGAATGTGGTCTACAAATTTGATCCTTCCGCGACCATAGAAATTTTAAGACAAAGAGTTTTGGACACATTTGGAAGCATTAACGGAAATACACTTGCTAGTAAGACTGTCAATTCCGGACGTGATAAACGGTTAACCGGTTCGACTGATTTTGACCGGTTTCGGTTTTAACCGAATTTTCACTATTATTATAACCTGTTCGGATATCCGGTTAACCGGTCCGATTATCCGGTCAGATTATCCGATTAACCGGTGAGATTATCCGGTTAACCGATCCGATCAAACCGACCTAGTCGAACCGGACCGGTTAGATCGGATTCAGCGGTTTAACCGTAACCGTGACCAGTTAAACCCGTTACTTGTTTATCCGTTACTGGTTTAACTGTAACCATCATCGGCTTAATCGTGGCAAAACACATCCACCAAATTCTTTGTTTTCAATAGAAATGGGGAATGTTTATATTTGTTTGTATTGTTTTATTTACTTTTAAATGTATTAAAACATCGATGTTTATAAATATCGTTTTTTTCACTTCGGTCATTTTAATGCCCTCGATATTTTGTTTTTGATATATTATTCGATGTCAGTATCGACGTTTTAAAAAAAATATGCGCATCCCTACTAAGAGCTCAAACTATACTTGTTCGTTTAAATTCACGGTCTCGCTAAAACCGGTTTCGGGTACGGTTAAACCAGTTACGGCTCAACAAGTGACAGGTTTAACCGGTTTGATTAGAGTTACACCGGTTGCGATTAAACCGGTTACGTTCTGTAACGGTTTTTTGGTCCTACGGAACCGGTAAATCGGTTAACCGGTCACGGTTTCCAGCCTTACTTGCTAGAGTTGTACAAGACAGTCACTAATTGTCAAAAATGTTTCGATGCAAATGAACGTCATTTTGCAAATCTGTAAATTAATATCCCGTTACGAAGCAGTTAAGAACATAATTAGATTTTATACTACATTACAACTTGTAAAATGTTTCTGTCGCAATTTTAATTTTCAATTTGTTCAAAGGTTAAAGTGTTAATTAAATTAACAACGAATTTTCTGGCTTGTTTTTTTTTAAGACAAAGTTGGGAATTTGTCTCAAAATATCTGACAAATAAATCATGGCCTCCTTAGAAAAAAATAAGACCTAATTTTACGAAGGTGATATTTCAAAGATATTCAAATCTTTTATGCACTTGTGAGACATCAAAAGACTGGAAATTTTTAGGTCTTTCCAAAAATCGAAAAATCGAATATTGCGGCCATAAGAAAAATGACAGTTGAAGCGGATTTCAGGATAACAAAAGACGATTGAGACATCTTATTCGTCTTAAAAAATGGTCCGAATAATGTCACATTTAGACAGATGTCAAATTATTCGTTTCGGATTTACAGGCGAAAAACGAAATCCGCCATTTTCGGTTTTTCGCCGATATTTCCATAACCAACTGACCGATCGTAAATCTGAAGCCTGTTATCAAACGCACTAAGTTTTCTCTAAAACTTTTCTCATTTAACCTTTGCTGTAGATATAATAGGAGCCGAGATCTGTCTATAGAGAAGCGAACCTGGAACACACTGTATATAGTACATTAACTTTCCAATACTGACTTCAGGAGAACAGTATAGATAAACAATGCAATTGAATAGACAGAAATAGATCGAAGTTAAACCGAGTTTTTGCCTCTCACGTCCTAATACAATTAAACTCCTCATCTTTATTTTGCTTGATGCGTCAGTTAACCTACTGTATATAAAACACACAGCTTACCTACAAGCATTCTTAAAGGTAGCAGATGTAGGCGTTAAAAAACATTTTATGTCCTTGTTAACTAATTGTATATTGTAAAACAATGGTCAAAAAAGAGAAAAGTATAATTTCAACGAAAAAAGAAAAAAGCTTAAAGAAGAAGGATGGAAACTTTTAGCGAAACCTTTGTCGTCGGCAAAGTCAATTTCCATTAAAACAACCGCGACCAGTCGCGCACAAACACAAAGAAGCTGTTATTGAATATGGCATTTGATTTTTGCCGGTTTTCTTTCCCTGGAGGAGCGAATTCTGCAAAAGTATTCCAAGTTTCAGTCTCGGTCCCATTTAGGTATCCCGTTCGTGTGGTCACTTTGACGATCGAGTTCGAAAATTCTTGGAAGAAAAGTTTGTTCTGTAGACGATGGAATGACTCTATACATCCCTATCGATTTTCGTTCCGTTTGCCTTTAGCGGATCTCTCTGGTAATAAATCAAATAAATTGACTGGCGTTAGATATCGTGGCAATTATTTTTTTTATTGATTTTTTTTATGTTATATAATGTAGAGCGGATCGGAATAATTCATGATCTGCGGCAATTTTTGCCAAGAAGGTGAAACATGAGTAAAAAAAAAGTATTTGGACGATACAGTTTGTTTATAGCATTTAAATATATCCTTGTATAGGGTGGTCAACATTTTTACTGGATTATAACCGGCTCGAAGGAGCATGTACAAATTTAGCCTTCGAGCCAGATGCACGAATTGAGTTAGTCAAATAATTACAAAAAGAAAAACTATTATCTTAACGTATATATGTTAATGTGCAGAAGAATGTTGTAGAGGTATAGTATATTGTACAAAAAGCATGGAATGAAACCCATTTCCCACGAAAAGTGATACGATCTTTCTTCAAGTAAGAAATGGGCATTCCATGCGTATTCTACACTATAATATTCCTACGATTATGTAATAAAAACAGAAAGAGGAACGTATTTTTATTCAATAAGTTGAAATATTTATTACTATTATTAAATAACGTGGGTCTTTATTTAGTAACAATATTTACTGTGAAATTACTGCATTTATTAAATAGCATTTCCAGAGAATTGCTTAATTGTTTTTTATTGTTACATTTTCCGAATTTTCAAAGATTTCAGTTCTTGAAGTAGATGGTTTAATTGTGAAAATTTCAATTGATTTCAAGATTCTATTTGCTACATGGTTCTTATTTTTCATAGACTCGTCAATGTATCAATGTGGTGAATTTCCAATTACCATGTTTTTTTAAAGACATGTCTTCACCACTGCCAACGAGAATTATTTCAGAAGACCTAGAGAAATAATGACCAGCGCATAATTTCGGGTTAGGTAGTTATTGGTTTCCTAGATTTCCAAAATTATTTAACCCAATTCTTTGCAAAGTGCATTTTACTTATGGAATATAAAAAAATATGATTATTTGATATTATTAGGGCGAATATTTGCATATTTTATAAAGAATTTATAAAAAACCAAGTTACTGTTTTTGTGTTGGTTATTTCAACTAAAACTTTTTGAATCCAGTTATTTTCATCTTGCAGAGCTTGTCTCTACTGCAAGCACAATTCCAATAATTAATACGACCCACAACAACTCTTAATAAATAAATGATTTGTTTTATGTTTATATAGCCGTTTCTTTTATAAAACACTGTATAATATACACATACCTTTGACAACAAAAACTCATTATCTGGAGCTTAAATGATAAATTTGTTAATTTGTTCTGAAGTAAATACTTGTAGATTTCTTTGGACGATAGTTATCTGAATTTACCCTTACACATGCTTTTTATTTTGTGCACTTATTAGATCTGTCTTATTTGAGAACCGGGTTCCTAAAAAAAAAAAAAGAATTTCGGAAGATATTCTGGTTTAAAAATTATTTTATTCACTATATTCAAGATGGCTGCCGACTAATGAACGTCTTTCTGCAAAAACACGCAATCTTCTCGAGGAGGTCTTATGTGAAGAGCGAGATGGGATATACATACTTTACAACCGTGCGCTGATATTGCAAATTACGAACATTTTCCTTGAAAATTTCACACTTATGTGTTTACTTTAGTGTCGCCTTGGTAACATAGGAATTGTTTCGGACATTTTTTCTGCTGAAGTACCCTGCAGATAAATGTAGTGGATTTTTTTTAACATATCTAATAATAGAATTATTGATTGAAATTACAACTAACCAGTGGTTAATTGATTTGTAAATTTAAAATATTATTTGAACAGAAGTTAACAAATACCTGGGAATAAGTGTATGACAGCTCCCTATTAATTATCTTTTTAATGGAGGCATGATGGTAGAGGAGGGAGGGTGATTTTAACAGCACAACTAAATATGGCATACCCAATGAGCACACGTACGTAAAAAAACACGTCGAAAACTGGTTATTAACCAAATCCTAAAAACGTATAAAAATAGTTCAAATGTCACGTTATTTGCAACCAGATGTTAAAGGAAACGTAATATTTTATCAAATTTTCAACATGCTGTTGAAAATTAATAAAAAAAATACGTTAGAAAATATTATTTTGTGTACGTATAACTTATCAACTAAAATCTATACGTTGAATTTTCAACCAATAATGTTTTTTTTTATACCATACAACGTTAAATTTACGTTGAAAAAACGAGTGTGTGCTCATTGGATAATATCTCCACTTTTAAATACACACCGCACAAAAATTATCGCATCACCAATGCTTTTAAATATT
Organism: Psylliodes chrysocephalus; assembly: GCA_927349885.1. Classification (NCBI taxonomy): domain Eukaryota; kingdom Metazoa; phylum Arthropoda; class Insecta; order Coleoptera; family Chrysomelidae; genus Psylliodes; species Psylliodes chrysocephalus. Next base: position 22,197,322 of record OV651820.1, read on the forward strand.
TTGGCTACAGTAAATTTATTTTTAAAATTTCTTGAGTATTCCCTGAATGGGCATTCTTTACTGATAAAGTCGAGTCAAAAAACTGGTCATTTCTTCTTTTGTTAAGTTCTTGTTTACTTTTTTTCGGGAGAATGCGGATAGGCATACATTCCACTTTGCAATTATGCTGTTCATTTCTGTGTTTTTTGCTTTGATATTAAGTTGTACGATAAAGATGTATACTATGGCTGGTCCACAACGTTTAACTCGCCATTTGACAGATAAAGAGGCTGTCAGAGTAATTGCGCTGATTGAAGATGGGCAAAGTCAAAGATACGTGGCATTGGATGTACAACAAAGTACCATTTCAAGAGTTGTTTAAAAGCATAGGGAGACTGGACGGTACTCTAGAAGAGAGGGTCAAGGTCCTCCTAGAGTTACAAGAGATCTAGATGATCGTTTTTTACGACTTTCAGTCCTAAGAACACGACACTGTACTGCTCGAATGCTCCAGAATGACCTTTTAGCTGCCCGAAATCTTCAGATTTGATTACAAACCGTACGTAATCGTCTTTGAGAGCATGATATACCTACAAGAGTTCCAGCCAATGGCCCGCGTCTTACCAGAAAACATCGAGTTTGCCGTTTACAATTTGCTAGAGACCATGCTGGATGGGGTGTAGAAGAATGGTCCAATATCCTCTTTACAGACGAGTCCATATTTTGTTTGTTCTCTTCAGACAGACGTATGCCAGTATACCGAAGAACAGGCAAGCGACATTACCAATGCAACTTTCGTGAAAGGGAAAGTTTTGGAGGTGGGCGAACGGAGTTAGTAGCTGTTAATGGTGGTAGAATGACGGCTGACCGATATATAAGGGATATTCTAGAACCTCATGCGGTTCCATACGGCCCTTTTAATGGCGAAAATTTTGTGCTAATGCACGATAACGCCAGACCGCACGCTGCCTGAATAGTGCGGGAATATCTTGAGGAGGTAAATATTGCTACATTAAATTGGCCAGCTCGCAGCCCATATTTCAATCCGATAGAGCATGTATGGGACCACTTGGTCGATCCAGCACCGTCAAGCTCCATTCAGAACCCTTAATGAGCTTCAACATGCAATAAACGAAATATGGTAACAACATGGAGCAAGAATACATACATAGGTTGTTTGAAAGCTTACCAAGGCGAATGGAGGCTGTGATAAGGGCAAGATGAGGCAATATAAGATACTAAGAAAATTGTATTTTTCAAAAAATTTCACATTTTTCGAAGAATTTAATTTTTGTAACGAAGGCAATATAAATTTTAAAATTATGTCCGTTTTTGGTATTCTTTATTTACCCTGTACATATTGATTTAAAATGAGAAATTTTATTTATGATTTATGTAATTACAAATGTTCAACATAAATTAAACCAAAAAAAAAAATATTTTTAAAAAGTACATGGCCAAAATATTTAGAAATATTAGTGATGCGATAATTTTTGTGCGGTGTATATTATTTTTTTGTTTTTTGCAAAAATTAGTTATTCAAAAGTTACTTAAGGTGGATACTTTTATCTGAAGAGCACTGTATGTATATACAGGGTGAGCATAAGAAATGTATTTCAATGATTTTGTCATATAGTCTAGGGTATTTTACTAGTTTGATATTATTTTTTTATTATATACAGGGTTGGGCACAAGAAATCTATTTCAAATGATCGGTTAAAACATGGTATTAAAAATGTTACCGATCTCGATGCAATACCTATAACACATAATTATACCCAATTTATTTTGAATTATTACGTTTTTGTAAATTATTATTTTTTTTTAAATTATGAAAACTTAAGTTTTCACCTGGAATTGCGCCGGCATAAAAACAACAATAGAGTTTACTTATGATTTTCGTCACAATGAGATGTCACATAATATAAGAAATAAACAAATTTAATATAAACAAATAATAAAAAAAAAACTTTTAAACAAACGGTGAATACTTCACTTTAACACTACCTACTGACAGAACTGACATAAGTAAAACCGCCAGTGTTGCTACTGAGTATAATTAAAGCAATTTTATAAAAATAGTCTGGTACTGAAACATAAAAATTACAAATAAATATTTCATTTTATTTTTGACATTAACAATACAATATAGTAGAAACTTCTCGACATTCGGAACATACCTAGACGTTTCGTAACTAAAAGTTACTAAAAACAATTAAAACTTTCATTCGGGTGCTAAAAACATTTTTAGTACCCCAATAGAATGGAGCCATTCCATTCGTTTAAAACCAAACGGCAATACTAACGCTTTATTAATACTTCCACTGCTTCCTTTCTTTCATATCGACAATCTATTTAAATTTCATCTGATGCTTCCATTTTCTTTGTTATTTTCTTCTTACTTCTCATTTCTTCTTTGTAAACATCTGTATTTTTCCTATTTTATTTTAAACCAATTAAATCAAAATTTATCCAATTTCCATGCATTTGTAATTTAATTTCTTCATCGGTCATGATGTCTAGATAGTTTCTCTCGTTAAAGTGGATACGCTTCTCAATGGCGTCAATGTTCGCCTAAAAGATGCTTGGGTATATACCCAAACTTTCAGAGTGCCTAGTTCTAGACCCATACACTCCTATTACAGTCCCTTCTATGATTTTGGAATCATCCGTATACTACTGAATAGCATATCTTTCAGTTTTAAGAACAATGGATTCTTGTCTATATTCTTTCTTGCAGCCCAACTCTGTTTTCTTGAAATTTTTCACAAAACTATGCTTCTTTCTCATTTTATCCTGGTGCATATTTCAACTATCTTCGGTCCCGAAGCTAATAGACTTTTGTCTGATTACTCCGTTCCTGTTCACTCTATCCATGACCGTAAAATGGACGCCTTCTCCATAGGTAGGATTGTACATGTATTACTAAGGCTATATAACCAAAACTAGGACCCTAATGAAATAAAACTCATTAGGATTATTTATAGAAAAAGTATACTTAGCCTACAATGAGGAGTAACATCAGGCAACATTCGCCGGTAAGGCAAAAATAGTGTTCACTCAAATATGCTCTTGCCAAAAAAGTCAAGGATCTTTAAAACAAGATCAAAAAGGATTTGTGTGGAGACCACTTATGGAATACAACTATTTTATTTGAGAAACTGACTAATGAATCAATTTTTTTTTATAAAAGTGTCATCCTTTGAATATTTTAAATAGCATTAATGGCGAATTGATAGATTATTTGAAATTTAAAATTCTATTTAAAAATTAAATTTTTCCTAGGTGATAGATATAAAGGGATTTACATATTTCAAATATTCGCTATGTTGAAATAGGTTAATATCGCGCAAATTTAATTGAAATGTATTTAGTCCAAAATAACGAATATTTGAAATATTAAATGCCCATATTATACCCCTAGAAAATAAGTAAAAATTATTTAGGTATCGAATAGAGAATTAAAAATCCTTTCAAATGAGCTATCCCTATTGCTATTTTAAATATTTAAGAGGGTAGTTACCACGGACAGGAGGTTGAAATCTGAGATAACATGTTTATAATAATAATCATACCGGCCGATCTCACTTCTGTCTTGTGTGCACGATCAAGACTAGACTCGAATGGTGATTAACTAAAGAAAAATGATTCCCAAGTAATCAGTTTGGATATAGAAAAGGATATGGAACGATGGATGCTCTCTCTACTCTGACAACAGTCATTCAGAACAATTTTTCCCGAAATAACTATTTATCTACCCTTTTCATGGATATAGAAGGTGTCTATGATAGTGTAGATCTATCAATATTAAAGATTAAGATGACTGATGAGTTCAAAATTCCTTCTTCGATTGCTAATATTATTTTATTCCAGCAAGTGTATATATGTAAGAGACCATGAAAATATAAGCTCGTAGGTCCTCGTTACACCAGTATTGGTCTACTACAAGGATCTGTTTAGAGACCCCTACTTTTTAATATTTATACAGCCAGTTTACATAAAATTCGTTTGATTAATATACCGTTCAAAGTCATCCAATACGCAGACGATATATGGATCTACACGGAACAAAAGAAATATGATTCTTCCCTTACATCTTTATGTACAATTATGTCCAGTTTGCAGTCTTGGTGCCGTATTAATAGTTTTGAAATTTCTACCAACAAGAATGTTGTATGTATTTTCACCCGACACAACACACCTAATAATAATAATACAATTATTTAAAACAACAAGAATTTCCTTTACAAACACACGCTAAATATCTTGGAATTATCTTCGATAAGAAGCTCATGTGGAGACATCACGTTGAACAGGTGTCAAACGGGATTAAATTTTCTAAAATCTATCTTGAAAGTTTGTTTAGGTGCCGATTTTAATACAGGTTTACTATTTTATATGGATTTTGTATGGATCGGCAAACAATTATCTACTGAAAAAGTTAGAAGTTTTTCAAAATTCTGTACTACGCACATGCTAGGATGCTATGAAATCTACAAAAACTGAATCCCTTTATATCGAAACTGTAGAGCCACCCATTAAATATAGAATACCTAAATCAAAAATTTCTCTTTAAGACATTCTTATATAATTCAACCTTGTTTTCTGAAATTATTCAACTTAATTTGTACGATCTAACAAATAAATACTAGATTCATAAAAACTGCCGTTCTGTCAAGCTGTTCAAAATTGTAAGATAACGTTAGACTGCTTAGGTTCTTTTGACCAATTCTTTATTACATCCGACTTTCCTTGTTTCTTTACCAAAGTCTTTCTTAGACAACCCAATTATGATGGAAATCCTCATAATTGTTCAAATCTACTCCTTTGTAACCTAAATAGCTTTCCTGAACATACTGTTATATACACCGATGCATCCAAGTCAGACCTAGGCACTTTACCTAGCTCTTTACAAACTACCTGATTACTTTTCTAGTTACATTGCAGAAGCGATTGCGATACTAGAAGCCTTACAATTTGTAACAGAATTTTTCACTAAAGCAGCTCTAATTGCTTCAGATTCTTTATCTGTTTTAAAATTGGCTGTAGCTATGGACAAATCCAAAAAGGCATTGTTCCAACTAATTAATAATAAAGTAAAGATATGCTTTATATGGGTAAAGGCTCATATTGGACTTAAACACAATGAATATGTTGATATGCTATCAAAATCTACAATAAAAAAAAAGAAGTAACACCAATCATAACATCTGTAGCCCAGATATTGTTGCCTTGATAAAAACCAACAATATAAGAAAATGGAGGCATGATTGGTCACAATTCTGTTCCACTTATTCGAATCAGTACACTAAAATTCAAAGACATATTCCAAGACACTACAATAAATCTTTAATAAGAACCAGATTTGGTCGTGCCAGTTATCCCAAACACTTGTTTAAAATTAATGTAAAAGAAGATGAAAATTGTGACTTTTGTGAAACAACTGGAGACCTCAATCACGTTTTCTTCGAATGCAAAAAATACGTAGTACATTCAAACATGCTTTATATGAATCTTATAAAAAATAACATTCCATCCCCCTTAAATTTTGAAACAGCTTTAACACATTTTTCTGATGATATTATCAACTGCCTCTTACAATTTCTGAGAGACACCAAGATTCGTCTATGATTGGATTCTTAATCTTGTTTCCTCTGTATTAAACTTATTTGTTTACCCTCTTACCAAGGCCTAATTTTGTTTGTCTATTAAAAAAAAAGTCCTGATGGGTCCCTGGACGAGAAGCAAGTGTCCCAGTCATATATTGTTTTTCTTTTTCTTACACCTCTTGCTCTAGGGAAATTCTAATTATGGACGAATCTGTGTCTGGCTGAATGGCAATGTGCCTTTGCCAAAAAAAATAATGTTTAATTAAAATGTGTTTTATCAAAAATAAAATGGACGTATCCGAGCATTTTGTTTCATAAGTGGTATCGTATCCCACTGTAAAATGTACAAATGTTATACTTTAAATTTCTCGCGATTCTCGATAAATGTTCATGTTAGGACATATTTTTTTCATTGATTTACCCGTCTCGTGTTGTCGTTGTTTCTGTTAAAATCTTGTAATTTCGATAATACAGCAGTCATTACTATTTTTTAATAAATAAAAAAATTATATGTCAAAACTTTGAGTTGAATACCTAATTGTATCGACTAAACTATTATTAATGAAAAAAAGAAAAAAAGCCGATCGGAGCACCGTGCATAATTTCAAAACAAGTTCTTAAATTTAACCTGAAAGCTCAAGGCAAGAAAAGTTGGGTATTACAAAATTTCGTCGACGCGAAAAAATAATGTTCGGAAGCGTCGAAAACTGCTCCGGTTCTCTAGCATCAAATATTCTTTCAAAAATCCTGAAAAGAACGTGAACGGTGCCGTAAAAGGAGACAGGAACAATTAGTTTTAAATGGGACTTCCACTCGCAACTTTACCAAAAGGTTTTTCCAACTCTGTGGGAAAGTGTAATGAATCAAAAAAACAACCGGCATTATTTGCTGGGCGGAAAACTGGAATGGCATTTTCAGAAAAGTTTCGCCCTGATTGAGGAACTAATGGATTCGAATTATAATTTATTATATAGTCAAAGTAGTTACACGTCAAAGAGTTGGAAATCTCTACGGATCGGACTCGGACGTCCTGACGAAATTTCCCGTCGCTGACTAATGCTTGTCAGGAGAAAGTTTCGAAAATCTTCGGATTTTAGATGAATAAATGATTTATTTTCTTCATAAAAGTAGTATAAGTATAGAACGTTCGATGGCAGCACTTTTTAGATGAATAAATCGAATTTGATTCGCTTATGAAGGATAGTTTTACTTTTGTATCATAAAATAGCGATATTGAACATTCTGGTTCATAACTTTTGAGTATGGCAACCATGGGCGTACAAAGGGGGAGCAGGTTCCCGATATACAGGAAATTTCAATGAAAAATATCCACTCTAACGAACGTATTTGTATTGAAGTTCAAAATTATGTAATACCCTTTCAGTTGACATAAAATGTACAATAAAGCTGAAAAAAATGGACGTAATGTGTAAACAATATTGTTTCAAATAATTGATTTTTCTTTGCGTTTTGTATATCAACTTTTCGATATCTTTTTGGTTAGATGTAGGTATTTTGATTGTGTTTGTCTTCTACATAATAGATTATTATCTATAATAGTTTTTATGATACATGAATTTTATGTTATATTTATATATTTTTTCTTCTTTCTTTTAATATTTATATTTGTATATGTTCTCATAAGAAATGCCTTATTGGCACTATTGAGTATTAATATTTATTTATTTATTTATTTATATATTTATTTATTTATTTATTTATTTATTTATTTATTTATTTATTTATTTATTTATTTATTTATTTATTTATTTATTTATTTATTTATTTATTTATTTATTTATTTATTTATTTATTTATTTATTTATTTATTTATTTATTTATTTATTTATTTATTTATTTATTTATTTATTTATTTATTTATTTATTTATTTATTTATTTATTTATTTATTTATTTATTTATTTGTAATTATCATCTATATTACTTTTGTAATTTGTATTATTTCTTGAATAAATATTATTACTTATTAAATAATATTTTCTACTCCATTACTAGAAAATTGTCCATTACTTACTATTTGAATGCTAAGTAAATATGTCATTACAGTTACTAATACGTAATGACTAGCACGTAATAAAAAAAATTACCCTTCAGTTCCATGAAAATGTATCACATAAGCCTTGTAAGTCAGTTGCCATTATTTTGACAGAATTAAATTAATAATACAAGCTGTCAATGTAAATGTACAAATAATTTAAATAGAAAAAAGTAAAATGAGTTCATCGGATAGTGAAGATGAATTTAGTAGCACACCACCCAATATTATTCAGTTAGCTGCGAACACTACCAATAACCTATTACCAGAAAAATCAAAAGGAAGATATAAAAAGGTATATCAGCAATTTATGGATTGGCGTACAACAAATAATATAAAATCATTTTCTGAAAACGAACTCTTGGCTTATTTTGGACAAATCGCTAAAAAATTTAAACCGTCCTCATTATGGGCAATATATTCTATGTTAAGAAGTTTTATAACTTTGAAAAATAATAAGTGTTATAACTTTGAAAAATAATGAAAACATTGAAAATTATCCGAAATTGCGAGCTTACTTAACAAGACAGTCAGAAGGTTTTAAAAACAAAAAATATAAAATTTTACATGCTGATCAGATAAAACTTTTTTTAAATAAAGCTCCTGATGTACAATATTTATTAACAAAGGTATGTTATTTAATAGTACCTATAACATAAATGTATACTTATATTACTTTTATTTTAAGGTTATTGCAATTGTTGGAATATGTGGAGCTTGTAGGAAACAAGAATTAAAAAATATTAAAATTAGTGATATCGATGATTTAAGTACCATATTATTGGTTAAAATCCCTGATACGAAAACCAAAGTATGTAGATCTTTCGTAATTTCCGGAAATTTCTATAAAATCTGAAAACAATATATAGAGATTCGGCAACAAATTAGCGATCCGCAAAAAAATAAATTTTTCCTTAACTATCAAAAAGGTAAATTTACGAAGCAAGTGGTAGCATTAAACAAAATAGGTGGTGTTCCTAAACAATTGGTTGATGCCGGTGGTGATCTAATGGCTCTTAAACGACATGGCGGATAGAAATCTTCAACAACAGCCGAAGGATATGTCAATGAGTCAATAAATAATAAGACGTCAACAGCCAATAGAATTATAAATTCAATTGAAAATAATCTACAAACCTTTACATATACTGAAAATACCAATGTCCAAGAAGAACACACCGTACAGTTTACGTCATCCCACCATTCACCGGGTAAGGGAATAGTTAAAAATAATTGCCAAAATGTTGAAGAACACACCGTAGAGTTTACGTCATCCCACCATTTACCGCCTAAGGGAATAGTTATAAATAATTGCCAAAATGTTACAATTAATTATTACAAATAAATGTTTAATTTAAATTGTTCCAAAATTTTGTGAAATAAAGTTACTTGTTATGCTTTTTATTTCTATAAATTAAAATAGTCGTAGAAAAAGTATAGTATACAACTAGAGTTGTAAGCTAAGCTCCTTACAACTCTAGTTATGTAATATACTATTAAAAGAATAATTCAAAAATCTTATAAAGGAGGACGTCTTAGGAAAAAAAATAGAAGAGAAAAAAAGGGAAAATGGAAAAAGAAATGGAATGAAAAGAGCGTAAACAAAAGCTAAAAAACGATTCATTTTACACCTCATGTATACATTTTAGTAATCGAATATTAGAGAAGAATAGAAAAATGCAATAATGTATAGGGTGTTCCACTGAAAAAACATGGGGTGGATATGTGGACGAGAGAGTGAAAGTTACAAGATAAAACATAAGCAAAAAGACGTCCCCTTTATATGATTTTTGACTAATTTTTGTATTTTTTCATAAAATTATTTAGGGTGGATAGTTTCCACTGAAATTCCCTGTATAGTCCTAAAAAATATTAATGGGCAAAACACAAGAAACTGCGTAAAATATTTTTGATTTAGTGTAGGAGAAAATATTTGTAAGATAATAATTCCTTAAAGCTGTAAAAATAACATTAGAGAATACCTAAGTTAATAGTTCGTATGTCCGCGCCAATGCAACACCAAGCTCTCGATTTCCTAAATGTTGACCCATGAACTGAGGAAAACCCCACCCACTATACAATATCTAGTAGGACTAATTATTTATAAAATACGGTACGTTAACTTTCACCCATTGACTCCAGGAAAACGGTTTAGAATAAACAATGATATTGAATAGAGGTGTAGAACAGTGTCCGCTATCCCACTAGTGGTAGAGGTGCAAATATACGTCCATCACAAGAGGCACACAGGCGATTCTAGAGTTACTCTCTTTATATCCCTCACGTGCAAATATAATTAGGCATATCATCTTTATTTTGTTATGTGCATTGGTTAACGCCCTGTATATCTTAATCTTCTTTTTGGAACAGGTATAACATAAAAATAAGGTTCATTTTCTTTAAAATCTTGTGCTCACTTATATATGTTTGTTTTTCTCTTCAAGTCTTTGTCTTTAGTATAAAAATAAGTGATTATATAAATTCAAATATTGTGGCCCTGTCCTCTGGACAAATTCTTGCGTACGCCCATGATGGCACAACCTGTCATTTTTATGAAAGCATTAAGTGTGAACTTATTGTGCTTTTATGTGATTTTAAGGTGTAATGTGATTAGTGAACTGTTTAATAAGGATAATGAAGGCCTATTTGTATTAGAAAATATTTACTATAATTATAAGAAAAGGTTAGTAAAATATGCAAAACTTATAATAGGAAGTTCTTATCTACCTACCCACATTTACTAAAAATATTAATTTTGTAGATACTCTCACAAATAGAGTGCAGCAAGTAATTGTTGAAAACAAATTATCTGATAAAATTAACATTTAGCAGGGTGTGCCCCAATGAAGCATATTAGGTCCGTTGTTTTTTACTTTGTACACTTCGTATTTTCACAACTATCTAACACACTGTAAGTATCATCTGTACGCAGGCGACGCCCAAATTTATTATTCTTTTAAAACATCCAGTATTTACGAGGCCGTTAACAATATTAATACTGAAATTGTCACAATTGCGCACAATCCTAAAATTAATTCATCCAAAAAATCGAATGTCGTCTTATTTTGCAATCACTTGTCTAACTTAAAAAATTGAACTTAATAATCAAACTTTAGAAGTGCAAGAATACTGTAAGAACTTGGGTTTAATCATAGACTCCAAAATCCGCTTTAATAAACATATTACTTATAAAATGAAAAAAGCTTATTATTCTTTAAAATTAATATATCCTCACAGATCGGAATTGAATATTGAAACTACTAACAAAGTCTTTAATTCTGTCGCACTTTAACCACTGCGACACGGTCTATGGCCCCATTCTGCGCAAAGTTGATGCAAATCGGGTACAAAAAGTACAAAACGGTTGTCTTAGATTAAAATTTGGTATTAGACGTAGAAACAGAATATCCCACAAGCTCAAACAAGTAAAATGGTTAAGTATGTTCAATAGACGGAAACTTCATGGCTTATGTTTTTATTATAAAATACTGAAAACAAAAACTTCTTTATAAAATTAAATTTAGAATTGATGTACATAATTTGAATTTAAGAAGGCACCATTATATTACTACACCATCCCATAACAAATAATTGTATGCTAATAGGTCTACAGTTCCTCACCTCAGATCTGTTGCCAGATTTAATTTACGGGAGTAATGAGGCTTCTTTTCCATACTGGCGGAAAAATACTCATTAAAAGTGATAAATTGATGTATCGTGGTTCATTATCTTATCAAGTTGCTTCCGTCAATGATCTACTAAATATACCTATCTAAAATTTATCTATTAAAGCATTTAAAAATAATCACAGGAAACAGCTTTTTGATAATCAATAATATACATATTTTGTGATTGCTATTAATCAGCTCTTCTATAGGGATATATTACATATTTAAAATTAATTATACAGATCTGTATTTCTTTTTATTATTCTACATTGGGTATTTATTTGTATGTTAATGTTCTTATATTTTTTCTTTGCCTTTTGTTAGTGTACCATATATGTGAGAATGTGAAACTTTCATATAAGTAGACATTTTTAATTAAGCTTAGAATAATCAAATGAAGGGTGGTGTGAAAAAATGGGTCCTAATGATCTAACACCATACCTAATATTTGTTGTTGTACTAATATAAACTTTCTTATTGTATTACATATTTTTTTACTGTCAAATAAAAATTATTATTAAAAGGTACCTACTTCATTGATATTAATTTAATTACTTTATCTACTCCTATTAAATTATATATTAAGTGCTTTTGAGCAATTAATAATGTCCAAAAACAGACAGAGCTGGGCTCCTACGATAATTCGGTATGTAAATATTTTTGGTTGCTTTAATAATAGGCATTATAGGTGTAGCAGAATTTATGCAATTTACAGATTTTGAAGATAATTGATCTATTTTTATGGTCAGCGTTATGGTAAATGTTTATATTATAGTTAAGAAATGTTTAAATCTTCATCATACCGATATATGTCAAACTATATTATTTTTTAAATTTCAAAATGGAAAATATCACTAACGGCTACTTTATTATAATCTGAATAAAAGAGGAGTGCAGTAAAAGTGGGGATATAACGTCACATTCCATAGGCGTACTTTGCAAAATAAGTTTCTATATTATAAATAAGGTCACGGCATATAAAATAGTATACACGCACTTCATAGATTCAATTTTGAAAAATTAAATTACTGCACTCCTTCTTATCTAGACCAGTGCTCCGCAACCGGTGTGCCGCGGCACACTGGTGTGCCGTAAGCCGACTTGAGGTGTGCCGCTCTTGCAGACAATACGAATCAGATTCGTATTGTAGCGAGACCCGCGAAAAATAAAGCAATCTGACAACAGCGCCGATGGTAAACGTCTATCCGTCTATCGGCGCGGCGCGGCGGCTTGATTCTCGAAGGCGACTAAACTAGAAAGATCCGTGCCGTTCGAGGCGCGACTCGATGTTTTCCTGAACATCGCCACTGCCTATATAAGCGCGCCTGTCGTCGCTCAGAGACTCAGAGAGAGTGAATCAGATAAATACGCGGGCAAACAAATAAATCGTAGAGTGAAATAAATAGTGAATTGCTATATAAATAAATTCTTGTGCCTTATAAATAAGTGAACTGGACTAAGTTTTGTTGCAGTATCTACTTTTATAAATAACTATAGTGCTTCAAATATGGATAAATTTTTGCTGAAATCACGAGCAGATGACGAAGAACCTAGCACAAGCTCCAGCATAAGTGCTGCAAAAAGAGCAAAAAAGGTGCTGAAAAGGAAGTACAATCAAGACTACCTTCGATATGGTTTCACTTGGTGTGGCGACGAAGCGGCTCCAAAGCCTGAATGCGTCATTTGCGGTGAACAGTTGTCAAATGAAGCAATGGTACCCAGCAAACTAAACCGTCATTTGATCACAAATCATCCCCGTTGCGTCAAAAAAGACATTCAATTTTTCCAACGGCGCTTGGATCAAAATAAGAAACAAAAGCAGTTTATGAAATCGGCGGTTACGGTTTCTGACAAGGCATTAGAAGCAAGCTACCTTGTTGCAAAATTAATTGCACAACAAAAAAAACCGCACACTATCGGTGAAACGCTTATTAAACCAGCATGCATGGAAATTGTTATACTTATGCTTGGGCCAAACGAAGTTAAGGACGTGAGTAAAGTTTCTTTGTCGGCCGATACTGTTAAAAGACGTATCCAAGATATGTCAAGTGATATTTTGGGAACACTAATTAAAAAAATCATTTCGGCTGGAATTTTTGCGCTTCAAATCGACGAATCAACCGATATTAAAAATAAAGCACAACTGATGGCTATTGTACGTTTCGTTGACGAGGACTCTATTAAAGAACATTATTTATTTTGTAAGGAGGTTCCAGAGAGAACTACCGGTGAACAAATTTTCCAAGTAACTGATAATTTTTTTAAAATACATAATATTCAGTGGACCAATTGCGTTGCTATTTGTACAGATGGTGCTGCTGCAATGATGGGCAGTAAGAAAGGTTTTGTATCTTGTGTAAAACAAAAAAATCCGTCAATACAAATTACACATTGCTGCATACATCGAGAAGCATTGATGGTCAAAAATTTGCCCGAACAGCTTTCGATCACAATGAATGAATGTATTAAGATCATAAACATAATTAAATCGAGAGCCTTAAATTCGCGAATCTTTGGAATACTCTGTGAAGAAATGGGAAGCGAACATGAATCCTTACTGTTTTATACAGAAGTTCGTTGGTTATCCCGGGGAAAAGTTTTAGCTCGACTGTTTGAACTTCGCTACGAAGTGCGTGAGTTTCTTTCAAGTCAAGATATGTACGATCTATGCCAGCACCTTCATGATGAATACTGGATAGCCAAACTTGCATACATGGCGGATATATTCGAACATCTGAATGAACTTAATAAAAAAATGCAAGGACGGAATGAAAATATATTGACGTGCTCCGATAAATTACAAGGGTTCAAAAAGAAACTTGAACTTTGGCAGGAACAGTTGCAAAAAGGATGTCTAGAAATGTATCACAGGACCAACCACAGTACGATCGAAAACAAGCAGTTGATTGTGGATTTGGCCCAACAACATTTAAGTATGCTTCAACAAAAATTTGAATACTATTTCCATTCTATCAACACGGAACAATACAATTGGATTCGAAATCCTTTCGCAACCAATGCAATAAGTTCCACGGAAGCACTGCCATTGCAAACTCGAGAGGAGTTCACAGAATTAAGTAATGATATGACCCTAAAACTTAAATTCGACGAAGTTCCGTTAGATGTTTTCTGGATTTCCATCAAGACAGAATATCCACGCATCACCGACAATGCCATCTTCACACTACTTCCGTTTTCCACAACATATTTATGTGAGCAAAGTTTTTCAACGCTTGTATTAATTAAAAATGATAAACGGTCATGCTTAAAAGATCTTGACCAAGAAATGAGAGTTGCGCTGTCTAAAATTGAGCCGAATATAAAACTTTTGTGTTCAACGAAGCAAGCGCAGGTATCACATTAATCAGTCATCATCATGTCAAAATATTTATTACTATTGACGTGTCAACAGAAGTAAATTTAGTATAGCTACCTGTCCTACCTAGTATTTAGTATAGTTCTCATGTATGTACCTATTTGTATTTTTCATTCTATCTGAATAATAAAAAAAAATAAAAAAAAAATATGTATTATGTCCTGAGTGAAAATTTTGATGCCCCAAATCTGAAAGGGGCTTCTTCACATTTTAAAACAATAAAAAAAACTAAGGTAGTTTGGACATCCATAAATAATTAGTATACATGGAGTGAACTGACCCCCGACCTAGCTACGCCACTGCTATAAATATATTTTAGATTTTGGTGTGCCACGAAATTCTAGGGAGCAGTTTGGTGTGCCTCAGATGAGGAAAGGTTGCGGAGCACTGATCTAGACTATAGTAGATGCTGGAGGAGATGTAAGGGCACTGAAACACCATGGCGGTTGGCGATCAACTACTGTTGCTTAGGGATACATTAATGATTTCGAAAAGAATAAAAAATATATTGCAAATAAAATATAGAATTATATAACGCCTCAACTAGTTAGGTCATTTACAACATACAACGAACACAAAAATAAACAATAAACGTGCATAATTCAGTCCCACTTATTCAGTTTACGGGTTGTTCGAACTTTACAGTTAATCTCATTAATAAACAAAATAAGTTATTACAACTAAAACTTTTATATCATTGTTATAACTATTATGATTTGTGAATAAAGTTCTTTTTCTGTATTTATTGTTACAGTCGTCGATAAATTATAGTATTCTAGTATTCAACTAGCGGTAATGGTTACAACTCATTTGGAGATAAGGTTTTCAGATTAAATTTTAAAATGTTGATTTTTGGGCCCAATTGGACGGCCTTCTTCAGTGTTTTTCTTTTATTTAGTCCATTGTTTGTTTTTCTGGTTAATCGTTTTTAAATTAAGTGTATTGGATAGCTCTCTATCGAGTCGGGGAACCACCCAATCACTCCAAAGCAAAACGGTTGCATGATAAATACAAGTAAATATTGACGTATGATGTTTTAGACTTTGGTGTACTAATTGGATCGTTAACTGTCAATATATTACCTTTCGACACGTTGATCTTGACCTACCCAATTATTGATGATGGCATATAATAAATCATTCGACTGATGATTCGAATACTCGAAGAATTCGAATTTTAGTCATCCGAGTATTCGATTATGACGATCATTCGATTATGACCACCACTAGGACGTACTGCGCGTTGTCTCCCTTTGATATGCCGCCAAAAAACGGATCAGGGCTAGGACGCACGACGTACAGAACAAAACAATATGTCGCGCCTCGGAAGCTCGTCCACATCTGCAGATCTGTATCCGCCTTAATAAAGACATTGTACTGGCAGTGATATGGAGGAGTTCTTAATATTTTATGCTCATATTCCTCAACATATCACCTACCATCTAGTGTTTACATCATCAGCCATCATTTTTGCACAGTCTCTTCCATGATCCTTTCCATCACAGTATACATTGTATATTATTTTGGGAAGTATTGGTAGTGCTGAGGACTCGTCCTAGTAGAGAGTTTTGTATCCACCCTTCTCGACAACTTTGTCTCCACCACCGATATAGTTCGCCGCTACTGCGATTCCATAGACCTACTCATTAATGTCTTGTAGATAGAAGTCATCCCTTTCCATCGCTACTTCTTTTCATCATTTTAACTTAAGTATGTCAGAAGTATGTTAGAAGATCTTTTAGTAGTTAAGGATTGTTCATGTGGCCTACAGACTTAAGTGTTCTCATAGAAGCCACTAGCGATTAATAACTTCAATTGAAAATTGCATTAGTGTCTAGATTGTGCTTTTATAAAGGGCATGAATTTTATTTTAGAGATCAAAACTTTAATTATTTGTTCTGGCCTACCAAATTCCTGCGACTAATGTATTTGCTTCGCCTTTTAGACATTTTTTTTGTAATTTCGTCATAATTTCTGCTTGACGGTAGTTACCTAGTGAGATAATATTATTGAATTAGCAGTAAAAAAGTAGCCTTCCTCTGGTTCTCCATCAAAGTAAGGAAAATCTTTGTTGTGCAATTATTTTTTCTGTATTTGCGGTAGGATTTGATCTTAATGCACTTAAAAGCTTTCGGCAAAGTATTTTCATATCATTGTCTTGTTCTTGCATTTCATTGCTATTGCCTAAATTTCATTATCCTTCAACCACTCTGCAATTGTAGATGTTGAGTTCGCTCTAGGAAAGTCAGGAAGATCAAATTTGGATGTGGTTTATCTTGAACTTCTTTGACTTTTTTTACCCGAAACTCTAAGTTCTGCTTCTTGCAGCTCATGTTCTATATCTAACAGTTTCATGTTATTCTCTATTTGAATTTTTTGTCTTTTTAATTTATGGTTTTTCTATTCTTTATCCAATTCTAGCGTTTTTTTCTGAATGCTTATACTAGATGATGAGGAACCTGCTTCGGAAAAGGACTTTTTTGATCGTTGGTCGGGTATTGACTATTTTCTTGGCTGCCAAAATATTCCAGGCATTTGTTTATCTGAAGTAAGAATAGTTTAATTGAAAATGTTCTTCTTAGACGAAACAATTCTGAGGTATCTTCAAACACTGGACTATTACTAGTAAATAAAAATTCTGTGATGAACAAAAATAAAATGTACATTAATTTAACGATTTTAACGTATGTCCCTAAAGTTTTCGGAAAAAATAAAACATTTATTTTTTTGGTTGGGAAATAAATTTATTTAAAAATTAATAATGGGAAAGTATTTCTAGAACTCTAAACGTTATTTGATATTTTTATAGAACATACATGGATCCATGTTCTTCGATGGCACGTAGTTTTGGCCTTACATGGGCCATAAGCCTTTGGACCGTTGCTAAATCGATCTCACGAATTTTTTGCAGTATTCTTCGTCTTAACTGCTCCTCATTTTGGGCTTCCCATCCATTATCATATACTTTTCGACTTAAAAGGGCCCAAAACTCTTCTATAGGCCTCGCCTGAGGCACATTTGAAGGGTTGTCGCGCTTAGGAACAAAATTTATATTTTGAGCAGTTAACCAGTCTGTCGTTCTCCTGGCGTAATGGCATGGTGCTAGATCGGGCCAAAATAGCACTTCATCATTGGGATGATGAGTATGTATAAAGTTTGAAAGACATCTCTCAATGTAAATCTCCGCATTGATAGCTTCACTTCGAACACGTCCAACATGTGGCTGTGAAACACCAGCTTCCGAAATGGCACACCACACTAAAATTTCGTCGGCAAATTTAACCTTGCCTTTAAATCTAAAATGATCAGGAGCTCCTTCCGCATTACGTATATAAAATCCATCGTTACCTCTCATTTCGGAATTTGATAAAGTAAAATATTTTTCATCATCCATAATGATAATTTTACCGGGAAAATGAATACGTCTCAAAGCACGGCAACATCTGGGAATTTTTTCCAACTGAGCTACTGTGTATTTAGGAGCCTTTCTTCTTTTATAATATTTTAAATTATTTCTAGAGAGTGTTCTACTTACAGTCATCCGGCAAACATTGTATCTTCGGCCAACTTTGCGCAATGACTTTCCTAAGTTGTTTTCTACACTTTCAACCAATCTACGTTCTCGTGCACGACTTAAAACTTTTGGCCTCCCACTTTTTGGCAAATTAATGCATGGTATGCCATTTTCACAGTCTTTAATAGTCTGGTAAATTGTGGAAGTATTTTGGGCCCTGAAAATTCTAACACTATCGCGCTTAGGTACTTGTCCAACTAAATGATAAATACTTTGACGAATATTAAGCTTGTACGACATCTTGACAAACAATTAGTCAAAACTGACATTTAGCAACATACTTTGAGTTGTTTACTAACTTTGTTTCCAATGGAAACTTGATCCTAGGCTGTCTGCGATAAATAAATAAAAATAGATTTTTTTCCGAAAACTTTAGGGACATACGTTAGGGTGACCATGGATCGAACTCAACGAAAAAATTGCTTTAAATTTGACAAAACATCCTCTGCAAGAGACTGAAAGAACCAAAACCAAGAAAAAACCTATAGACTTAGAATTATCAAAAAAGAAAGCCGTAACTTTTAGCGTTAAGTTAGTAAAAACCACTGAATTCTCGAAATATGATAAAAACAAACCAAGAAACCCTCATACAACTTCAGAAAAGAAAAATAATTTACATGCAATTAAAACTAAACCAGAAATATCATCTAGAAAAAATACATCGATTTCCAAAGAACTGGTAGATAATAAGAAAGAAAGAAATCCTATAAACTTAAGCAATATACAAATAAAATCTAGAATTACAAGTAATCCTTCAAAAGCAGAAACCAAACCAAATCCAATTAAACCTAAAATCAACTCTGTTTTACCAGAGTTTATCAAATCTATTCATACAGACGAATATTCTAATAGACCTTCAACAGCTACATTACCACACGCCACTGTTACAAATAAAAACAAAGTTGGTCCTGATAATTTAAATGTATCTCCATCTTCGAAATAAAATTCCTCTGCAGTATGAAAACGATTTTGAATCGTACGAATCCGATTTTGAAGAACACTCTTCTTCGAGTACAGCAAATATGATACGCGACATATCGAGCAGCAGTTCATTGAGTAGCTCTTTAGAAGAACCAATGTCATTCGAAAAACATTTAACAAATGGCGTAATTTTATCGAGTGGAAGTGAAGATGATAAAACACTCGATTCTGGTAACTTTGAGATGCAGGGTTACAAACATAAACCCATGCTGGATAATATTAAAGAAGCTATAGAAAAAGAAAATACAAATATATCGAATTATGTTTCGTTTTCTGATGAAGGATTTGAAGATCACAAATCGTTTCAGTTTGTAAATTTTGTAGAAGCTCAAATAAAAAATAAACGTAGAAATAGCATTCAAATGAGACAAAAACGTGGGGAAGAAATACTAAGTATGGTTAGATTAGATTGTTGCAGTTTTACATTAATTAATTTAGCACCGATTTCATATAAAGTGTATAATAGAAATTTCGGATGATGATATCGATGAAGAAATACGAACATACGAGGTTGAAAAGGTGAAAAAAGGCACGCAGCAACCAGAAGTCTTCATTAGTTATAATAAAGCAGAAACTAACAGTAATAATGATAGCAAAAAACGTTAAAAAAATATTTAATAAGAAGTTTATATTATCTGCCTTTGAAGTAATTTTAAAAATCCAAGAATAATCTAGTATACAGCGATATAATTCAGAAAGTGAACCTTTAAGTAAAAGCATTGCTAATTTTAAAGCAAATATAAGTATTTTTTCAGGCTCTCATGTTACAAGCATTCATTTTCCTTCAGACAAAAATTTATAATTATAAGTTTGTGATATTATTATACTTGTTTCGGTGGCGGGCTATACTACTACGAGAATATGGCAACACTATCAGCATTCTGCACACATTCACGGCATTAAATTACTGCCTAGTTTTTCCGCATTTAACTATATTATTAAATTTTCTTAATTTAATATAAGAATTTCGATTGTGCCTGCATTTTTCTTTATAATCCCAAATAAAATATTTTTCATTGATGTCAAGTTGCAGGAAAAATAAAATACAAAAGTCTTTATTTCGCCACAGACCTCAAATTTCTGAAGCATGTGAACATCGGATATTGGAACGTTTTAGTTGGTAGTTTCGCCGTTTGACCCGTAACGCTCCGTGACGCTCCGTGACGTGTATTATATTAAAACGGGAGCAAAAATGTGCGAATCTCTGCTCCTCCGCCATATTTCACCTTTTTTACTATTTACGACGTAACGCGAATTTATTGGACAAGTAATGTGCTATCCGAAGAATAGCTCGTAAATTTTCCAACATGGCTGGTTCGGTGTACGTGCGGTATAACGGAGACGGAATGTAACACACTCCAACCGATATTTATTTGACACTCATATACACTGCAAGCACCTGCATTTAACTTCTAGATGTCATCGCTTGATTTGTTTCAATTGACCGCAAACTGGTAGTTTGTTTATGTTTACTGCTGGATCTACGGATTTAGCACCTTTTTGGATTTACGATATTACCGGTTTATTTGCCGTTAAATGTTAAACTGATAATTCAAAATTTATACTCACAAAATCTAGCGGTTCTATTCCCCGAAGGATCAAAAGTTTTTTTTATATTTAATAGTGCGTTTAACACCACGATTCTCTCAAATGAACATAGATAAACGCTATTATACTAATTTTCGCAATATTAAAAGTTCAAAATATTCTACAGAGTTCTTATATACTTTTTTAAATAAATACGTATTTATTAGGGAAAGTTAATAACTTTAAAACATAAACTTTTAATTTTCATAAGAAATCTAAGAAAAAACACATGACTATGTAAAAACAACCCAATATTATAAGAGGAATTTCAACAAAATCAAATTGGAATATTCTGGTCCCTTTTGTATAAAGATGACGTTAGAAGGACGGTTTTAATTTCAGCTTCAGTGAGCGAGTCAGTGTCTCCCTTTCCATCTGCAATATATTTCTGATATATACTTAACCACAAAATTTAGGTTATTTAAACAAAATAGCTTCTTTTTCGATTTTTTGCAAGGTTAAAATTAAAAAAAAAACAGACCCAGCTTAATATACAATAAGTTCCCACTTACCTCGACAAAAAGTTCATGCTTGCCCCTATATAACTTTTGATCGGGGTAAGTGTGACCCATATCAAATAACGTTTTAGAAATTAATTACAAACAGTAACTATAACAATTTTGAAAATTAGATGAAGAAATGACTATGAATGAGATTTTCTATCTTAAACTTAAAATACTAAAAGAACAAATAAAAAAAAACAGGCCACTCCGTAAATTTACCAATAGGACCAAAAGTAATAGTTAAGAAGTCAATGAATTATTGTTTGCTATGAAACACGTTGAATATAATATAAAAGGGCAACTCCACTTTTAATCGTCTATTCAAATATAATTCATTACTTCATCAAGATTAAGATTAAATTCGTGCTTTGCCATCGTAAGTTTTCTATATGTTTTTTGGGTGTGAACACGGCCGTTTCTTTTGTAGTATGATGAGTTTTTTGACCTGGTTATAACTCTAACAGTGATTTGGCAATTTTCCCTTTACACAAAAAAGAAAACGCCAGTAATTGTTATTAAACTACCACTCTCTTTATTACTTCAGTTTATATTAATAAATCTGAATGTGTATAATTGAATAAAAGCTTTTGTTCGCCGTGTTCATTTTTGACCCTAAATTTATCAACACTTATTAAGGTTGAAAGCTCAAACGACGCCATTTCTCAAGCCAGAGGAGGTCAGATATTTAAATTTCCCAAATATTTAATCATTTTCTGGACACGTCACCTATTGTAAATATTTTGAACTTTTATTATTTAATTTCATGTCAGTACAGATCATAAATGAAGGGTACAGGGGAAAAAGATGAATGTCCAAAAATTCCAATTTTAAGCTAATGGCGGGAATATTATGCTAAAATGCTACAAGAATCCGATAAAATATTGAAACCAATCAAAATAGATAAGAGTAGCAAGCCACAGCAAATAGAAATTTTACCGCACAAGGGAAAAAAGATTAACGTCCCGGCGAACTGGGGAAAAAGACGAATGTCCATAAATATGGCAATCGCGCATTATTTTGTTTTTCTCTCGATACTTTTTCCCATTTTATTAGGCGCTATTTTACTATTTCAGTAGTTCATGTGCCGTTTAATCGACCACTTGCTGTATGCTGTTTTTTTCTTGTGCCACGTGCAATCGAAATATTTCACAATGAGTGATGAAGACATTGAAGTTGTTAGTGCAGTTTTTCCTCTAAGGCAGCCATACTCAACCTGGCTTTTTTGTGCGGCCCTCCAGGCTTTTTTGTGCAGCCCCAAACACTATTATTAGGAATTGAAATGGTTGATCTACAGTCCTATTTTGAAATAAATTGTCCTTGCGACTTTTCAAAGCTTATTAAAACAACTAAAACAACATGAGGACCTAAAACGGATCCTTATCATCACCCATTGTCTTTATTTAAATATCGTGAATCATATAACGGAGCTTGCACAACTTCTGTAGTGATACCGCCTAGAAGAAAGTAAAAAAATATTGATTTGTTACCTCCTGGCCAATTTGAAGTACCTTCTTTAAAATACAACGAGAAACTCCCTATATCTTTGAAAAAGTTTCAAGACCTACAAGAACTTAAAAGATTTTGTGAGCCAAATGCATGTAAGTACTTTGAAAACTTACCTTATAACCACACTACCAAAGATGAAGACGCTTAATTTACCCTTATGTGTCTTAGTTTTAATAAAAAGGACTTATTTTAAATTATTTGTTTATTAAGAACTTGCCCTAATTTTTCACTATTAGGTTATAATTTACAGTACTCAAATTAACTTTTTGACGTTCGCTGTATGTTTTTTATTAAATTATAACATTACCTAATATTTTAATATGTTCTACCGAAATTTACCATTATGTGCCTTAGTTTTAATAAAAAGGTACTTATTTAGATTATTTGTTTATTAAGAGCTTGCCCTAAGTTATTACTAATCTTAAGAATTTTTTGTTGATTTTTTTGTACTAATACATCTAAAGCGCCCTGTATTTTTTTATGAGAATTTGTTTACTATTTTCGTTGGTACTACTTTTATATAACCAAAATTAAAGTTGTATGCTCTTTCGTTTCAATAAATAATGGCATTACTAGCACATAGTTTATGATAAATTACTCCATTTCCCCACTCGAACCTATGTCGTATAACTCTTTTTATAACTATTTTTTTTTTCCAGCTACAAAAATTAACCTGTGCACTCAATAATTGGTAACGAAGTAATCTATACTACCAGGTATTGAGAAAAACATATTTGAACCAAATATATTTTCAGACAAGTATTGTAGAAGTCTTCAAATTTTAAAATCATACTTTCTCAGAAACTTATTTTTGTGACATTCATCTTTTTTCTCCCGTACCCTTCAAAATAATCTGACAAAGAACGGTGAGAATATCGGGTATAGATCCGAAAACTAAAGTATGAAATTTTTAGAAATTTGAAAATATAAACCTCAAATCCCCCTACGAAAATAAGGAATTTATCCATACATTCCCAATGTGAAAAGGAACTAAAAAAAAGAGAAAATATGTGCCCCAACCAGGGATCGAACCTGAAACCTCAGAGTGTAGCCCTCTGCGGATTTATCAATTAGATGTGCCACGATGGTCTGTTTGACTGTTCGTAAGTCATAAATAATTGAAGAAATGAATAATAGTATATTACACACCGAGGTGGGAAGAGTTTCATTCCTGTCGTGAGATTAGTTAGATCTCAAGACAGGAATGAAACTTCCTATCGAGGTTTGTATACTATTTTATTTACAACCATCATATTTCGATCAAAGTTAATAAATCTCTGTTTCGTTCTGAACATACCTAAAATATTACATTTAACGACAAAGTACCAAGCGCGCGGTTTTCTCAGAATAATCAAGTAAATATATTGTTACTGTGATAAAGCCGGATATTAAATTCGCGAATAATAAATATCAATAAGTAGTTTGTTGTATTTTAGTTCATTGTTGTTTTTTATTGTTTGCCATTAAGGTATTATAAAATTTGTCAAAAAAAATGTGTTATTTTTTTTTAAATATAAAAATATTCATCTAGAATAGATGAAATGAGGGCGGGAAGTGAGTGCGGGAAGTAGAGGTGTGTAATGTGACACTTCCCAACCTTCAATGACGTTAGTAATGACAACATTACATATAATGGTTGTAAATAAAATTAATAAATCAGTCTGTACCTTGGTTATAAAGAATCAAATACTCATTAATACTAGGGTTTTTTTTTGCGTTGAGCCTAGTAAAGTAAAACAAAGTTTTTTTTACAAAAAACATTTATTTGTAATTTTTTAAAGTATTCTCTTCCACAGTCAATGCATTTTTGCATCCCCGAAAATAATTCTTGAAAACATGTTCTCCAATCTTCTGGTCTTAGTTTGTTTCTTTCATTTTTAAAGGCCGAAATAAGAAGAAATCATTAGGTGCTAGGTCTGGATTATACGGCGAATGGCCCATTATTTCTATGTTTTGGGTATTCAAATATTTATTTGTTCGAGCAGCAGTGTTAGCGTTATCTTGAACGTTTTTTGTAAACTTATTGAAGAACCTGAGGCAAACAAACTGTAGAGTACCAGTCTGGATTAACACTTCGTTTATTCTCCAGTGCTACAGTGGAAGCATGCCCAGTAATTTCAAAAAACTTACGATTGTTGCTTTTTTTCGGGATCATAGCAGTATATCATATCCATGTTTCAATACCTGTGATGATGATGATGATGATGATGATGTACACCAAATTAGACGATCCACGGTCAAAGCACAATTACATATGGTCTTCTTTTTAAGCTAAAGTCAAATTGTGGGGAATCCACCGAGATCAAAGCTTACGAATTTTCATATATTTGTGTAAAATAGTGTTAATTGCTTTCACACCAATCTATAAAGTTGCTTGTATGTTGCTGACAGTAATGTGCCAGTCCTCTTTAATCATGTTCCGAATAAGATCAATTTTTTTCTGTACCTACTGTTTGACTGATGAGCTCGAAAACTATCATTTAAGCAAAATCGACCAAGTAAAAATTCATTGTACCACCGTTTTACGGTAGCGAAGGAACACGACTTATCACAAAACACTCGATTGATTTTCTCAAAACATTTTCTGTGTAAGCCACGCTTGAAATTGTAAAAAATCCCAGCCAGATAATGCTCCTTGTTTATTTCCATAACTTATTAACGAAAGGATTACTTTAAACTCCTATAACTTACAATCAGGAATATCTGACAACTGTCACTAACTAAACTAGATTGAAATGTCGACAAAATTTATTGCCAAAATATATCATGGCCTGCTGGATAGGGTTAGCGAAAAGAGAACAGCCCTCGTAAACTTTATTGTCCCCTATCCAGTCCTAACGTATGCGCATTTCCCAGTGAATCACCCTATATAAACATCGAATTTCAAATGTTTACCTATCCACGCTAACCTAATTCCCAACCCTTTTATTACTATATGTATAAAGACCTTTCAAAAGTTTTTCCAACCTTCACATCTATACCATTCCTTTTAGCTAAATTACATTAAGCCTGCCTAATATTATGTTTTCTTAGGACAACATCTCAAAAATCTTATCAATTCGTCCTTTTTTCGGCCAGTGCCGACCCTTCTAAGCGCGTATTCACCTTGGCGTTACGCACTTGACCGTAAAATAATAGATGACTTTGCAAATGTGCCTTCTGAACCCACAACCCTTTTCAAGGGGTAGGTGCTTCTCTGCGTAGAAGTCCTAAGTCCTAACACAGATAGATTTGTTTCACTAGTAATCTGGCGGTGAGACGGGTTACGGGTTATGGGTTATAATTTTCAATTATTTTATTACAGAGTCGGTTAGAGTACTTTTGTTTTCAGATTTTATGTAAAGTGATAAAAAAAATGGTTCTAAAGTAGACATTGGAAAAATTCTTCTTTTTAAGTGTGTCTAAATTTAATTCAGAGTTGTCTATCTGTCTTTGTCGATCATGATCTACTGCAAAAACATTTTTTTGGATAACTCTTTGCTAATAATTTGTTCCAATATTAAATATTATGTAAAATGAGTATATGCCCTTCAGTTATTTTTTTAATTCAGGGTGGCTATGGAGATTTGACATATTTTTGTGCGAATAAATTTAATTAATATCAATTAATACATAATGAAAGTGAAAATCACAACATTTTGGCTATTATTCTTTGTGTTAACAGTCTTTGTAGAATGTTATTTAAATATTAGTTACCTTTTTTAATAATTAATTGTTAATTTTTGGCTACATCCTTAGATGCATTGTGCAATCAAAAAAATGGAATGTCGAAGTAACATGGCAAATTAATTATGACGGGAGATTTGCTTGGATTGGGTCACTGCGTTGTTGGCCATGAGTGGAGCTGCCATCACTAACACGGTGCAGGGCTAAGTCAGATCGCTACTTTACCATAACCCAAGTATCGTACCCACATAGTTAAGGGTTGGTTAGGTAAGGTTATTGTATGAATATTCTACACCATAATTGTTGTTCTTGTGTAGTTTACCACATTTATAACTAGTGTTATTATATTAAAGTTTAATTTTTTGATATTGAGTTTTACTGAATCTAAAAGCAACGAAGGTGTAACTTAGGGAATCCGTAAATTACTTGCACATTTAGGAAAAACAGACTTCTTAAGTCGTTATTGTGTATATATTATTTGGCTTATCATTAAACCCTAAGTGTTTGATGACCACTGATATTCCACGAATAGAGTCTGGTTCAGAAAGAAAAATGACGTGAGAAAAATCGGTTGAAATCCGAAAAACCGAAATGTAATTATGGAAATATGAAAACGAAAAATCCGCAATTCCACTTACGCAAAAATCGGTGTAAAGTATTTTACCCAGAACTTTCCTCTATATAGAAATTCTAAAAACAGGGAACTCCTAAGCTCTTACTTTTTAATAATAATAATAATTTAATTAAAACTAACCAAAAACCGTATTTCACATTTCTCTCTCCATCGATCTTCCTCTTGATCCCACCCGAATTCTCACTTCGCGTCCACTCGGTATTCTTCGCCACGATCATCGTTATTGAACAATAATGATTGGCTGCTTTAAAATAGTCCAGTTACACAAACCAAAAGGACAATTTATATTATGTCCATTCAAGTTGGACCTTTTTTGATTAAATACAGCTCCTTTCAGTGCCATTTCAAATTTTGTAAAACTTATTTAAGATTTGTAATCTTTGGCTTCTAAAATTTTCAGATACCAATTTTAGTCGAAATCTGTCGACTTTTAAAAATAATTTTTATTTTAAAAACTGCTCACTCTGTATTGGAAGTATAACTGGTTTTGAGCCAGAAAGGAACCTTGTGTCCATACAAAATTTGAAGTTTTTCTATAAATCCGTTTTTGACAGACAGACAGACAGACAGACAGACAGACAGACAGACAGACAGACAGACAGACAGACAGACAGACAGACAGACAGACAGACAGACAGACAGACAGACAGACAGACAGACAGACAGACAGACAGACAGACAGACAGACAGACAGACAGACAGACAGACAGACAGACAGACAGACAGACAGACAGACAGACAGACAGACAGACAGACAGACAGACAGACAGACAGACAGACAGACAGACAGACAGACAGACAGACAGACAGACAGACAGACAGACAGACAGACAGACAGACAGACAGACAGACAGACAGACAGACAGACAGACAGGCAGAAAACAAATCAAAGACAAGAGAATTGGGATAAGAATTTGTGTGGGAGTCGGAATCTGATTGATTATTTTTAAATTATTTTCGACCAGTCCGGTTCTGCTCTAATCCCTTAAATCAGTAAAGAAAACTTGTGTTTCGTACAAATTTTTTATTAAACCAGCAAAACGCTTTAATAAAAACTTTGTACGAAACACAAGTGTTCTTTGCTGATCCAAGTTACTGCACACAACCGTTAACCTTTTTTGGTTCCTTTTAATTAGAATCCCAACTAAATACAATTCTTGTACCGGTAACCATAACAACGATCTTTAGTCAAAGGACGTCTAGAATATTCGAGAGCAACTGGAGCGCCACATATGTTTATAAACAAAGTTCTGTAGTTCTAGTTGAGATATCGTGTTCAAATTAATATTGTCAATGAAAATTAGTATATCAGTAAAATAAATACAAATTAGTGTTGTGTTTAGTACAAATAAATTGAGTTACAATCATTATAAGCTGCCAAAATATTGTAAGTACGAGGCGGATGTAAAAATATGCAACAAATTTGGTCAATAGAGACGAACGTGAACGTTCATTTCCAACTAGTAATTCAAATTAAGTTTTCACTAGACGTACCTTGTATCCAAAAGATGTCTTTTCGTAGTGAGTCGTAGAAAAAATACTTATCAATAGTTTGATAGGCTTTATTACATAAAGAAATCATGTTATTAACAATTAAAAATACTTATTTTGTTAATGAAGCATAATTATTTTTTTTATGTATATGAAGCAAAATGAGTTCATTTAAAGCTATTCATTCAATCATCATCCCTTTTGAATTTTAATAACATACACACAAAGATTTTTTGTTAACAACAGAAGCAATCTCATCAATTCTTAATGCATCGTTAAAAGCACGGAGGTAACATGTTGTTCTAAAATACGATATTGTATGACTAATGAATTAGAAACTTTCCGACCAGAGGACCTCAATTCATGAAATCAAGAGATTAATTATCAAGAGAAAATGATGTAGGACAATGAATTCCCTTGAGTTCCAACCTTTCGAATCGAGCCGAACCTTTATTAGAGATTCGGTACGATATAAATATCAGACCGGTTCGCGTCCATCCCTATTTTTTAGGGTTTTAATATGTTTTTAAATTAACCGTGCAAGATGAATTCCAGACGGGCTCGATAGCAGCGCAACTAACATCATTATTTATTAAATGGCTCAAATGCAATGTACTATTTACATCAATTAGATATGAGAATGGCGTTGTAAACAAGAGAGACAAAATTAAAAGTAAACAAAACGATTCGTCGGCCTTTTGTCAACATTCGCATTGTTTTGGAAATCCGACATATATAGAAATTTATAATAATATTTTGCTATCCGTCCCATGTATGATGTGTAATATGTGTGTTCAAATATATTCGTTTCGTTGAATAAATTCGGGCAATTGGAAAATCCATTAAAAAAATTAATAAATCGAAAAAAACGACTATGTTATAGGTAATTAAAAATTCAAATTTGTTGGCAAATGTTTGAAGCGAATGTAATGAATAATGGTTGAATACATTCAAAAATATTATTATTCCTAAATTCTAATGATTTAATAAGAGGAATGAAAGATTCTCCATAGTCTCAATAAATAAAATTTTAAATCAATACCTAACACATAAAATATTTTACTATATTTAAAAGATGCAACTAGTTTCGGCTAACAAGCAATCATCAGATCTATAATAAAAAAGGGAAATATGACTTGTAATAGTATGAAAAGAATAGAGATGTTATACTTACAATGAAATGAAGTTGTTATAACAGCAAATAATACGGTTGATATCGCAGTTTGACATTGATATGTGGTAAATTAAACTACTAATAACTCGACTAACAGTGGCGGGGCAAGACCTAAATTTTATGTGGGCAAGATACAAGAATTGCAGAAACATAAATTTCCTGCTTTTAGCTTAACTGAACTCCTGCACCATAATCCAGATTAGATGCTGTATCTGCTTCAATAGATAAAATTGACAATGTTAAAAGTCTTTGCTGGCCCATTGTACTTATTAATTTTTTATTAGTTTTTTTTGTGAAAAGCTCCTTTCAAAAGAAGTTGTACTTAATGGTACTGTTAACAAAATTTGAATGACAATATAAATATTTGGATAAATTTCATTCAACTTATTTTCTATTATGTATTGGAGCAGCTGTTTTACATCTTTAATGAACTCAGGTAAAGGGATCATTATTTGTAAATCTTCATAAAATTCGTAAGGTTTGAAAGCAAGCACTGCTCTCACCCACTCGAGAACAGTTCACTTTAAATAATTTTAAAGGTGATGCTTTTCAAAACAAATACAAAAATAAGTCAAAAATCATATAAAGGGGGACGTCTTAGGAGAGAAATAGAAAAGAAAAAAGAAAAAAAGGGAAAAGGCAAGAAAGAGAAAGAAAGCAAACAAAAACGCGAAAGGACACACCTTTCAAATGATTTACTTTTCACCTGAGGAAAAACATTCCGGAATCGAATATTAGAGGAGAATAAAAAAAAGTAAACTAAATCGGAACGTTCTGTTAAATATAATAATTTGATTTTCACTTTTTAAAATAATTATATTGTTTTGTAAATAAAGTAGATTATTTTTAATATTCTTGCATAGAACGATTGCCAAAAAAAAGTTTTAAATTGACACACTATATATGTGCGTAATAGTTTAATTATTTCACTTTAACGAGTAAGACTTTTAAATGTTCTAACTATAAAACCATTTTTTTTACTTATTTTAGTTCTATGGACCGGTTTATTTTTTATTTAATATTTATCCCTTTCAATCAGTGGACCTCATTCTCACATCAAAATCTGTTTATAAAAACAGAAAACAAAATAAGCAAATATATGGTTATTTACAGGATTCTACCAATTTAGCATACCTACTCAGTAAAAATTGTAGTTTATGCAACAAGAGTAGATATGGACAATCCACTCGAGTTGTACAGTATATTTTTTCTACGACCCACTAACAAAAATCTACAAATTAAAAAATTATTTTAGGTTGTTAAGACAAAATAATTAAATTTACAATAATTTATGAATTTTATTGATTTATAAAATAAAATAAACTTAAAAGAAAATTTAAACCCGGGCTATTCGCGTAGAAGGCAGATGCTCTGCCCACAGCTCCATGGCCACTTTTGTGATTTTAGTTTTAATACTCGTAATTAAATTAGTTTGATAAAGTTTGATAAAAAATTTCAAAATATTAACCAAATAAAAATAAAAATGCTATTATTTATCGTTTCTACACAAAAATAACTTTCGTTTTAATGTATATTTAACCTCAAAAATCAAAAAATATACTGACAATTAGTTTGACAGAATTATCACTTATTTAAAATTTTAAAAATAATAGTGATTTTGTGTCCAAAATATGAGCTGTGATTAGTGGATTTCATTTTTTTGCAGTGTTCTCACTACCTAGAATGGATATGAAATATATTCGTTCAGTTGAACGCAATAGCATACTTTTTCGTTTTGTAATCTGAGCGTAGATAAGCTACTATCCATGTGGGTGTAGAAAAACGATATTACCTATTTCGAGAGATATATATTGAAACAAAAACAGATTTTGATCATGTTTAGAATTTAGCATACTTTTTTGTTTAAAATAATTCGTTATTCGTCGTTTTTATATTAAATTCAAAATACAGAGTGTTTGAAAGTTAACATTCTTTTATATAATTTTTGCTTACATATAGGTAGGTCAAATGTGAGAAGAAAACGAAATAAATATTTTTCATAAGTTAAAGAAAGCTGCATTAAACCTTTGAGGCGTGAGGCCGTAGGCGGTGGCCCACGTCGCCCGCGCCTTGCGTCGTTTCTGTCGACTAATAACTAAATGCTAAATGTAAAATATAAGATAAAATCGACCTAATCGTATTGGAAGAAGAGGAGCTTTATCTGTTTTACGTAGATTGTATGACGGTTTCCATTTTTATGAAGAGCTACTAGAGGAGTAACAAATATGAAAAAGGGGAAACCAAAATTTAGTAAATATCAAGAAGCGGAAAACCCACCATTTGCAACTCTTAAAGGATTTATTTCATCATCATCATCATCTGAATTAGGGCGTGGTTCAAAGCTCTAGGCTTATTGTACCCCTCACAGTTTCTATCCCATCAGATTGATTTTCTTGATGAATTCAAGAATATGTCTGATGGGCGCTTTCGCGATTTCTTCAGGTTCCGGATATTGTACCCCGAAGTACCATTCCCGTTCCCATTTAAGGTTCCGGATTTATTTATTAATTTTGTTTTTTTTTATATGTAACAGTATCTAAAAGAACAATCGTACAATCTATAGATCCCTTGTTTGCTCACCTTTACATATTGAAAATAAAAATGCTCTTCTTCTGAGACGATTATCAGCATCAACTTTATCATCTGCTGAGTTGCAATCGTTACAATAAATCTAGGGACTGTCTATTCGTCCAGACGCTTGGACAAATAGGCGATTGTGCTAAATATCCGGGCATAAAATTGCCCCCAGACGAACATTGAAGATAGTTTATAGGTTAGAATTTATTGAAAGTAAGTGTAAGTAAAAGTAAACATTTCTTTGGTTATGAATAACGTTTAAACAAGTATTTATTTTAAATATGTTTTACGTTATATGCTTCTCCTACAGGTCCAGCAGGACCTTCAAATTCTTTCTCTCAGTCAGGTCTAATGGAGTACTCTGAAGATTCAGAGTACTAATTATCTATTATTATTCTCTTCGATCCATCAATGGAACATTCGCTCTTTTAACTCAAACATAGATAATCTAAAGATCCTAATTAAGGACAATCCAGACATAATCCTACTTAATGAAACTTGGATGAAGGAAGATTATAGGTTAAGTTGTAGAGGTTACCAAACATTGAGAAATGATAGATTGGATGGCTATGGAGGCATAGCCTGTTTAATTAAAAACAATTTAGATTTTCAGCCTCTTCTAATAGATTACTCTCTAGACCTTCCAACTCAAGTTCAAGCCATCTATCTCCCCCACTGCCAATTAAATTTAGTGAATATTTATTGCAAAAAAAAAAAATAATTGGTTTAATTTTATTCAGACATTTAACAAACCTCTTTTGGTTATGGGGGACTTAAATTGTAATCATGTGTGTTGGGTAAGCTCTTCAAATAGCTCAAACGGTAAAAATATAATAAATTCTTTAGATTCTTTACAGTTAGTGTTTTTAAATGATGGCTCTCCTACATGAATTTCTCCACCAAATGGTGGTAAATCTGACGTTTAGTTAACCTTTTTTTCAATAGATTTAGCTCATAAATCAACTTGGGAAGTGATTCCGGATTTGGGCTTTAGTGACCATTTCCCTACCAAATGTCAATCATCATTCTTCCCTGAAGTCCATTTGGAATAAAATTAATACCATTTCTGGTTTAAAACAAAATCTTTCGAATCTAATGCCTACCCAATCGATTGCGCAAGAAATCTTAAACATTCTTTCCCCTCCTTCCCTGGAAAATGTGTACCAAATTAATAGCTTATCTCATTCAGAATCCCCCTTTACTCTTAATGAATACTCAAGTGTGTTAAATTTGAAACGAGACTCTTCTCCAGGCTTAGATCTTATTTCATACTCTATGCTAAATAATTTACCTCGTTCAGGCTCCTTGTTTCTTCTGAGTAGGTATCTTTAATAAGTGTCTGTTAACAGGCTCAATTCCTCAACAATGGAATCAATCCTTAATTCTACATATAATTAATCCAAATAAGGATAAAATGGTAGCTTCAAATTATAGGCTTATTCCCCTTTCCTCTTGCGTAGACAAAGTATTAGAATTCTTAATCAAAAATCGACTTGAATGGCATTTGGAAAATAACCAAAATCTTAATCCCTTACAATTGGGCTTTAGAAGAGGCAGGCGTTGTACGGATTGTGTTGTCTATCTTACCTCACAAGTGTAAATAGGCTTCTTCCTTAATGAATTTACTATTGGTCTCTTCATTGATATTTCTGCTGCATATGATTCAGTTAATATTCCTCGATTATATTCCATTTTACTAGATGCGAATGTCTCAGTGGATTTGGCCAATTTAATACATTTCTTTTTAGCCCAAAGAGAACTATTTACTCGAGACAATTTGGGCCACATCCATGGTCCTCAAACTACTAATCAAGGTCTTCCTCAAGGTTCTCCGCTCAGTCCCATTTTGTTTAACCTTTATACCTTGTCTCTATTTAATATTCTGTCTAATAATTTTAAATTAATTCAATATGCTGATGATCTGGTAATACTAATTAATAGATCGAATGTTTACAATATGATTCCACGTATCAACTCCTTTTTGCTTAAATTAGAGTTCTGGTTGGAAAAACTTAACCTTAATCTTTCATTGCATAAAACTTCGGCACATTTATTCACTAAAGGGGTAACTAAAATTACTTTACCTAATATCATCTATAAATCTCAAATCATTATGGAAGGATAAAGTTAAATATCTGGGGATAAGCATTCATAAGAATCTTAAAAATGGATTTAAATGTTAAGATCAATCGTAACCTCAATGTCATGCATGCTCTCTGTGGGACTTGGTGGGGATGTGACCCACAAATATTAAGAATTTTACATAAATCAATCATTTTGTCCCATTTGGATTATGGATGTCAAATTATAATACCGTGTTCGCAGGATATACAAAAGAAGTTAGATACACTTCAGAACCAAAGCCTTCGTATCATCACAGGGTGTATGAAATTTACCCCAATTCTAGCCTTATTGACAGACAGGTAAAATCCCCCTTAGATTTAGAATGGCTATCCCTTAAGTACAAGTACCTAATTAAAAATATGTCTTTGGTAAACAATCCCATTATCACTGCTTTAAGAAAACTAAAAAGATTATGTGGAGTCTCTACCTACTGGAACAACAAAAGTAATCCTCTACTAATCCAGCTCATCAGTCAATTCGATGTCGTGAATCCTCACTTATATACTTCAGAGCTTTTACCATGTTATAAATTTGATTTACAATCCCAACTGGCCTCCATTCCTATCGTAAACATTAGCGCTACTAAATCTGAAAGTATAGGAATTGTACAATATCAGAATATCATCAGGACATACCCATCTTACACCAAGTTCTTTAACGATGGCTCAATAAGCTCTTCCGGTCACTCAGGGTTTGGAGTGTATAGTACAGATATAGATTATGCATTCTCAAGTAAGCTTCCTTTCCATACTCAAATTTGTACAGCTGAAGTTGTAGCTATCAATAAGGCCTTGCAAGTAATATTAGACAAATATAGAAATATCTTCATTTTACACTTGTTCTCAAATTTTTTAAACACTGACCATTTCAGGGAAATTATGTATGGAAGAAAAATTATAGAGAATTACATCACAAGCAACTTTTAGTTGACAACTTTTCTTCTCTAAGCATAAATAACAGATATATTCCAAAAACTACCTATAACACCATGGGGAGGGTTTCATCAACAAAGTGAAATAATTCAAATAAGAGTGTTTTAATAAAAAAATAAATAAAAATAAAAAAAAAATTATAAAAAGATATAAATTAATGAACAAAAACAAGCAGTTAATAGCGATCAGCACCAATACGATGGAGAAAACGGTGACGCGAAGGCCCTCCAAAATATTTCTTTTGAAAGTGGTTCACTGCCCTTGAGCCGACCCTGTACTAGACCATCGAGTAAGGTGCGTTGTCGTTGTAATATGAATAAGGAAGATTATATCGAAGAATAAATTCATTGTTAAAATATTATTTTTATTATTAATAGGTCAGGTGCGGAACAACATATTTATGAAAAAAATTATTGAATCGTATATACAATACAGTAATCGAATTATCTAATACAGCAGCAGCGGTATTAAGAAAAAATGCTGCGTTTAACAATATTTTAATTGCGGAAGTAGTTTATCTTGTTCGGCTTACGACCTATCAACGATAGAAGCGATGCAGCGGACTGGCATGTAGCGAGTAGCCGGCACAGTCTCAGTTTTATAGCTTCAATCTATAACAATAATTGAAGTTAACTCGATTAGATGTAAAGTGAAACCTTAGAGGAGCCGAACGGCGATTGTGATTGCGTTTGTTCTTTATTTTCCATTCATGAAAGTTTATCCAAGTAAGCTTTTATCCGGTAAATAGCCTGCCTGTCGACCCGTCTACGTGAACTCACGTGGGGGTTTTAGTACACGCGGTTCTATCAAGTAACAACAAATTAATATATTTTTAAACGAGCAAATTATAATGTATTTAATTTTTCTGGAAAAAATATCAACGTTACGGCATCAATCATGTTGCGTACAGACTTCATCAGTTCTTAGGAACAACAAACGATTTTGGACGATCATCACGAAATTCATCACTGACAAAAACACGACCACGACGAAATCTTGTAAACCATTTGTAAACAGTCTTTTTTTGATTGTGCATCATTACCAAAAGTTAAACGAAGCGATTAGAGGCCTTTCTGTTGAGTAAGACCTTTATTAAAACCGTAAAAAATCATTCAATTAACATTTCCGTTCCTTCACAAAATTGCTATTTTTAAACGCTAACTTTAAACAAATTACTTGGATAATTTTCCTCGCCTGTCAGATTTGAAACTTTAACCAATCACATCGCAATTTACGTTATCGTTAGAACCAATCAGAAACAAATACATCGACTATTTTCACTGACTATTTGAAATCGACTATCCGTGCATGGTGCTCGATATTCACCTATGTTGACAGCAACTCCCATACTTGATTATAGGTGTAATATTAAAAGTGGTTACTGTCAAATAATATTGAGTGTTAGACGAAAAATTAATATATTAGTGAAACGTTTAAAATGAACCGATTTGGTTGTGTTAATAGCGAATAAATAGACAGTTTTATAGACAATAGTACCCCTAATAATACAATCCAAAGTAAAAATAGTGTGTGGAATCAGTTTATGAAATTTTGCGTTCAGCGCGCAAATATGTTTTATCAAATGATAAAACTGTTACTGAACTATGTAATGTCTTAAAAGATTGGGCTTGGAACATGAAAAAAGAAGACGGAAGCGACTACAAAGAGTATTCTTAAAAGTGTATGTGGAACTCAACTGCTAAGACGTTACAAGAAATATATCTTAAAAAATTGGAAAAATCCGCCGACGGTCGAACGGGCTATTTTTTTTAGATCTTCTGAAACATATTTCAAAATACTTTTTTTGCCCTGCAAACGCTATAAAATATTTTTTTTCTTACCTTAAAACTATTAAAATGTGTCCTCCAATTTCGATGTTGAAAAAATTTGAACTACTTACATCATTTTGATTAATTTCTTGTTATAGAAACTGCTAAATAATAACACTAGACCATTCGTAATGCAATAAACCATCCAAAATTTTTCGTAAACAGTTTATTTTTTTAATTTAAGCCTATGTTTAGGTTCGTCGGAATTTTTTAATTTTCGTAAAGACTATGACAATTAAGATTTGCAGTGTGACATATGTCTAAAAGAAATACAATGTTGCTATATCAATTATCTATTACATACCAATGGTAATTTTTACCTATGCCCTGCATTGTACCAGGCCAACCAATTGACTTCAGTATCAGAAAAATTATATAAAACTAACGATTTAAAAAATACCCATATAAAGATCTTCTTCCTCACCCTCATCGGCAGAGTACTCTTCGACCACCTAACCTAAACTAAACTAACAATATACAATAAGAAAATGAAGCAACGATTTCTTGTAGGGTGGCGGCTTCGCCGCCACCAGAAAATTTTAGCCGACCGGCATAGACTCCAACGGCCTGGACTCAGCTCAAATTGAACAAAACCTAACCTAACCAACCCTCATTAGCGTCTGGCCAGTGAACCTTAATCCCAACTTTTAACGAACGTATATTTATCGTGAGCATCTAATAATAAGAA
Source organism: Psylliodes chrysocephalus (assembly GCA_927349885.1). Classification (NCBI taxonomy): domain Eukaryota; kingdom Metazoa; phylum Arthropoda; class Insecta; order Coleoptera; family Chrysomelidae; genus Psylliodes; species Psylliodes chrysocephalus. Next base: position 22,235,274 of record OV651820.1, read on the forward strand.
AATATACAATAAGTAGACGAAGCAACGACTTCTTGTAGGGTGGCGGCTTCGCCGCCACCAGAAAATTTTAACCCATACCTGGCTACGCCGACCGGCATAAACTCCAACGGCCTGGACACAGCTCAAATTTAAAAAAAAATTTTTTTTAATATTAGATAAGTACCGACATGCCGTAATTAACGTACAATCATCATAAAATGAAATAAAAAAGACGGTTGTCTATGATTACTACAAATGTTTTCACTTCGAGATCCAATGTAATTTTTCACTAACCGAATTATTTCCTGATATGTTTTCTTACTCGATTTGGCAACACTGCATTTATAAAAACTAGACACATCAATTGTCATTGAAAATAATTTAATGTTTATTTGTTTTTCTAACTTTTCTAACTAAAAATGAAAAATAAGAAAATTTGATCGTTTATGAAAAAATTTGGTTCGGTTTATTGCTCTATGAATGGTCTTATGTTGATATTTTGCCGTTTTTACAACAAGAAATCAGTGAAAATGGTTTATTTCACATTTGTTTTATGATGGAGACCCGACAACAAATTTTAAGGATTGTAAGGTAAACATTTTTTGTAAATAAGTGTTAACGGACCCAAAATTGTTATGTATAGTGTGTTTCAAAGTGTCTAGAAACTCTTTATAACATTTCAATAGTTATATCCGCCGTTCGAGTGTCGGCGTATAAAGTTTAATATAAAGATAGATCCATTTCAAGGTATTGAATTTAAAAGTGCCCGCAATGTACGAAATGCAAACATTTTCAGAGAAAAGGAAAAAAAGTTCTACAGATCTAAGTTTAAAACATATACACGATAATATTGACAAATTGGATGAACAAACTCCAGACGGTCTCCAAAAGATTTTCTATTATTTGGCTTCCGTGGAATTAGCTTGGCGCGGTGGGGAAGGCGCAACATGTTTAGAGAATATTTTAAATTTGAAACCTCTGAAGATGGTAAAGAAACAGGCAGGTTGGAATATAATCCTATTTTTACGAAAATTTGCCAAGGAGTAGACAAAAAATTTGCAGATAGTAAGTGGTTGATTCCAAATACTCAAAATCCGCAATACTGCCCAGTTAGATTATTCAAAAAATTGATTGGAAAACGAGGTCCACAATTCACATGTTGTAATTTCAAATCCATTTTGGCAAAATATTAACTCTTTCTGGTACAAAAATTCACCTATTGGAAATAATGAGTTTCCTAAATGGACCAAATTGGGTGCGGAGTCTATTGGATTAGACACCAAGCGTTTAAAGATTACTAACCATTCTTGTCGCTCGACAGCAGTCTCTCAACTTGCAAAGTCAGGTGTATCGGAGCAACAATTGATTAAAATAACTGGGCATTCTAGTTCATCATCTATTTAACCATACTTACAGATGGATGACCAGCATCATCAAAGTGTTATTAACCAACTTCGAGGACATACAGAAAGTCAAGCTTTCACTTCTGTGAATACTGCTTTTAATCCGGTAGAAGAAAGTCAAGTTTCTACTGCTACCATGAATACCGCTACTTCGCCAAAGCAGGATGAATGCCCCAAATTATGCAAACTGGAAATATCACTTACAATAATTGTTCTTTTAACTTTAACTAATTTTTTCTAATTTATAAAATAAAAGTTATTTTCATGTGTATTTATTTTTTTTTTAGTTACAACTAGGGCTCTAGAAATAATCTTACTAAATATATCTCGACCTTAATAAATTAGCGCCTATTTTTATTGTTACTAAATTTTTCGTGTATTTTTCAATTTGTCTCGACAATTTTATAATTAATAATCAAAGAATAAAGTCCTAGAGCTAAAGCTTTCGGACTCTATTCAGATTATTAATGACAAAATTATGTCTCGACAAATTGGTACCAAAAACACTCAAAATTTAGATACAATAAAAATAGTCGACTATTTATCAAGGTCTCGTTATATTACCCTTGATCTGAGCTGATACTGTATGAACAATAACGAATGCCAAATGTTGCATGCATACGCTATAATAGTGTGACGTCATGGTGCAAAAACAAATCATTTAGTTATTACTATTAACATAACAATTTGGAGTTTTTATAAAAAAAATTTAAAGTGTGAACACAACTGATAATTCACATAATATATTGTTTACAAAGAAAATAAACCCGATCAAGTGCGAGTCGGACTCGCGCATTAATAGTTTCCCATCATCGTACAATATTTATTACTATGTAGGTACTTTTTAGTTTTATTATTATTTGTTGTTATAGTGGCAACATAAATACATATTCTGTGACCTATCACGGACAGACAGACGGACAGTGGAGGCTTAGTAATACGGTCCCGTTGGTTACTCTTCGAGTAAAAATCCCTGAACAGAATATTTTAAAAGTAAATTTTTTTTAATAGGTTTTGGCATAGGTCAACAACAAGTTTTTTTACAGTTTTCTGATATTCACTGGTCTCAAAACCATATTTGGAGTTTTATTTTTGTTGTGCAATCTATTTTTCGAAGTCTAGCTTTTATAATAGCCCACAGTTTTTCGATAGAACTTAGTGTCCTGGTCATGAATAAAATCTTTGTCCATAATACTGCTTGACCATTGACATCAACTTTCCTTAGTTTTGGTCCTGTTTTTGTTATAAAGGTACTTGATCCCTTGGGCCGGTCGAAGGCATGGTGAACTATCAAAAGTACAGACATGCTAGAACAAAGCCTGGAAACTGAACCAAGCAAAGTCGATGCAGTTTTTTAACAAGATTCATCTTCATGTGTCGACGGTCATGATGAAATATTTCATGTCTTGAATCGCCAGATAACTCACTAGGTCTAAATCTTATCGAAATAATGTGAACTATTATAAAAGCTAGAATTCGTAAAATATATTATACAACGAAAAGATACTAAAATCCAGATATGATTTCTAGACCGGCAAATATCACAAAAGTGTAAAAAAACTTGTTGGCGCTATATTAAAACGTGCTGAAAAAGTTATAAATATCAAGGGAGAATCTGTGGTAAAAAGCCATAACTTGACACGTCGACATTTTACCGAAATTAAATTATCAGCATCTCTGTGTTCGTCTCCGTGAGATCTACAAGATGGTATAACTTGATAAATCGAATTCCCTAAAATAACAGAGGTATGTCAGAAGTTTGCATTACAGACGAAGCAATAACTTAATATGTATGCTCTCCTGTAAAGTTACAATAACTCAACATATCAAGTTATGGTTTCTAATCACAGTCCTAATAAAACTTTTTGGTTTTAATACTATTCTATATTTATAAACGAAAATAAAAATCCTAAAAATTATTTTCGTTTATGAAAATGGCCATATTTGAGCAGTTGAATAACACCTCTACGATTTATTCTCTATTTGTTTGTTACCAATAAATAATGATTTTTTAAATGATCAATTGTTCTCACCTTAATTGGCAAATTAGTGTAGTAAAAAAAATTGTTTAAAAATAGGTATATTACAAAATTATTTTTATTGTAATTGTATGATTTTAGATGAATATAATCTTGAAAACAATAAAAATAAAATTTCAATTGATACCTCTATTTTTATTTATTGTTCTAAAGAATTACTATACTATTTACTACTTTTGAAGTATATTTCAAATCTCTTAAATAAAAACAAGATATACACAAACGGTTGAAAACATGATACTATAAAAAAAAAGATGATATTACGCATATAGATACAACGTCACGGTTACGTTTTTTTGGCGTGGAGGCGTGGCATTTACGAATTTGAGGTATCAGCTGATCGAAAACAGCGCGAAAATAAATTTTAATCTGCTCATAGCATAAAATGATGTGTCATGTGTCATTTCCCTGTTTAACTTGTATTAGAGTAACGAAGTGGAAGGGAATGACGTATGATAATTGATGATACGATACAAAGATGTCCCCCTTCAAACTAAAATCGACCTGTCCGAGCGTTTTTCAACATCCACGATATTAATACCCAAAATCCTCATGTCAAGTTTTCGTTTTTGAACTTTGTTCCAACATAATAGCAAATCGGTTTACGTACTGCCGGGATTCTGCGCAGTCTAGATTTGGTGTTCCCACAAACCTCGTACTAAAAACTGTACAAAATCATAGTGTTCCAACATACTTAAACCTAATGACAAACCAGTTTTTGTACTGTCAAATCAGTTCCTGGGTCTGAATAGGAACGAATTGTCAAGACATGCGCAAAACGAAAGTGAGCTCGTAAATAAATCACGACCAACTCTGGAAATGTCGTGATTATATTCGTTTTGATAGCATCGATCGTAGTCTTGATCGTAATTTGGTTTTTATTCATTATCATTATTTATAGTAAATTATTTTATGAGTACTGTACTAACCAATCGAATAATCAAAATTTATAAATCTTTTAATGAGTTTTATAATTTTTTATTTATCAAATTCACAATTTAACATCTGTTATTTTTTTACTTTTACGTTATTGACAGTGCCTGTATCTCTGTATCTGTAACATGTGGAGGGTGGGTTACACCCACGGCACTTGGGCCTCATTAGGCCCATTGTGCATCCTCCTAAGCACCTCCTAGCTCGTGAGCCAGTCTACAGATTTAATGTAGTTGACAACGTCGCCAAGAGGTGCTTCTCTTATATCAACCGGTGTTAGCAGATACTCGACGAACATAAATCTTCTAATAAATGAGAGCGTCGAGTAATCGTAAAGGATATGCTCGATGGTCTCATCTTCTTGTTCGCACCCTCTGCAGAGAGCGAATTCTGACAGCCCCATGATATGGAGATGCTTTTGTACTTGGCAATGACCAGTCTGAATGCCGGTGACTAGGCGCAGATTCTTTCTAGTCATAGTCAAGTATTTGTTTGCTGCAGTGTTGTCAGGATAACTTAAGAGCTCCCTGGCAGCTCTACAGTTTCTTGTCCGACAACAGAAACATGTGTTCCAACACAACCAAGTTCCGAATTCAGTCCCAATCATTGACAGGCCGTGGACTGGTCGTCGACTATCAGTCATCGACAATAAGTTGAGGACTGTTTTGTGTATGGTTCCAAGATTGTTGTTGGAACAAACCTATTGTACCGGAAGTAATAGCTTTGTTCACAGAGCTTGTCGCCGATAAGTACATGATTTGTCACTGATAAATAATCAGAAACGTTTGTGCGCAACTGCGATTTGTAACAAATCCCTGACAAGTGATCGCCGCGAACGACTTCTGTACCAAAATAACTATCATACACTTTAACTATAAATGAAAAGTGAGACAGAAGACTTTGGATTGTAAAGATGGTTTTTAAAACAGATATCATAAACATTGCATTGTAAAAATTGTAGATTTTAATTATTGTTTAATTTTCTTTTTTCAATTCCTTAATGTAATTCTTGCATCACTTATACTTACTACTCACGTCCTGACAAATTGTCCGCGCTAACGTTAGCTATATATCTGTTATTTACGTTTGGAGAAGAAAATTCTTCAAATAAAAATTACTTCTAATATTGTCTATAATTGTCGTTCTATACAAAATTTTCCTAAAATGGTCTGTATTCGAGAAATTTGACAAAATGTAAAAGAAATAATTTTTTACAAAAATTGTATAAATAAAAATTGTTTGTAATATAATTCTCTATAATTTATCCTATACATAATTTCTCTAAAATGGACCGTATTCGAGATATTTGATAAAATGTGTAAATTTCGAATTTTGAGGAAAACTCAAAAACGGACCAATAAAAAACCATTAAATTTTAAACATAAGTTTTATTTCGGCCTGACGTAAAATGATTAGATTTTGTACAAAGTCGGAACATCTGGGGGGGTACCTTATGGGAGGCCGTTTTTATATTTTATGGAATATATGTTATTTATGTTTGGAGAAGAAAATTGTTCAAATAAAAGTTACTTCTAATATTATTATCTATAATTTTTGCTTTATGTCAAAATTTCCTGAAATGGTCCGTATTCGAGAAATTTGACAAAATGTGCAAAATTCTGATTTTTATGAAAATTGTTGAACTAAAAGTTGTTTGCGATATCGATCTTTATGATTTTCTAAAATGAACCGTAATAGAAAAATTGTAGGGAAAGTGCTAAATTTAAATTTTTCAGCATTTTCGTTTTCAATGAATATCTATAGAAAAATGTTTCGAGGTAGATGTATGTGGAAAATGTATATATTTAGTTTATCCTCTAAACATTTATAGAGGATCTGCAATAGGTTGTACAAAATAACCGGAAAAAGCCTGTAATAACTAGATAAAAAAGTCATGTGTTGGACACATCAGATTTTTTATTTTATGATTAATAATTTATATATAATTTTTTTTCAATATTCTAATAAAACATGTATCTATCTCTTCATTATTTATGATAGAAACCCGTTTTTCGTTGTATGTTACATATGGATGAGCAATCTATATAACTATATATCATTGGATCACACCCTTCAAGTACACGAGCGCAATTCTAGCCATTTTCTAAAATCATATTTACTGCTATTTAGCGGACACTTTTTGTGATTTAACTTATTATTTACGTCACCACTAATGCATCAGATTGCAATTCTGCTCCAAAGTGTAAGTTACTTGTAGGTTATTAGAAGTTTTTATTGGTCATGTAGGTATCACTAGGACTAATATATCTAATACCACGAATTATAGGAGATTAGGTGAGAAATAGAAGTTTCGATGTATTATGTTAACCAGATAAAGAATGTACTTTTTGTAGTTTTCTAAATGGTGCCTTCTTAATAACATTATGAATCTTAAATGGTTCTTGACCTATTATTTTGAAACTCTAATAAGATAAATGCCGCAACTGGATCATTGACGGGTTATCAGTAGCGGTTCATCAACTTTTATACAGAGGACGTATAAGAAGTTGTATCTTAAATTACAAAAATGTTTGTAATAAAGATGTTTGTCGTTAAATTTATATTTTTACTGTGTTTTTGTGTTAAATAGGGAAAAATTTTAAAACAAAATAATAAAATGACATATACTATTAAGAGATCGATTTCTGGAATAAAAATTATTGTTTCCTAGAAAACTTTCAAACTAGTATCTATTCAAATATTATCAATTTGAATATACAGTGTGTCCAATTAAGTCGTTACTATATGGGAAACTTTTTTCTGTTAGTTTTATGGAAAAAACGTATTCTTTGTAAAAAGTAATGCATGGTCTAAAGCTCAAAAACACTCAGTTGTTATTGAGCCGTATAGGGGATGTATCAAAAAATATAAATTTTGTTCACAGCATCTTAATTTTTGACAAACCTCGTATACGACAAATAAAATTTCATATCTGATGGTTGTATTTTAGGTTTTAGACCATGCATAACTTTTTTCATAAAATTAATACAATTTTAACATTTTGAATAGTTGAATCTGATTTATCTCTATCCAAATAAACACATCAAAAATGCACACTTGACTTTTGAAAACACCCTGTATTTATTTAAACAACGAATCCAGAAATGTAAAAACCAAAAAGGTGTTTCGTTTAAAATAACAAAATTGACATCTACTACTTCAAACTAGAACAAAACAAAAAAAATAATTACGAAACCATTAGAAATCTGAAGCGGTTAACCGGGAACATAAATAGATGTTATTTTAATTCCACTTCTGTGGAAAATCAAACGCGCACTGTCTGAACCAACAAAAGTTCCATTTAAAACCGTGAGATATCCGGAGGAATGTTTACCGATCCGAGAACGGGAGACAGAATAGGATAGATAGTATCTATCCCTAACGAACGATGGCCGTATGTTGTTTCAACTGCATAACCGATCATTTATTTTGATGGCTCCCTTCGGATTATTTCCCAGCGATATGTAAACACTAAACACCATTATTTCGGCTTCATCTGGGACAGTTATGATCGCTATTTATGCGAACGCTTCAGGTAGGTTGATGCGGAAACTGGGAGCTTTTACGGTGAACAGTTCTTTATTTTTTTCGGCCCCCCGGTGGTAGCTTACGGTTGCACCTAGAACTATTGTTCACGGAAAACGAATCTCGGTAAATCTGATTACAGATTAGAATTATGAAAGGTTATGGTTAGTTGTGATCTTGCCTATTTTTGTCCCCCACATAAAACTGGACTAGTCTTTAGAAAGACCACGATTAATAATATTATCATCTTCATCTTTATTTTCATATACAAAATATATATTAGTTACACCTATTTTTCTATTTTAAGTGATCCGTTTGTCTAAAAATTAAACGTGGAGGTACCTACCTATCACTTAGACTCCAGTCTGTAGTTAGTTTCATTCCTTTATTTTTAGATTAATATTTTAACACAATCAGCCGGTTGCAATAACGATTGTTAAAATCTCTCGTTAGCTAATGAACCCATAACTTTATTCACTCCCTAAATGATAAATTTAGCAACGGCGCTTATTTAAATGACAGTATAAAGTAAAGTAGACGATATTCGACTCTCAAAAGTTATCTCTGTTTCTGTCGACCCGTTTAATAAAACACACGGCAGGTGAAGACGAACGATATGTTTTCACAATAAGTCCAAAGCGCCAAGAGCCGAGACTAGACGAACTTTTAACGTGAGAATTGTTTACAAAATATACTTATATTTGAAAATATGCAAAGAAAACGAATTTTAAGAGGATTTAACAATGTGAAAAATTGGATTTTTAGGCGGAAAACAAAGAATTATTCACAAATGTACTCGTCAGTACTTTAATTATAAGAAATGATAATTCTTTATTTATAATTCTTTATATAATATGTTCTTGTAGCAAAACCTAATATGCAGTGATATAACTTTATTAATAATGAAAATAACAAATTTTGGGAAATGAAAAGGAACAACATGACAGAATATAAAATATTATTAATTTCCCTGTTCTATAATCTAAATTAATAACAAAAAAGTACATCAATCAATTAAAAAATAAAAAGTAAATGGTATTTTACTTTTTTGTTGTTTACTGTTTAAAATGTTTCGGTTTCGGCCCAAGGGGTGTTTTCAGGACTAAATGCAGCTGTTATATATGAAACTTTTTTATTAAGAAGTGTGATGTCTTCAAAATAAGGCAAAGGGCGGATTGCCAGATGAGGGGATAAGTCGAATAAGATACATTACTGGTTGTTAGAGCAGAATATGTATTTAGGCTGGATATATTTAACTTTACCAAGAAAGAAATGAAACAAGTACCTAAGATTGTGGTAGCTGCGAAAGAGGTGAGAAACAAAGATCACCTTCCGTAAACCAGCTGAGTTTTTGTATCCCAAAATACTAAATTAGTACCAGTTGACTAAAAATAACAATAACTTCAGTAGTAAACCTAAAACAATGTCACTAATATCTTTAATAAAACTTAAGGATTTTAAGTCGTTACTAAAGATTGGGTATTTTCAGTATTACATTTCTTGTTCTACTAGATCACGTGGAATACGGATATTGTTTAAAGCTCGTTACTATTCTAAAAAGCAAAATGCGGTTTCTGATTGACCTTTTATGCTTTTGTCACAATATGATTCCAGATACTGCCCAGCCGTGCATAGTGTTTTCATGCCATTTTTACAGATTTAAATGTACATTTAAAGAGAATAATTAATGGTTTATATTGCGTGACCTGTGGAACGATCGGATAGAATGACTTCACCCCGGCATTTACCATCAGGCTGGTAGAAGCCTGGTAGAAGCCTGCTTCATTTTTTAGAAGTTGCCATATAACTTCTAAAAAATGAAGCATCTAGAGCTGCCCTACTCAACCTGCGGCCCGAAAGCTTTTTTTGCTGCACGAAATACTACTAACAAGGTGCTTTTTAAAACTATAAGTTTCTATATTTTAAATCTTGAGCGAAATGCTAATTTTTTTAAATAAATATTTGAAATTCGTCGAGTTACTGCAAAAACAAGATAACTCACATTTTTATTCGAGAAAACGCCGTTCAAAAGTTTAAAATTGAATAAAAAATCAGAAAAAGCTTTAAACTGTTTAATAAACAATAACTCCAATGAAAAAAAGGTATTCAAAACATAATTAGTCTTCACAAAGTATAAACTAAGAATCCATCGATGGATAAAAAAGTCACTTAGCTTATTTTAACTGTCTACATACAGGTCATAATATTTAATGTATGTGAACCATCTTCAATTAAAGATTCAGGTACCGTGTCTTTAACTTTATTGGATACAAGTATATTGTGATAATAACGGTGAAATTCATCACTTGTAGTACCTGCTTTGCAAAGTTTTAATAAATCTTTCTTCTCACACTTTTTGCAAGTATTTTCAAAACTATTTTTTTCACCCTTTGAGGCATCCGTCTATTGGTTTTTGAAGATTAGCTGTATCGCGGAAAGAACGGGTGACGTAATCACCTTGTCGATTTCGGAACAATCGAGAAAAGCCAGAGGCAACTCTAGGCAAAACAAAATATGGCTTGGGCAAAATGTTAAAGTATTTCAACAAATACATTCAACAAAAATAAGTGTTCTGGACTTAATCTTGTTTTGGCAGAAATATATACTAAATACATTTAACAAAATAAGTTATGTCTCTTATCTGGACACACAGCAATTGAACACAATGTTATGATTATGTTTCAGTATAAATATCACTCATCTTGTTTGTGCATATTTTGAGTGTATTAATCGAGGGGCTTTCCACTGTTCAAAATTTGTACACCCATTGCCGTATTTCCTAAACAATGCCGGCATTTCTGAAACATTTACTATATTGCCGAAACATTTCCGGCATTTCTCAACTATTGCCGGCATTTCCGAGCCATTGCCGGCATTTCCAAACCATTGCCGGCATTTCCGAACCATTGCCGGCATTTCTTTTTTTAATCCAGGTAGCCAAAATTATGAAAATATACATATGTTCGTCAGAACATTTTTACTTTCCTAACTGTATACAGATAAGGAAAGTATAGAAATCATGATATTTTTTTTTCGACCTCGAGTTTTCGACGGTTTTTTACATTTTGTGGCCCCCTGAATCCGTTGTGATTATTTTCGCAATGTTGTCTGTGTGCATGTGTGTCTGTATACTCGATAACTCATGAACGAATTAAGAAAAAAACATCAAATTTTAAATTTAAGCTTGGTAAGCGGATTAAATTTTTGGGAATAGTCGGAGGGAGTACTTTATACACAGTCGTTTTTCTACTTTATAGAAAAAAACTGTTATTTACGCTTGGCGAAGAAAATTCTTTCAACAAAAGTTACTTGTGATATAATTCTCTACATTTCTTGCCCTATATATTGACAAAAAGTACAAATTTCCAATTTTTAAGAAAATTGATTAAATAAAAGTTTCTTGTGATGTCATTCTCTATAATTTTGGACCTATACATATTTTTCCAAAAATGGACCGTATTCAAGATATTTGAGAAAAAGTGCAAATTTCAAAGAATTAAAAACGGATTAAAGAAAAAATACCAACATTTAAACTAGAACTCCATCTTAAGCTTTAAGGTTCTTTATAGGGTGTCTTTTTTACTTTAAAGAATATCTTTTTTTTACGATTGGAGAAGAAAATTCTTCAAATAAAAGTTGTTTGCAATATCATTCTTCATAATTTTTGCCGTATACATAATTTTCCTAAAATGGTCCGTAATCGAGAAATTTAACAAAAAGTGCAAACATCGAACTTTTAAGAAAATTGTTGAAATAATAGTCGCTTGTGATGTCATTCTCTATAATTTTTATTCTATGCATGATTTCCCTAAAATGGACCGTATTCGAGATATTTGAGGAAAAGTGCAAATTTCGAATTTCAGTTCAAAAATGGAGAAAAGCCAATTTAAAAAAAGTGTTTCGAGTAAGATGTGTATGGAAAATATATGTATTTATTTCATCTCTAAAAATTTACAGAAGCGATACTGTAGGTTGTACAAAATAATTGGAAAAAGCCTGTAATAATTAGACAGGAAAGTCACGTGTTAGGTTTTACTTTTAATTTCTAATAAAAATCAAGTAACAATTCTTTAAAGCTACTTTTGTTACAATAATTTTAAATTGGAATAAAGGATAGTAAAACTGTACATTATACAAAAATAACATTTATTTATATAACCTATTTAAAAAAACGTTTTAAATACTGAAGAATAAATTACTAATTAAATTAACACGAAAATACGTAACATATTTTTATCCCGCTAGAGGGCGCTATAATAAAAAATAACGTAATTAACAGTCATATTGCTAAATTCTCCATAAAATTACCTTTTTAATGGTGCGCCATACTTTGTACTTGAAATAAAAATCTTCCTGTCTCAAGAAATTTATATTATTTTTTTTGTTATTAGGAGATATTGCCAATGGAAAGTTTTTAAATTGGCATTCTGTATAACTGTCATCAGTATGTTGTCAACCATTTAAAAAAATCATAATCATTTATAGTGACCCGTTCTATAAAAATATTCGTATGTTTCATTATTATATTGCGGAGCAATACAATGTCACAATAACATTTAGTATTTAATTTCTACCTAAATAAAATATTAATTATTTCATATCATATTTCTCACTCCACCTCTGATAATACCTATTTACGAAATGATGCAATAATCAGTGCTCAAATGAGTCTCAAGTATTACACGAATAAGTTGCTGCACATGCCGAAAAAAACTATTCAATATTTCGAAAATGTTCATAAAAAGATCCAGTCCTTAGGGCTACATAAATAAATAAGATTTTTCTTGGAACTTGGAATGAAATTAAATTAAAAGTACCTAATTATATTGTTTCAAATGTTCTGAATATTTTATCTGCAGTTAGCTATTAGGTATATTTAATTATATTCTATAATGTTGCATAATACAAACAGAGCCGAAAAACATGATATAAACTATGTAGTTGAAAATAGAATTAAAAGAAATACTTGCCGTCGTTTTATCATTAATTTTACAGCTTTCCACTCTACACAATCTACACACCGCTCTAAACACGTGTTAGTAAATGTTTATTTTAAAACGGGGATGAATAATTGGTCAAGCTTTTGCCTTGCATTTCCGAGACAATGCCGTGCATTTCCGAAACAATGCCGTGCATTTCCCAAACAATGCCGTGCATTTCCCAAACAATGCCGTGCATTTCCCAAACAATGCCAGTATTGCCGAAACAATGCTGGCATTGCCCAAACATTTCCGGTATTGCCGAAACAATTCCAACATTGCCTAAAGTATTTCTTAACATTTCCGAAAAATTTGTACACCTATTGCCGAAGTGGAAAGCCCCTCGGTATTAATATGGAGTTAGTTTTTATTGCCATCTGTTTATCATAGATATAGACTTCGTTCCACTTGTCTTGTTTATACCGTATATTTTGTAGACGAAAGTGTACTTAACTCGAAAATGCCAAAAGTGGAGTTATCTTATTTTTGCAGTATCCCATCAATATATTTATGTTCTGTGTTTTATTTATTAAAGATCCCCACTAACTAATTTTAAATGGATGGCCTGAAAAAGGGTCATTATCCAAAAATATTGTGGCCCGTGTAACATAGCAAACATCCGAATGTGCCCGAATGAAAAAAAGGTTGAGTATGGTTGATCTAGAGACAGCTCTCGGCGACGTTAATAATCTGCAGGATTTTGACGATGGATGTCTGATGTCTGTAGTTTGTAGACACCGCTCAGCGTTCATCAGCAGATTTTTGATGAGTTAATAACCTACAGGACTTTGATTAGTTTAGAAGATGGCTGTTTGTAGACACCCCTCAGCGTCAACTAGCAGGTTTTTGACCTGCAGGACTTTGATGAGCAATGAAGATGCGGCTGTCTCTACACATCTCTCAACGGCAACCAGCAGGGTTTGACAAGTTAAGAGGCAGGTTCTATATACCCCTGGAAGAGGGGCATTATGGGGCCTAAGTGTTGTGAAAGTACCCACCTTCCCCACCTTACAGATACAGATAGTTTATATTGTTAATTAAAATTAGTGTAGGATGTTGCTATGAAATTAGAATGTCCATTTGACAAAAAATATCATGTGGTCCTATTTATAAAAAGGCAGCAATTTATAAAGTTAATTTTATTCAATAATCAAGAAAACTTTGTTCTGTATAATTAATTATAAATTTTTATGGCTTTGATATTCACAATATGTCTCAGTTTGTAATTTGATTTTTATTATGTGTTTTGTGTAGGCTTGTTACTGTTTCCCTGTTATAAAATTGCTTAGATCTCTTAATATTATTTGACGATATAGAAACTCAACTTTACAACAAAAAATATATGTTTAAAACACCTGTCTTGAAGTAAAATAGGTAATTCTTGTTTTGTTTCTAAATATTGAAATGCTATAATTTTAAAACACGTTTGGGCCAGAACCATTTTATTCAGTGAATACTTGGAAAAGCGCTTTTCGTTGTCCTATTTAAATATGGGTACCAATCTCTATAACGATATATATCATTGGTCATATTGCGAACACGCTATCGAGAATCGGAATGCGTTTTTAATGGACCATTAGACTTAATGAGTCTATAAATATTTAATGATCGTTCTTGCAACCGGCTGAATGACAATAATTATTATTAATAGTATGAACATAACTTAGTTAGAAAACTTAATTATATCCAATTTATTTAATATATTCATTTTTTAATTTTTTTTTATTTTTTTTATTTTTTTATTTTTCTTTTTCTTTGTATTTAATTTTAGTTCAATAAAGAGTAGTGCAAAAGAAGAGACACACCAGACTTTTACCACGAGCGAACAAAAATTGTGTCAGCTCAAGCGAGTGTGAAAAGAGTTTTTCCCGCATGTTACACACTTCATTTTTTCTACTACTGCTCATTAATTGTTGAACGAACATTTGCCATTCGTAAATATATCGATACATTTTTAACAGCACGTCTTTTCTTTTTTTTTTTATTTTTTTTGTTTATTGATATTTAGATAATTAAAAATTAAATGATGGTATGAAAAAAATAGAAATGAAAACAAAAAAGATACCAAGGCAGAGTATCGAACCGCAAGATCATGTATTTACTTTTTAAAATTTGTCTGATCTACGCACTGCGCTACGAAGGTATTTCTTATATTGGTTTTTGTAATAGACAAAATTTTTGTATGTACTATATATACTTAATTTTAAAACTAGGAGGAGCGAATTGATAAGTAAGTCGAATTTACAAAGAAAAGAAATACTAAAAAAGGTAAATTTGAATTCGACTTGTGTTAGTGATGGGCATAATCGAATTGTCGTCATAATCGAATACTCGGATGGTTGAAAATTCAATTTATCGAGTATTCGAATCATATAATTCGAATGATTTATTATATGTCATCCTCAATGATTGGATAGGAGGTTAACTAGCCAATCAGAACGCAGTACACCAAAGTATAAAACGTCATACGTTAATGTTTACTCTAATTTATCATGCAAACGTTGTGGCATACGGCGTCGGCGCACTGCCTACTGATTGGAGTGATTTGGTAGTTCCCCGACTTAACAGAGATCTATCCAATCAGAACGCGATACGCTAAAAGAGAGGACGCAAAAACGTTGCATGTGCAGGAAATAAGTAATTTTGGCTGCCCACTCTACTTCATATTTTAACAAGTCACCTGAGGACCTATTTTCAAACTCGTGCGAAATTATATCTCTCAAGATTTTCATGAGAAATGTCATATGTCAGCGTGAAAATAGTATTTTGAAAGCCAGTGAGAATTAAAATCCTTTGGACAACATTAATTTTCCCGAAAAAACTGAGTCACTTCTCATTGGCTTTAAAAATACTATTTCCACGTTTACGAATGACATTTCTCATGAAAAATGAGAGAAATAATACTCCCATAGTTTTAAAATAGGTCCCCAAGTGACTTTCGTTCTTTTATTACAATGTCAGACCTTTTAAGACCAATGTCAATGACAAAGGACAGCGGTTTTTCTAACAAATTTTTCCTGAAGCAAAAATAAAATACCATTTATGACGTTTAGGTTTTAAATAGTATAAAGAATATTGGAAAGTCCATCATTTGTTTTACTTTAGATGAATAATATTTAAATAAGTAATATTTTACAAATATTTAAAAGTTATGAACTTTCCAATATTTTTTAATGAAATTTAAAACCTAAAACGCAAAATATAGTAGTCTTTTATTTTTGCTTAATTACTTCAGAAAACGTTTAATAGATTTACAAATGACATTTGCAACCGTGTTAATTCCAGACATACGTTTTATTAAACTCATCGTGTTACGTATTTGTTGACATTATGAGATAGAAATTTAAAGTGACGTCTTGCATTACTTCGAATAAAGTTTTCTAATCTAAAAAAATCGTAAAAAAAGTGAACTGGGTCTTAAATGATTCGAATGATATTGGCATAATCAAATTAATTCGAATAATGGTATTCAAATAATTTACCATTCGAATGATCACATCACTATTGTGTAGGTATCATTTGAAACAAATATGAAATCATAGATAAAGAATTGCCATTAGATATTTTGATCTATATGAAGTGGTCTGTCAAATAACCCACCATACCATAGTGTTTAGGCGTAGAATTCAACAATTTTCATTAAATAAAAATTGTTGCTAACCTTTTAATTTTTATTTTACCCGCCTATGTTGATGATGAGATAAACAACAATACAATAGCCGAAATATCTTCGAAATTATGGAAAAAAACATTTGCTGCTGTATATGGTATGGTTAAGTATTTAGTGATTATATTACCGAAGGTTGTGGCTGGAACATGTGAAGCCATATCCAAAAAAATAGTTCGAATAACGGATATTATTTGTTTTCTCGTTTATATTATGGAAGTTGTATACAGAGCCTTTCATAAAGATTTTTAATGTCTCACAAAAATAAATAATTGGTACACTCTGATTTTTTCAAAAAACGAAGGTTTTTCTAAAATATTTGTAATAATTAAGTTAAAACAAGTTTCTTTAAATTTTGATTCAATATTTTAATAGCTATTGTTGAGCTATTAGAATTTAAAATCGAGAAAAATTCTACTTAGGGATATACAGAGTAATACAGACATAAAAAAATCATTGAGTATAGCAAATCTTTTTTTTTCTGTGTATCCTAAGAAATTATCAATACCACCTTGTAAGTAGCTATTGTTTTATGTGAGTCTGCATATTATTTTTCTAGAAAGTTTTTGAATCTCGCTGTAGTCTCGCCTCACGATTAATACATTTTATGTAGGTATTTCGCTTTAAAAAAAAAGAAACAGCTATGAAAAAGGTAGCACAAAATATTCTGAGAAGAATTCTACAATAAAACTAACTACGAATTTCCTACAGGCGATTATTTTTATCTCTAGCGGATTACAAGCTGCAAATTAGAATTTTCTCTGCAAGCGTCCCACCAGCGCTTCTAATCTACGATGATGCATCTGCACCCACCGAGTTTAAAAAAGTATCCCATTAATTTTCATTTATCGCCACCCTGGGTATATATAATATATAGCAAACTACCCGAAGTAACCCCACAATGTATTTATTGTGCACCGTGACAAAAGGCCATGAGGTGAAGTGACCGCTGATATTGAGCTTGGAAAGAGGGAGGAGATGTTACAGAGCATGAGAATGGATCCATTAAGGGGGAGTATTAAGAGATGCGTAATTAATGGTTGTCAATGTTAGTGCAAGCAGGTATTGTAGTAAATAAAGCTGTTATTTTTGCTATAGGTGCCGCGAATTTTTTTTGTTATTCACTAATCAAGGCGTTTATTTAACAATCATCTTGTTATAACTTATCGCAATGAAAAAAAATCTTGTAGATATCTGGTGGATGTCAGTCATATCCATATGTTCTTAAATTATTATAAGAACGGTACAATCTAATAGGCCGGTCATTAGAGATAATCAATTTACATTAATTACAAAAGTTTTCAAACTTTTATTAAATTGAAATAATTGTAAATTTTTTTTCTGAGGTCCAGAACATATTAAAATTGCAAAAAATTAAAGTTTATAATAACTTTCTTAAAAAAATTGCAAAAGTGCTGCAAATCTATGACATAACTCATACAAGTTTTTGGAACAGCTATTCCAATTTTCAACCTTTATTTTTAACGGAAATATTTTTTTTTGTAAAAATATCAAAATAATTTTTAATTTTCCTTTAATTTTGTCAAAAACAAGCAAAAGTTTTGAAAATTGGTTGAAAATGTTAATATTATTTTTCTTAACAACCTGGTAAATTTGCAACTTCGGACAAGGTCCGGATCCTTAAAAAATTAACAAAAATCAAGAATTCGTACGATGGCGAATTAATTTAATTTTATCTTTAAAAATCTTTATATGTAGAAACTTAAAGAAAAATGTACAATATAAAGATGCATGCGGATATATAAAAGTTATAACTGAAGGTAAAGCATAAATACAAAACTAATTCCGAGAATAAAATGATATTCATCATTATTTTATCATTATTTTAACGATTGCATGCATGACCTTGAAAATGGGATTTCTAATAATTAACAAAAACTCAAAATCTATAGATACATTTTTAAATAAAATAAATTTTGCGGAAATGGTGTATGTATGAGCATGCGTTTTTATAAATGAATCTTGCTTTACCCCGTTGTTACACTGCAAAATAAATTGCGTACAATTCCTGGAAATCGCCTTTAATTACAACCAGAAAAGGACATTGAACTAATAATTACTAGTATTAGGCATACAGTCTGTTCGCTATACTTACGCGGGTTTCGGATTAACAAAATTATGCAAATTAGTCATTGACAACCAGTTCCAATAAGCCTATTCCCAAGAAATTAGGTAAAATTGCCCTAATGGTCAGATTTAAATTAAAATAACATTAGGGTAGGTACTAAATTTGTTACAAATATTGCAGTTGAATTGATTCTTTGCAAGTGTTGACATTGTATGTATATTGTAAATTTAGTGGAAATTTTAAAAATGCCTAGACGTGTGTTAGATATAGATAGTCTAATTTGTAGTGTACATAAGTATTTTACGGATTAAAAAGAAAATGGCGGTCCTTTAAAATCGGTAATGTCTGTACAACAATGCGTATGCAATGCTCCAGGAATTAGTGAAACCAAATTAAGAGGAGTATTACAAAATCACAATAGTGAACTGTCGAAAGAAGATCACCGCAAAACTCGCCCATCATTGAAAACGAAAGATATTGCAGATGGAAAGAAATTTGAAATTCGTGATCCCATTTATCGAATGAGGGCCAACAAGGAACATGTGACCTTAAATACAATTCTCTCGGAATTAATAGATAGAAAATTTGACGACATTGGCAGAACAAATCTATGGCAAGTGATACATAACTTGGGTTTCAAATTTCAAAAGGAGGATAACAGAGAGGCCCTTTGTGAAAGAAGTTCTGTCGTGCACAAGAGAATTAACTTTCTAAGAAAATATTCTAAATTTAAAGAAGAAGGGGCGAATTTTATATATTTAGACGAAACATGGATATTTTCTAGGGGTGCAACCAAGAGAATATGGCAAGATGATAACGTAAAGTCCATCAAACATACCGATGGAGAAGGGAAGCGACACATAATTTTACATGCAGGAGGGAAATCGGGTTTTATAGAAGGTGCTGATTTAATATTTTCATCTAAATCAAAATCCAGTGACTATCACGATAATATGATCACAGAAATGTTTGTAAAATGGTTGCATGAAAAACTTCTCCCAGGTTTAAGTGAGCCCAGCGTAATTATTTTAGACAATGCACCTTACCATTCTGAAGTATTAAACAAAAGTCCAACGAATTCTTGGACTGTTGATAAAATTAAAAAATGGTTGACAAAGGAACATATACCATTTCCTCAATATATATTAAAATCAGAATTATTACGCTTGGCAAATATACACGCAAAACCAAAAACCTTTGTTATGGATCAGATTATTGAAAGTTACGGTCATCAAGTTTTACGTCTGCCAACGTATCATTGCCAGTTTAATCCCATCGAATATATATGGGGAATAGCAAAATAATATTATGACAACCATATTGGGCCTAATGGTTATAGTGACGACGCAGTTCAGGAAACTTGGCGAAAAGCACTTTCAATTGCAACTCCAGAAGTGTGACGGAACTGTATATCCAAGTGCGAGAAACTAATAGAAGATTGGTGGACTCGTGAAAATAAAATAAACGAAATAAGTCCAATCATAATAACAATTAATGGTGATGACAGTGATGATGATGATGACGATTATGATATTTTGGATGATAATGACTGATTTTCATTTTTGTTGGCAAGTTAAATTTTTTTATTTTTCATTTGAAATTCCTACATGCAACAAATTTTTATGTTAGAAAATATTTTATTTGAGCTAAATAACCCTCTTATTATACATAGACCATATTTTCTGTGTGAAGTGTAATATAAAATTATTATTAGGTTTATAATAGCCACATTAGACTTCATTAATGAAAAAGTTTAATTCTGCTCTCAATTATACCAGTTGATATTTCCCCAAAGAACAGGTCAAACTTTCGGGTACTTACCTGGAAATACTCATAAAATTTTTAATTTGAAACCCGCGTAAGTATAGCGAACAGACTGTAGGTCCTGCACAGTCAAAGAAATGTCCTTAAGGTTTAACTAAAAGTTCGATCTTATCGCATTGATGCAAAATATCATCTGGACAACGTGTAGTTACACCAGGCCAATGTAGATGGACCAAATATTTTTATGTCTCAATGACATACCTAGTTATTTTAAATACTTTTATGAATGACGCATCATGCAATCCTATAAAATATTTCTTAACGCAACTTTAGTAAGAAATGCCTTTCGAGTATTTTAACATATTTAATGCAGATATCGTGATAAATGGTTAAGATTTACAAGATAAAATAACATCCGCATTTTAAGGGCCGGTGCTCACGAACGTTTGTTGCAGTCGCGTCGACGCAACGGTCGGCTGCGTTGAAATACATTCAATCAAGTCAGAGGGTTCACACGATGCAACATCGACGTTACATCAACGTCATAGAATGTAGTTAACGCGACTGCAAAAATCGCTCGGTACCTTCTCGACGCCACGTCTCAGCGGTATGTTGGCGTTACAAATATATATTAGTTTGTATTAAGAAGTACACACGAAAGGTGGTAGAAAAACGTAGTAGCTATGGGCGATGAGCAATTCGACACAGAATTATTCATTAAAGAAATAAAGGAACATTCCGGAATGAGCTTGTTTTATTTAATAAGCATTACATTCAGTTCATCAATGAGCATATCATCATACAAACATAATTTAAAAATTTACATTCATCATTATTTCTTGAGTCAAAAAGCTTAATATGAAAGCACCTTTTAACCTTTAGTAAACGGGAACTTAAGTAAGGAAAATGGATACATGGCGTTCTTACAGTAAGAACATCTTTTTTATATAAAACCACGAAATCTGCACAACTTATCAAAATTTTAGGGATAGTTTTAAAGCTATTAATTTCCAAAAATTCATTTTCTAAAATCTTTGATTGAGGGTAGAAAATAAATGATTACTAATTATTGGTAGACTTGGTAGATTATTTAAAAAAAAAATGTGTTTAGTAAAAAATTACTACTTCCATTATTTTTTTGTACTTCGAATCAAAGATTTTAGAAAATTGTTGGGAAAGAATTGTTACATTTTTATAATTTCCAATATTTGAATATACACAAGAATTATTTTAAATATTTTTTAAAAGAAAATAAATTAATATATGCGTATTTCTTTATGCAACCAATATTACTTACACTTGCGTTGTTAGTTACATAACTTTTTTAGAAATGTTTAGAAAATCATATAATTATTCTCAATCACTTGTCGGGTTAGCTGTAAGTTAAATTCCAAAACATTGATAAGGAAATTTTTCGATTTTTTACAACAAAGTCATGTTATTATAGGTAAACGTCAAATCGTCTGAAATTCATAAATAATAGCTAACTTCTTATCCCATTAAAATATTTATCATCACAAAAAATTTTAATTTTCTTGTTAAAGCTTGTTGGTTTTCAAGACAGTGGATTATTTTGCATACAGGAATATGGATATTTTTTTCTCCATGAAGTCATATCAGTATCACGTATTGAATAAACCAGTGTTTTGGTTATTTCATGCAGGTCTAGGAGGGATCAAATGGTTTAAAATAGTGACCGAATTATTAAGTTGTAAGTTCACTAACAAAATGTATTTTTATATAGCCAACCTTCTTCTAACGAAATAAATTTTAAAAATCAATGATTATATAGATTTTAAAACCCAAAATTTGTTTATTTTTATTTGTTTTCTTATCGCAACTTGTGGCAATGAACTTTTTGTAATCAGTTACATAATGTTTAACTTTATGTATGTATAACATAAAGTAGATCATTTTTACACCAGCTGCGATTAGAAAAAATGTCAAAATTACACAAATAACTATTACTGAATTTAAATGACTATTTTATTCTATTTTATCTTTTTTGCAACAGCTATGAAAATTCTTACTTTTATACATAAATTACAATTCTATAAAAATGAAACGGTATCTGTCAAATTTTTAACCAAACCAATTTATGATAGAATAAGTTTTATTAAAATAAAGGATCAAATAGTAGTATTGTTAAATTTTAAAGTCGTCAAATGAACGCATTCCTTATTGTCATATATTTATTGTATCTATGTCTGTTTATGCCGTGGTTTATACAAATATTGAATAAAGAAGCGGCTGAATGTCCTAATTTTAAAAAGAATACTTCATAAACTAAGTGGTATGCTATAAATTTTTAGTAGAAACAAAAATGAACCTTTTAATAATAGTATTCTAAAATATAATTTCTTATAGAATTTGTGTAAGTTAAAATTACTTATAAACTTGCAAAATTTTTATCTAAACTTACATTTTAAACGATTTTCTTGCATTACAAGAATAATTAAACCATGGAAGCTATAATTTTTTTATATATTCAACTTTAAAGTGTAGAACCTAATATGGTACCTGTTAGTTAATTTTAAACATATTATGTAGTAATAATTTCGATAAAATTAAAGATGAATTTACAGAATTGCTTTTCATATGTTATATTTTTATCGTACTTCAAATTATAACATTATAAATAATGAATTAACTTAGTTTTAAAAACAGCCACTTTAAATAGCAAAATTAGTAAGTAAAATATGTAATAAAAAAATTTAAAGACTCACCTAATTGAACATACATCTTTGGCCTAACATTCTCCTGCCAAGCGGCTGAACACGAGGACAGGACGCACGCCGCCAAAATAATCAAAACACCCTTCATTTTCATCACTCGTTGTCCTCCCAGCACCAGCTACAACATGTCAGTGATCATAACAAAAGCACAAAAAAGCCAAAATCCTAAGTTGGCATATCACAACAACACTTGTCACACTTTTTAGTCACAGATCACCGTAAATCAGAAAAGCAAAACTTGAGTGTTCGGATCGAACGCGACGCTCAACGCTTGACGTCCGTCGACTGTTGGAGATACGGCGTCGCGACGGCCGTGCCAGCTGACTACCCCTCTACTTTGCGGCGACGCCAGCGCCGGCAACCTGCAACGGAGAAGTTCTGTATTAGTTATTGGTGGTGAGTGCGATGGTGCCAAATTTACAAAATTTCCTCTACTACCTACTCAGAAAAATAAATAAATAAATAAATAAATAAATCACAGTAAAGATAAAATTTAAGAAATAAAATAGGAATTGTATATCAAATGTGTAGGCTGGAATTATATTTATATAATCATATCATTTATTTTATTCCAGCGCTTTCGAATTTTTAGGACATTATTAGGACTCCGACACGAACAGAAAGAGTTCAGCATGAGACAAATTGTGATAGACATTCATCACAAAAACCAATAACTCTAGTAAAAGTAGTTTAAAGTTACTAAACCAATCAAGTATAATTTTCTGCCGGTTGATGAGTTAGTTAACCCCATCGATCTAAAGGGGGAGCTGTTATATATTGACAGAATAGACTTCGAATCACCTTAAATAGGATTGTACTAAAAAAAACTACTTCAAACAGGTATTTATACTCAAATAGTTTAGTAACTTTAAACTACTTCTACATAAGTTGTTGGTTTTTGTGATGGATGTCTATTATAATTTTTTTAATGTCCTGATCCCTGTTCATCTTTCTGTTCATGACGAAGTCCTGATTAGTGGCGGCTTGTGCATAAATGAAGTAAGGCTGCAGAACTGCCACAAAAAATGCATCTCATCTAAATTTCACAGAAATTATTTTAGACATTCTAAAGTAATCGTAAAATTAATGAAATAATTTCTGTGAAATTTAGATGGGATTTTTGCATTTTTTTTTGGCAGTTCTGCAGCTCTACAGCATTTATGCACCAGCCGCCACTGGTCCTGATGATGGCCTAAAAAGCCGAAAGCACTAGACTAATAATAAATGACAGGGATTATGTTAATATAATTTCAGCCTGCACATTTTAAATACAACTCTTTACCCAGTGTCTATACAGTTTCTTAAAAAAAAAAAATTGTTAACAATAAACATTAATTTTGAAAATTTACTATTTACTACACCCACGTGTATATTATTTGCTTTACTCATAAACTACAGAATTAATATATAGGCGACAATCGGTCTAGTAAACGGATATTCATATACATTCTAGTGAGGATATGAAATCCACCAATCACAGTTCATATTTAGTTTCAGCTGTATTTTTAAAATTTCAAATTAGTGGCAACTCTGTCAAACTAATTATCAGTATATTTTTAATTATTAAAGTTACTTTTAATTAAAAATGAGTCTAGTAAAAAATCATTAAATAATGGAAATCCACAACTTATACTATATGGTTTGATAGCGTCGAGGTTAAAGGCAAATTAAATATTTTTTTATTTAATTTTATAAATTACTAAAAGTTATAGAACCAAATCTGTGTTAAATATTTTTAAAATTGGATTTATAATAATAGCCTTTAAATTATTTTTAAAATATTGTAGATTTTCATCAAAGGGTCGTAGAAAAAATATACTGTACAAGTCGAGTGGATTCTTCGTATAGCAATCATACCTTGTTGCACAAACTACTATTTGAGTATCTTTTACGTGGATTTCTGAAAACTAGAAACATAGTCAATAAGAAGTTTCACACCATCTAGGCTTCCTGGTGAAAATTACGAAGTTGATAACGATTTTTATTTTTGAAGTACAACTCCTTAAAATATTGAATTTTGGAATACATATTCTTTCTTACAGTGAATTCACAAAGTACTCTGAAACCGAGTTAATATATGCTGGCGTCTCTCAGGGCACTGTTATTGGGCCAATGTTATATTTATTGTACACCTATGACATTGCAGAGATAGAAAATATAAAAAAATTAGACACATTTGCTGATGTTACAGCTGTCTTAACCATAGGATCAACTATAGAAGAAGCAATAGTTTGAAAACGAAGTTAATAGCATATAAATACGGTATAAACAGTGGCGCACAAAAATCAACGAAGCTTGGATTAATTTTGCCAATAAAAGAATGGAATAGAATAAAAATATGTATCGACTGATAGGACTGCATTCTCTACTTTCCACTCAAAAGAAAGTTCTGTTTTTCAAAGTTCTAAAACCTGCAACATTATGAGGTGGGCCAGAAAAAGCAATTACAATAAATATATTTTATATATTATACAATAAATATATTTTGCATACATTTTCAATAAATTATTTATGATGGGTAAACAAACAAATAAAGAACCCACGTTGGTGACCCCGAAAGAACAGCCTAACATGAAGCAGAAAAAAGCCAAAAACAATAAAGATAGAGACCCCAGCTGAACCTGTAAGGTGGCGCATATTAATTACGTGAGATATTTTTGACGATTTTTTGAACCCCCCCCCCCCTCCCCCCTGGTCAGATTTCGTAAGATTTTCCTCAACTTTCTTCCCCCTCCCCTAAACTCACGTGAGATTTTTGGGTGTAAATGCGTTGGATTATTAAAAAAAAAAAAACAAAAACACAATATGTTCTATTACTTTTATTTAAGACTAACAAAGACTAGTATTTGAGAATATTGCCGTATTATAAAATTTATAGAACCATTCTATACTTTAATTTAACTTTATTTTCACGAAATTTTTCACCGTTTTCTACTAGAAAAAAATTAAGTCATATTTACAAAGACCCCCTCTCCCCCACGTGAGATTTGGAAACACTTAGCTTGATCCCCTCCCCCCTTAAACACCTCACGTAATTAATGGACGCCCCCTAACCGGCTGAAGCAACGGCAGCAGCAGCAGCAGTGGGAAGAAGCCATATCTATTGTACAGGGGTCAGTATAATCTTTCTATCGGCTATCACTAAATTTACCATCACATACTTTTTTCAAAAACACAAATAAATTTTTCAAAAATCGTACAACACAATCATATAAAAACAAAAAACCATGTTTTTAAATCACAACAAATAATACAAAAACAATACAAAACCAATAGAAAGCCAATAGAAAATCAATAGAAAACCAATAGAAAACCAATAGAAAACCAATAGAAAACCAATAGAAAACCAATAGAAAACCAATAGAAAACCAATAGAAAACCAATAGAAAACCAATAGAAAACCAATACAAAACCAATACAAAACCAATACAAAAACAATACAAAACCAATACAAAACCAATACAAAACCAATACAAAACCAATACAAAGCCAATGCAAAACCAATGCAAAACCAATACAAAAACACAATACGAAAACATAATACAAAACATACAAAGCACATACCACACATACAACTATCATTTTGCACAGGACAGTTCACATATTATGCGCTAAAGGAGCTAGATGTCCACATGATAAAGGATCGATTGGCTACATGATAAAGGACCCAGTTATCCACGTGGTAAAAGACCGAATCGGCCACATAATAAAGGACCCGACTACCTACACATATATGCTAAAGGGCCTGAATTATCCTTAGCTTTTCTACTTAGGACAACAGTAGAAAACAACAATAATTATTAAAATGCTATCAACGATAGTATTCTTCAAGTAGGATACCTAGCAATTACTAATGCTAAAAAAACATTCTTACAAAGGATAGTGAATACGAAACAACACAAAATGTTGCAAACGCTAACACTTCAAATTATGACAAAAATAAATGTCCATAACAAAATCCAACATAAAACTTCATGTTGACCATATACTTCAAAAAAGGGGGAAGGTATTGTAGTGACAAAGATTAAACTCTCAGCAACTTCGGGTACCAAGAATCTATTTTTTATTGATACACCATTATGACTTTTAATTTTATAATATACTTGACATGTCATCCGTTCCTTATCTATAATAAATATAGTTTACAAACATCTCTAAAAAATTTATTATTGATGGGATAAATTCACAATTGAAGATCCCACAGACATAAGGAGACTCCATCCACATTGAAGGACTCCTATTTGTAGGGAATCTAGACCTAGTGCGTAAACTTAAAAGAGTCAAACCTTTTGAGTTTCTTTAAGTGACATCTTAGTACTATGAACCATAATATCGAAAACTGCAGAATATGGTAATACCTATATAATATGAAACACGATTTAAAATTGGTATTACAAAACTGCTGAACTGCTAATCCGAACTGCTAATTATTCTTCTAAGAATAGGTGCATTCTAACATAATAAAAATTATTTTAAATAAAATTAAAAACGCCCTTGTATCATATTTTAAAGAGTTATAACTCAAGAATAGAAACAGTTAGGTACCGAATATTCACCAGAGATGGTGATCAATTTTTATCGTGGGTTAGAAATATCCATAATTTTACAATTTATTTACACATTAGTACGATGAGTTGGCAAGTAAAAGGGCTTGATTTACTATGTAGGGATGTCAATCTTGCAACCAAGAATGGAAGTTTTTCTACAAATGTGACTAAATGTTAGCGACCTCCTACTGTGAGATTCCACGCAGCTTTGAACTTCCAAAAACAAGTGTCTTCGATTGATTTCTCCACTCTTTTGCAGGAAATACCCATAATTTGTGTCTCTTGTTAAAAATTTTTTAATGTCTTTTATTCTTAAAACGTCTGACTTTTAAAATTAACTTAAATGAACATGATTTTTAATTGAAATTGCAATTAGAATTAGTTGACTTCATTTTACAAGTTTTGGAGTCATTGAAATACAAAGAATTTCGCATTCGTAAGTACATCAGTTCAAATCATTTATTTTTCAAGGAGAAATTAAATAATTATACTTTGATGTACATCTAATTCGTAATCCATATAAAATCTGCACTAACAGAACAAATGTTCTATTTTTAATTACACAAAAAATACATGTATACAGTTGGTAGAGAAGTGGCAACGTCGCACACATGCATCGGACGGGAGAAGATTAATTTGCATTCGGGGTGGTTGGTAGCAGTGGGGTGACGTTTTGTGTTTGTGAACTACAAAGTTTTAGTAGGGGACAGTTTTGGAAGTGTCATAGGTTATACAACAATTATGGGGGTAATCAGGTTTATGAGCCAAATCAAGTAGTTTTTGCTTTGGAACAATGGGCTATTATTTTTTTTCCAATTCCATTTGTGCAAGGTCTGGTTTAGTCGATACGAACGACGGTCGTATTGAATCTTAATGAGTTCAATATGTAGGGAGGGTTATTTTCAATTGACATGGTGTAATGTATGATTGCTGTAGTCATTGTTCACACGGTTTTATAGCTATATTTCAGACACCAGACAAATATTTAGGCTTGTATTACATTTTTACACCAGTAACTGTGATAAGAATCTTTTATGAATCGTTTTATTGCATATGAAAAATGACTCGACACTTATCGAATTGTTAAAAGTTGTTCGAGAGTTTAGAAATTGACAAATATTGCTCGAAAGTGAAGAAATTGATAAAACTGAACAATAATTATCATTGCTAAACATTTGATCGAGTGTTAAGAAATACAACTGAGTTGATAAAATTATGCTAGAGAGCTAAGAAATTTTTAAAAATTGTTCAAGAGCTGAAAAATTGTTCTGGCTAAAAATTGCTTAACATTTTTACTCAAGGGTTAAACAATAATTTTTAAGAATTGCCCAAGAGTTAAGAAATGGATAAAACTTGTTAACTGAGTTATTTGAGAGTAACGAAATTTTTAAACACTGAAACTGATAAAAGTTGGTCAACCGTCAAAATTTTTTAAAAATTATTCATGAGCTAAGAAATTAATAAAAATTGATCGTGTTAAGAAATGGATAAAAGTTAAAATAGGGTTAACATTTACTGACGATTTAAAGAATTGTTTAAGAGTTATTGCTCCGTTCATGAGAACTAATTTGTCGGCATATTACTCCTATTATACCCCTACCTTCAAAATTCCAAGAACGGGTCGTCGGGCCACATTTCCCCTATCATAGGAAATGGATCGGCGATTTATTTAGTTATACCGGTGAATTGAAGATTTGAACGTATTAAGTAAAATTTTGAGCCTAAAAGAGAAAGTTATTTGTGAAATTTCCAATAAAACTAAAAAAAATTAGTTAGTCAAAACATTCTTCGTTTAAGAACATCTGTTACGAAAGCAGTTTCTTATAGAAAAGAAAATAGTCTTAGCACTATTAATAACGTTTTACTTTTAAAGAAAGACAAAGACAATGCAAGTTTTCATGTTTTTGGTGATCATAAAAACTGCGATATTTATTTTTGTCAGAAGCATACAGATGAAAGCAAAAACGAAATAACCAATTTCAGATCTAAACCTGAATTTTTTACAAGACTTCAACAAATTATACATGCTTTGTCAGATCACAGCAGAAGTCTATTACATGATTTTAATAGTAATATTGTGGAACAATTTCATGCGACACTCGCTAAGTTTGTAGGTGGCAAAAGAATCAATTATTCCAGAGGGCGCTCTTACCAAAGTAGATGTTTTGCAGCAGTTGTATCATATAATTCGAAATCAGGGAATTCAGAATTGAAAAAAACTTTAAACCGTACTAACCAATCCATGTTAGTAACTGAATTGAAAAAAAAAAAAGGCGACAATTGGCAATAAAATCAAAATCTAACTAAAAAAAAGTTATTCTACAAAAACCAATAAAACTGATTTAGATTATGGAGAGAATTGTACCAAAAAGGATTTAGATCAAGATATTTATGAAGTAAAAAAACTTCAATTTTTAAACGAATTTCCTTCATCTGCCGTTAAGAGAAATGTAATTCAGGAACAAACTATGTCACAGGCGGATAGCAGGGTTTGGCTTGAAAAATGATTAAGGCCTCACACTTTAAAGCAGTGTGTACTAGACGAATTACTACTTTATGTGAGCCTTTAGTCAAAAGGCTTATTTACCAACCACCAGTCAATGCTGCTCCTATTTCTCATGGCAAAAAGTATGAAAAAACGGCACTTTTGCAGCTTCAAGAGCAGGAAAATATAGTGATTAGAGATTGTGGAATTTTTATTAACAAAAAATATTCATATTTAGGTACGTAACGATCAGTTCACATTTTTACTCACATCTCAACTATAACATATTGCAAATTAGTTCATTTTAAATCAAAATAATAATTTTTAAATTTGTAGGTGCTACTGTAGACGGCATTGTAGAAGATGAATTAGTGGTTGAAATAAAATAAAAAATACCCTTTTGGATTTTTAATAAAGACACCAATAATTTTGACATTAATATCCACCATCAATGGTATTATCAAATACAAGGCCAATTACATATTACAGGACGAAAAGGATGTATTTTTGGTGTATGGACAGGTCCCAATTGTCCACTTAAAGTGGAATATATAATAAAAAGAGACAATTTCTGGTGTAAAAATATGGAGGAGAAGTTAAAAAAGTTTTATTTAAACTGTATGTTGCCGGAATTGGTAGATCCAATGCATAATCGGGGAATGTCATTAAGAGAACCTGATTACATCTTAGAAGCTATTCAAAAATTAAAAAATAAAAAACAAAAATAAATACCTCCAAAAAGTCAAATAACATTAATAGTAAGATGTTTCTACAAAGCCGCTATTTATTCTAAAAGTATTTTCTTTAATATTTTTGATTTTAATCTAGCTACTGTTAAAACGCTATAATACCTATATTTATTTGCAGGTCTTCTGTGACTAATTTATTTGTAGTACTGGGTCCAATTAAGTTACCAAAAAATAATAACCGATCATTTTAAATACATTTCTTATGCCTACGTTGTAAAAAATAATATCCAGCTGTTTAGTCAAACGCCCTGCTCCTCACAGAAACAAAATTAAATTATTTTATAATTTGTGATACATTTACATCATATATAAAAATGAAAAAAAGTTTCAATGTACAGGGTTCATAATATATTACGCCAACTTTGGCGTTTGTTTGTCTTTCTATAATATTCACTTATTTTAAAAGCAAACTCTTTTTAAAATCGTTGACATCAAAAAGAGAAAATATGTATTTATATCTCAACAACAAAATATGATAACATCATTCAACGGCAGCCATCATGAAATTCGGACCAATCAAAGCCGGATAGTAATAAAACACTTCGGCTCTGTTTCCTCAGTTTTTAAAATATTATTTCTATAAGAATATCTTTTTGAGTTTCAGTCAATATATATAGACCGAAATAATTCTGAATTTCATTATCTTAAACCAATAGCATAAGTTACGAATAAAAGGCATTCGTAAGTATTGTAAAAATTGCAAAATACTATTATACGTTAAATGGTGTAAATTAATATATTTTATATATTTGTACAAAATAAAATATTAAATCATCTTCTTGCTTTATTTATTCTATGCTGAAAAGAGGGCATCCAAGGAAATATCTTTCTGTAAACAATTATACAGTCTACAAATTATCAGATCACTACAACAGCAGACAGCAACAAAATCAGGAAAAACTTGTAAGTAAAACTATTTTCTCCACGTTTCATTCACAGATAAGTCAGAAAACATGTAAATTATTAATATAATATGAAACATTTGTTGAATACATTATTTATAAGGCTGATTTATAGATTTTATTATATAAGTAGCTTAGTTGATATTCTTTGCAAAATGAATTATTTTAGAAAAATATAATATATATCTACTATACAAATATAATTCTTCTACCAAATTTTTTCTAATTAAACTATGTTTTAAATATATTGAAACATTGCAAATTCTAAATTGAAAACAAAATTATCTCATGTAATAAAATATCCCTCTTCGCACCAACCGAGCAAGACTAAATTTAAGTTCGATGTACCCTTATTCCGTATCTGGCCAAATTTCAATACTAGGTAGACGAGAAAGGCAACAGCACCCATCCTTCGGTACGAACACGGAACGTCTTGAGAGGGGATATCGTAATCATATTTTTCAATCATTTTTATATCCGAAATTACTTTGCTATTTTAATGATTACGGCTTTATATTAAGTCCAATTTTAAAAATTATTTTTTGATCTTATTAAGAAGAAGATTTACTACAAGTTGACATTAATCGTTCGAAAAATAATGCATGTTTGATAATGTTAATTCTCTATTAAAAGTTGTCCTTTTTTAAACAAAGTTAATAAACTTTATAATTTTTTGTAGACAAAACGGACCATTTTTTTAAAAAAGTATGAAAACCCAGGCTAGTGCCACTTGTTCTTTTTGCACATAAAAAAATATATGGTATTATCTTTAAAACTGTGTCTTCTAGGATTAAAACAGAATGCCTATTTTTAATACAAATTTCCTGCTATTGTCATCGGAGGAATAACTCTTAACCTCGCTCGAGAGTTAAAAATAAATAAAAATTGCTCAATAATTGAGTAGATGAAATTAGATCGGGTGATTTTTAAAATTTGCCCAAGAGCCAAAAACGAATATTAAAATTTGCTCGAGTGTTAAGAAATGGATAAAAGTTAAAGGTTAAACATAAAATAGGGTTTAAAGAATTATTTAAACTTGCCGAGAGTTAAAAATGAAATTGATAAAAGGTGCGCATGAGTCAAGTAATTTTTAAAATTTGCTCAAAAGCCAAACATTTGTTAAAATTTGCTCAAGAGTAAAAGAATTGTTAAAAATTGCTATAGGGTAAAAAGGATTATTAAAAATTGTTTGAGAGTTAAGAGCTTGGTGAAATTTTGTTATTTAACGTTTTAACAAAACCATCTAGCAGCGAACGTGTTAAAGTTTCTATTTATTCCAAAACAACAAACAAAATCGTCGAGAGCAATGTAACCAGTTCCGGAATACGCTCTTCATATTCCCTTAACCGAAATTCTAACTCAAACAAACACTTTCGTAATAAATCTAAATAAAAACCATTTCGAATGAGATCTTTCATCGCACGACAAAATAAAAGAACTAATAAACAGTTGTCTTTTGGGTAATTTGAACCAGATGTTTGATGTGTTGAATTAATGACGTTATATCTGGTAATTACAGATTTTTTATTCCACGCAACATCTATTTTTGGAATAATTCCATGTTATGTGAAATGACAAATACAATTTTTTTATTATTACTATTACAAATAAATAAGGGATGAGGAATGTATTCTGTTAATAGGCCAGTCAATATTTTGAAAATTTCACATTAATTACAAAAGTTTTTAAACTTTGTAATAATAATTTGTAACCTTTTATTTTGCACGGAAATATATTTTTTAAATAGCAAAATAATTGTTTATTTTCCACGAGTGACCGACAGAAACATTCGTTATCTATTGGCTACTTACGTGTTAATGGGAGTGGTAAAAGTTAAAATAAAAACATCTATTTATTTATATCTAATCTTTTTTGAAACTATTATAGATGAAAGAATCAGAAAATAAATATTTATAAGTTTATAAAATGTATTTATAAAGATTAAATATATGTCTGGTTCAGCTCTGTGAAGCTGGCCCCCGAAATTCGAAAATTTTAGTTTTAAAAGCGGCATACGTTTGACTACCTATTGAGCATGTTTGACCACCCACTAACTTTTTTTGACCACCCTCTGATACCTAAATATTTAAAAAAATATTAATGACCGAGTGCTCGCTCGCCCCCCATGAGTAATATTTTTTAAAACTGACTGCACCATAGGATTAACCAATTTTTGATCATGTTTGACCACCCCTTAGATTTTTTTACATCCCTTAAAATAATTTAAAGGGGGTAAATTATAGAAAAACAAGAGTTCTGGGATGCATTTCAACTTTGAAAGATAGATGGTCAGAAAGACACAATAGGATTCAAAAACGTTTTAAATAATGTATCGCTCCCTAAAATATCTTGACAGACCCCAGAGGGGTTAAAATTCAAAGAAAATATTTCCAAATCCAATTTCTAGTTCAAAAAAATAGTCAAACGACATAAGGACATAATAAATATCGAAAAAGGTTTAAAATTATGTTTTGACGTTTGACCACCCCTTAAAATAATTTTAATTTTCCCAAGTAGGGTGAAATTTCAAAAAATAAAATTTGGAAATCGAATTTCTACTTCGAACAAATGGTCAAAGGACATAAGTTTACAATAAAGATCCATAACGATTCAGAAATATGTTGACGTTTGACCACCCTCTAAAATAATTTTAATGTTTCCAAGTAGTGTGAAAATTTGAAAAACAAAATTTGGAAATGGAATTTCCACTTGGAAAAAATGGCCAAAGGGTACAAGTTTACAATAAAGATCCATAACGATTTAGAATTATGTTTTGACGTTTGACCACCCCCTAAAATAATTTTAATGTTTCTAAGTATTTTGAAAATTTAAAAAATAAAATTAAAAATTGTCAAACGACATAAGTTTACAATAAAGATCTATAACGATTTAGAATTTTGTTTTGGCGTTTGAACACCCCCTAAAAATTTTTTAATGTTTCTAAGTAGTGTGAAAATTCAAAAAATAAAATTCGAAAATCGAATTTCGGCTTGGAAAAAATGGTCAAACGACATAAGTTTAAAATTAAGATCTAAAACGATTTAGAATTGTGTTTTGACGTTTGACCACCCTCTAAAATATTTTAATATTTTTAATGTTTCTAAATAAAATTTTATTTTTCGAATTTTCACAATACTTAGAAACACTAAAATTATTTTAGGAGGTGGTTCATCGTCAAAACCAAATTCTAATTCGTAATAGATCCTAATTTTAAACTTACATCGTTTGACAGTTTTTCCAAGCCGAAATTCGATTTCCAAATTTTATTTTTTGAATTTTCATAAAACTTAGAATCATTAAAATTATTTTAGGGGGTGGTCAATCGTCAAAACCAAATTCTAAATCGTTATAGATCCTAATTTTAAACTTATGTCGTTTCATTAAAAGCTCCCTCCCCCTATTTCCTCCAATTTCCCCCTTTAAAGTTAAAATTTTGAAAAATCCTTTCTTAGCGGATGCTTACGTTATAAAATAAACCTATGTTCCAAATTTCAGCTTTCTAGGCTCAGTAGTTTTGGCTGTAGGTTGATAGGTCAGTCAGTCAGTCAGTCAGTCAGTCAGTCAGTCAGTCAGTCAGTCAGTCAGGACAAACAATTTTATATATAAAGATTTTTTTAATTTTGCTCATTTTATGTATATTTTTTACGAAGAAACACGCGATTGCTCCAGGTCGCACAGGTTAGGTGGATTAGTTAAGTTTTTTTAATTTTTCTTATTTAATGTATTTCTTTTTTCGAAGGTATTCGCGATGGCTGCCTACCGCACAGGTTAGATATTTTAATTAGGTATTGTTTATTTTTTTTTATTTTATGTATAACCTTTTTTCGATGCAACCCGCGATAGATCCAGGCCGCACAGGTTAGGTAAATTAGTTAGTTATTATTTTTTCATATTCCATGCATAATTTTTTTTCGAATCAATTAGATATGGTTCCAGGTCGTACAGGTTAGATAAATTAGTTAAGTCTTTTATTTTTGTTTTAGGTTGGATTTTACGAACTTTCAAGTCAATTTTTGATAATTATTTTTTGAACAAAGACTTTTAATTTCTTTATAAAGATTTTCTTTGTCCTTTTATTTTCTTTTCATGAATCTACAATTAAAGAATGTTTTAATATTGATAATATGCATGTATTTTATCTTGTTACTAACTGAACTGAAACTATTAGCAACACTGTATGAAAATGACAAGATATTAGATTGGAAATATCAAAAGTTTTAATTCAGTTGTTCTCGGAAAATTGTTGGTTTTCCGCAAATCTTTTTTTTAATTACTATATGGAATAGGTACTTTTTATTGCTCGAACCATTTT
The DNA here is from genome assembly GCA_927349885.1 of Psylliodes chrysocephalus. Taxonomy (NCBI): domain Eukaryota; kingdom Metazoa; phylum Arthropoda; class Insecta; order Coleoptera; family Chrysomelidae; genus Psylliodes; species Psylliodes chrysocephalus. The sequence continues at coordinate 22,271,382 of OV651820.1, forward strand.
TTTTTTAATCCGACATCCCTAATGGTCTAAGATCCGAAGTAAGGTCGACCTTAAAAAAAAAACTACACCCTGTAAAGCATTCCCCACATGCTTCGACTATGCCCAAACTTTAATCAGCTCACCGCAGGATGAATTATTAAAGCTTAAGTTTAAAATTAGTGTTTTTCTCTTCATCCGTTTTTGAGTTATCTTCAAAATTCGAAATTTGCACTTTTCCTCAAATATCTCGAATTAGGTCCAGTTTAGAGAAATCATGTATAGGGACAAAATAATAGAGAATGACATCATAAGCAACTTTTATCATGATTTCTATACTTTCCTTACCTGTACACAGAAATTAAAGTAGAAAATGGCCGTGACCGAATTTTCTTAGGCAACCCATTTGCAGTATATTTAAAAACATTTTATTCAATAAAAAAAGTTTTATTCATAAAACAGATGGATGAAAGTCGTATAATGTTATACGGACCCGAAGTCTGTCCAGCTAGCAGGGTTGTTCTTGTCATCACTTTCGTAAGAAATCTATTACTTTTTAGTTTAAATGTTACGTTATTACGTTTTTCTAAAATCTAATAAAGTACAATTCATTCAAGAAAAATGACCTGGAAAATCCCCTCATGCGCAGTCAATTTTTAAATTTCAAGTAAGCACACTTTAAAAAAATTTGTACTTATCTTAAAAATGCACATGCTTAAACAGTTTGAATTATGTGTGAAACAAGCCTACTGACGGATTTTTTGTGACGTTTAAAAAAATTAATATGCGCGAATTCGCCGAACTATACCGGGTCTTCAAATTAAAGTGTTACAGCTAAATACCGTCTTTTATAAAAAAAAACGTTTCAGACGAAAGTTTTATAGTTTTGTGGGAAAAAATTTTTGGCTAAAATCGTTTTTTATAGCTAACCATAATATGGCCAACTTTTTATTGCCCAGCAAAATTTTCAAGTAGCTGTTACTCAAAAAGTAAAAGTCCAATAAAAAAAATATTTCCATCAAAAGTTTCTTATGTTTTTATGTACTTTAAGAATATGTAAAAAAAATGGGATTCCCATTTAAAAAAAAAAAGTCCACCTCGATATGGCCATATTATGGTCAGCTATAAAAAAATGAATTTAGCCAAAATATTTCCCCCAAAAAACTATAAAACTTTTGTCTGAAACTTTTTTTTCTAAAATGCATATTTTCGGCGGTATTTAACTGTAACTTTAATTTGAACACCAGGTATAGGAATCCTATCCTAATAGTAATTTATGTATGTATTTTGAATAATATATAATAAAAATTTATGTTTTTTAAATAGATCACCCTGTATTTATTTTATTTTTAGAATAACTTGGTAATACTGCATTCAGCCCTAAAACGTTATAAAAACTTATTACAGTGTTGACAAACAATTTTTTTTTTTTAATTAGAGAATGCAGATCCAATCTTAAATTATAATAATTTAGGGAGGTTTAAATTGATTTCAAAATTATTTAATGTACAGACTTATAAGCTGCTAAGCTAACGAATAGTTGCTGTAGAACTGGTTTATTTTATACAGGGTGTTGTGAAACATGTCTTAGATATGGCTAAATTTAAGATCAATTTACTCAATTTTTTCAAATGCAACACCCTATATATTATTTTAGTATAAAATTCTTTATAAATTTACCTATCCAACGATAGCAATATGTTAGTCAATAACACATATACAGGGTGTCCCATCAGTGCGTAATTGATCGATAGCTGTTTTATTATTGGAAATACAAAGACATTTTTAATATAAAAGTTTTATGACCATGTTTAATAAATATTCTTAAATAAACAGGGTGGTCTATAAACGACGGGCTGATCAAACTTATACATTTTTAAAGCAAAACATAGTTATGCATATTTGAATGTTTTCACATTGTTAAACGATTTTAATAGACTTCATTTATTTGCTACCTTGCATATATGGTGTATCAAAATGCGGGATAATGATTTTCTCAATTTTTTTAAATGCAATACCCTATATGTTATAACACCAATTAATTAATACAGGGAATTCCATTTAGAAAATTGAGAAAATCGTAACTTCACGTTTTGACACACCCTATATACAACATAGCAAATAAGTGAAGTCAATTAAAATTGTTTGACTATGTGAAAAAATTCAAATATGTATAACTACCTGCAGGATGTTTTGCTTTAAAAAAGTGTAGATTTGGTCAGCACCTCGTTTATGGACCACGTTGTATATTTAGGAATATTTGTTAAATATGGTCATACAACTTTTATAATAAAAAGTTCTTCATTTCTCTAATAAAGAAACAGCTATCGATTAATTACGCACTGATGGGACATCCTGTATATATGTGTTATTAGCTAACATATTGGTATCGTTGTAAAAGCAAATTTATAAGGAATTTTATGTTAAAATAATATAGTGTGTTGAATTTGAAAAAATTTAGTAAATTGAACTTAAAATTAGCCATATTTAAGACATGTTTCAAAACACTTTATAAAATAAACCAGTTCTATCACCACTGTTGGTTAACTCAGTATCTTGTGAGTCTATGCATTAAACAATTTTGAAATCAACGTAAACCTACCTAAATTATGATAATTTAATTTGGGGTCAGCATTATTCTCTAATTTCAAAAAAAAATATTTGCTTGGCAACTCTGTAATATTTAAAAACTTTTTAAGGTTAAATATAGTATTACCAAACCATTATCAAATTAAAATACACGGTGTTCTATTTAAAAAACATACATTTTTATTTGCCAGGCAAAAACGCAACACCCTGTATATCCAAAAATATTTTTAAAGCATGTACTTTTCAAATCCATATAACTTGGCATTTTAAACTTTTTTGCGTGTCTATAACACAAATTGAAACATTTAACAAATACGCACTAATGGGACACCCTGTATAAAATATGTACTACTGTTTTAATGATCGTTTATTAATAAATAACTATTATTTTCGCCTTTTGTGAGCAGGTTATTATAAAAGAAATTAACTTTACCGCCCGGCGGCGTTAAAGAATTCCGCGGGCGATAAAGGGGCACTTTACGCCCGCTAAACGTATTTATAATCTGGACTTTATCTCCCGATCGTGCATAAATGACATATTATCTTTTACTGAAATCTATTACTTTTTACTGAAATCTATTACTTTTTACTGAAATCTATTACTTTTTACTGAAATCTATTACTTTTTACTGATATTTATTACTTTTTACTGAAATCTATTACGTTTTAGACCACCAGTCTTATTACGATTTCTTTTTTGCCTAAAAAGAACAACACTGAGGTAGATCGATATTTAATCGATAGGTGTAGACAAATATGTCCCAAAGCCGGTATAAACCAAATCGGTCAAAAATACGGGAACACCAAAACTAGGTCCTCAAATTTGTAAAAACAAAAAAGGGACACAAAAAATAGAATAAATAATTATTGAAACAAAAGGAATAACTTACCTCAAAACAAAGAGGGTTCGACAAGACAAGACGCTTTTCTTTCCAAAGTGTTGGCTCGATGCCGTGTGAACCGGTCTGATAAAATCCCTTTTTATATTATAATGCCCAATACAACTAGGTATATCACTTATAACTTCAATAAACGTTTGAATAAATTCAAATCCCGTATAGACGGTAAACGACAAAACAAACATTTTAACTCGCACGAACTGACACTACTCTTCTAGATTTCTTCGAAAAACATCCGAAAAACCTCCGAGTTCGCCTTCCTTATACAAAAATCAAGATGGCTTAAACAAGGGTACAAACTATTTGAATTCGAATTGGCAATACTGACTGCGAAAAACAACAGAAATATTCACAGACATACGTCCTTAAAATTTCTATCCATCCTTGTTGTCCCATTAAACAAAGCATATTGTTGGTGAAAACAATATGTTTTTGCAGTAGAGACATAATATGTATCAAGGTACGTCCTAATTACTTACCGGTAGCTGGACGAGGTTCAGCGACCGGTGCCGAGAACAGACGACTCAATTTGTTTATTTACAATTTACATCTAACAGTGAAAAATAAGAAACCTACGATTTTTAATAAAATTTAACAGTGTGACAACTAGAATGTACGATGGAAACTGAAAGAATATTACAATAAACATATATTGTAAGTACCCTGCTTATATAAAACTATTTTTCTCACGACAAAACCTTGTATTCGATTGAATAAAACTCAACTTTTAAAGTGTTGAACAACTAAATAATACTCTCAGCATGTTTCCGAGTTATTTCCCAAATAACAATTAATCTAACATCATAAGATTACAGGGTAAATATCCTAAATTCGTTATATTAGAAAAGATTTATTTACTAGTTACATTTACAATTTATAGGTTATCTAATTTTTTTTAATGAAAATAATACAAAGAAAGTATATTTATTGAGAAAATAGGACAATGTGACTAAGAATCCAATCGTCTTGGATAAAGTTTAAGAAAAATTAAGTGCTAATACTGCTAATCTATCCATTTATTAAATTTAAATGAGATCTTATTAATTCTAATACAAATTATACCTACTGATTACCTACAATATTCTAAACCATAACAAAGTCCCAATCCGGAGAGGGCGGTGTTAGGTGAGTAGGTACTTGCCAAAAGATCTAAAGAAATTAGAATCAATTAATGTATTCAAACGTAAACTAAAACAATATTTGTTAGAGTAAGTAGGTAATTTAGGTATTGAAGTATTTGTTATTAATATTATTATTCTATGTGTGTTGTTTAATTATATTTTATTTTATAACACTACAGTTAGATTAATAACTTATTTTAGTTAGACATATATTTTAAGTGAGAAAGTGTATTGACTATATATTAGTTGTTTTTGACTAAATAAACATTTAAACATCTTTATTTTTTTTAATTAAACTTTCTCATATTAGGTACCTGTTAATAAATAAAAATACTTCCATTAAAAAATTGGTAGGCCCATGTAACACCGTATATAAAGATCTCTTTCTTAGGGGGTTATTTGCACGTTTTGAGTCATTAGATTGATACTTTTAAAATTTTTATACCCTTGATAAAACTGATACCTCAGAAGACAATAGCATCTGCTTGTTATATAACTCGTATCGAATTTCCACAGAGTAACAGACTGTACTTTCTCCACGGCCAGACACAGTAGGAGTTGAATATAGTAAAATTAAATATTTAATCGTACACAAGTTTTTATTTAAATTATTTGCATAATTTGTCAATTGAGGAGGAATATTATCAAATTCTATAAAAGAATCATTATATTCACCAATTTTTGAATTTAATTTCAACAAAAACAGCTTATCTTTATTTCAAACTATAGTAGTTGTGCAACAAGAGTGGATATGATGGACACGAAGACGCGGTTTCGGCACGAGTTGTACAGTATATTTTTTCTACGACTCACTAACGAAAATTTACAAATTTAAAAAAATATTTTAAGTCAAGACAAAATAACTAATTTTAAAATAATTTATGAATTTTACTAATTTTTACTTTCCTATCTGTACCTATACAGATAAGGAAAGTATATGAATCATGATTTTTTCGACGAAATTTTACGTTTTGGGTCCCGTGAATCCGTTTTGACTATTTTCGCGTCTGTGTGTGTGTGTCTGTATCCACGACAACTCATGAACGGATACAAAGAAAAACGCCAAATTGTAAACTTAAGCTTTATTTCGGCCAGCGGTGAACTGATTAGATTTTGGGCAGAGTCGGAACATCTGGGGGATACTTTATAGGGGTCACTTTTATATTTTATGAAATATATCTGTTATTTACGTTTGGAGAAGAAAATTCTTCAAATAAAAGTTACTTAAATTATTATTCTCTATAATTTTTGATGTATACAAAATTTTCCTAAAATGGTCCGTATTTGAGAAATTTAACAAAATGTAAAAAAATCAAATTTTTATGAAAATCGTTCAAATAAAAGTTGTTTGTGAAATAATTCTCTATAATTTTTGTCCGATACATAATTTCTCTAAAATGGACTGTATTCAAATTATTTGAGAAAAAGTGTAAATTTAGAATTTTAAAGAAAACTCAAAAACGGATAAAGAAAAACACATTAAATTTAAAACTTAAACTTTATTCCGGCCTGAGGTGAACTGATTAGATTTTGGACACTTGTCTAAAATTTTAAAAATAATAGTAGTTAGGTGTCCAAAATATAAACTATGATTGGTGGATCTCATTTTTTTGCAGAATGGATATGAAATATATTCGTTCAGTTGAACGCAATGACATACTTTTTCATTTTGTAGTCTCTGTCAGTCAAGAAATTCATGAGCATCTACGATACGAGCGTTGTAATCACAGCCATTTGCCAGTAGCTATTACATAATGAGCATTCTGTATCTAGAGTTAAAATAAAATACGTGTAAAATACATAAGAGGCAATTGTTTCAGAATCTTCTTTCAATCTCAAGAGCAAAACTGTTTTCTATTATAAGGGGTTTCGGAAGAACTACATTCAGTAGTGGCCGTGGAGAAACTAAATTCAATTTTTTTCATTGTAGAAGTAATTTTATAGTACATAAGAGTTAGGGGGAAAATTTTTCTATAAATAAAAGTGTTTATTTTTTGCGTAATAAGTAGTTGTTGAGGTCTCATAATTATGCATAATTATTTAGTTTTATAAAATAAACAAGATTATATAACAATTTATTAGAATTACGTTATTTTACACATTTAAATTAATACTGTACAAAAAATCTATTGATAGAATCTACATCATTTATGGCTAGATGTCTAAAAACATTTTCTTCGACTAGAAATCCAATCCAGGAAACAAAGCAAATATGTTTTTTGTGCTACCACTTTGAAAAATGCGTTTTTCCGATCATTTTTTAGCTCGGAAAGTGCGTCGTTGCCGGTCTAGATCGGAAAATTGACATAACTGATCGGAAAAGTGACATAACTGCTCGGTAAGTACCTACTTTCAAAATTTTCATTAAAGACAAAATACCAGCGTCTAGCCAGAGATAATTTTCGAAGGGTATGTTAAATATCACAGTTGCCATGACAATACCATAGCCATCTGTCAGTAGTTAATAATAAATGAGTTAAGTTTTGTTATAAATTTTGAGCAACAAATATTCTGTTCCTATATTATTGTCAATTTATTGGTGGCAGCACAAAAAATATTGTACGCACCACACTCGGAAAGTGTATTTACAGGACTCGCATGCTTTCAGTGCTCCGCCTTCGGCGTCGCCCTGAAATTTGCATTATCGCCTTGTAAAGTATGACTTTTCGAGCTTGACACGTAAAGAACTATTACACATATATTCCATAATTTTCCGTTGAAGAATCCATATGCACGAATTTCGATGTTTTATCACTAGATACAGAAAAGTAAGTTTCATTTGCAATTTTAATTTTTATTATTAAAATATCACTATTTTCACTATTTAACCTAACTTTTGACATAATTTATTGTCGCAAAATCGTGAAATCGTATTTGTTGACATAAGAGATCCATTAGTCTGCAACGTTAACATGTATTATATTACTGAATTATTATTGATTTTGGTTAGCGTGACGTTTTATATTTTTTTCTACGCCCATGTCAGTAAACGTTAAAAATCGCACTTTCAAGATTCCTTGTAAATGACATTTAACAATAACATGCACGTAATGAGATCTCATAACATACACGTGCGTTTTGATAAGAAAACTTAAAATATTTGACTGCAGGAAAAAATTGTGGCGTGATATAATATTTCTGCTTATACTTTTAGGTTTAAGGAAGGTAGGGTAACATATTTATACACATTTTTTTCGGGGTATAAAAAGAAAGTTAAAATTTGTAAACTAGCTAGTATTATTTGTAATTGTACATTTATGAAACCCAGGACGTTAGGCGTCCGGCCAGATACCCTGCGAAATCCAGGACTCCTGGCAACCCTAGTCTCAGCCCCAAGATATCGTTCCAATTGTCGGTCCTTCTGTTTCCCAAAAAGCGTGTTTGAGTTCCTTTTCTTTCGAAACTATCTACAATCTCATTATCCTTTACCCTGCTTGCTATGCCACGGAACCCAAGTGAGAGTAATTTTATTTTTATTTTGTTCGCCTAGCTTATTCAGTTTTTCTAGGCATCTAAAGACCATTTTTGAGCTAACTACGGTAAGAGCCATGGGCGTCGTTACACAATTCTATAGGGGGGGGGGGGCAACATTTTGAAAAAATTTATTATGTTTATTTATTGAAAAACAAAGAAAATTAAACATAAAAGAGAATTTTCTTATGATGGATTTAATTATTTTGTGACGTCATGGCTTACTTCCGGTTTTTCCAGAAATGACAGAAAATCACAATTTATTTTTTATTTTGAAATGAAAACCCTTTTTCTTATTGAAAATTTGAATTTCTGGTACATTTTTGTATAAGAAGCGTGTCTTGAAAATTTTTTCAGTAACATATTAAAAAAAATATGTTCCAATATGATGATCATTTTGACAGCTGACCAAAAATTTTCAAAACATGATTCTTATCCATAAATGTCCCTAAAATTCAAATGTTCAATAAAAACGGGGGTTTCTATTTAAAAATTAAAAATAAATTAAGATTTTGTTATTTCGATGAAACAGAAGTAAGCCGTGAAGTCATACACCAATTGAATCCAGTATATGAAAGTATTTGTCCCAAGCTTTTAAACAAATAAGTTTTCATTCCAGTATCTCAATTAACAACGAAGATAAAAGCGGATAGAATTATTAAACGATTTGCTAATAATAAAAATGCTTAGATACGCCACTGGTATACGGTAAATGGGTCTCAATGGAAATTTTAAAGCCTACAAAGATTATTATACAAAAATGTCCCAGAAATTTAAATTTGCAATAAAAAAGAGGGTTTCCTTTTAAAAATAAAACAAAAACTGTTATTGTTGGAAAAATCGGAAGTAAGCCATGACGTTACAGAACAATTGAATCATCATAAGAAAGTCTTTCAAACAGAACAAAATTAATCCAATATCTCACTGAATAGCGAAGCTAAGGGGGAGTGGAACTGTAGTAGTAACCCTAACAATGTCACTGACTTATTTGACAGAACTGATACTTAAGTTGTCATAACAAGTCTCTAATAAATTAAATAATCCAACAAAAAAAGACAAAATAAAAGTGAAAAAATTATTAATATTATTATTATTATTATTATTATTATTATTATTATTATTATTATTATTATTATTATTATTATTATTATTATTATTATTATTATTATTATTATTATTATTATTATTATTATTATTATTATTATTATTACATATTTTTATTACTTCAGCTAAAAAAAGTAGTATAATCAATAAAAATCAATAATAAAAATGTATGAGATCTTGCCTAAGCCTAATAAATTGTCATTGAAGAATAGGTTAAATAATGTCAAAATAAAAACACTACTATTATATAATAACGTAGAATTAAAACGTATTAACAAAAATAATTGGTATATTTGCGATTGTAATTTATATTTTCTTCATTTTTAGTTCGAAAGAACCCATAGAAATTAATGATTAAAACTGGTTTCCTATCAATAAGTCATAAGATTGCATTTCAGCCATATACAATAATTAAAGGCAGAAATCTAATCATTTGCTAAACCTTTAAGACTTAAGGGATGTTGAAGAATATCATAAAATAATAATTTATTGTTTATTTAAAACCTTTTCTGATGTCTATTATTTCCAGTATTACTGTTATTATTACAAAAATAAAGCTTTTTTTTTCTTCTTATTATACAGCTGTCTATTTATTTTTTGATTTAATTTTGATTTTGCTACTGAATATTTATATAATTTACAGTTTTTTTGCTAGTATAAGTTGCAACATAGCAACTCCGGTTGCTCATTTTATTGTTTTTAACCTATTTTTTAGTAAAAAGTAAAATGTATACGTGTATTTGATACGCCAAAATTACAAAATATCGCCCTAAACTACTCGAATTATCCGCAGCTTGCGCTAGTATCGCTTTTGCATTCCTACTATGACTTCGCACTGATCGAATAGATCGCAGCTGTTTTAACATGCCTTAGCGTGCTAAACGCTCTTTCGATTAACTCTGTCGTTGGTGGACGAGCCATAAATATTTTTTTAAACCACTTTTTATGTCTGGATAAAACACAATATTTGGATGTTATATCATTAATGAAAAGCTCATTGTGTGTAGAAAGCTCTTTCGTACTCCAGTTTGGCATTCAGCTTCAAAATTGTCGATTTTCTAATCGGTAGTGATAAAAGTATTGTTTTTATGCTTTTGGGATGTAACAGGCTTAAGAAAAATTAACAGAGTCTTTGGAAAAGCGTGATGTAAGCGACGTAATAAGGAAATCAAGATATCGTCGGCCTAAGATGCAAATGGCCTAACTCCACTTTTTACCAAAGGTACGTTTTATTGGCTACCCGTTAGTTAAAGATCTGTACTGTCGATTCGAAATGGCCTGCCAAGCCTATTTTAAATATTCGCGCCAAAAATTACATGACTCATTTTGTATAACCCCTTTACATTAAGGTTATGTATAAAAGATTTTTTGCGTTTCCTCAAAAATTTATATTTTAGGAGTTAGGCCATTTGCATCTTAAACCGACAATATTCAATAAATATATTCAACCTATAATATTCTTCAACTATATTAGCCTTAATATTATTATTTCTATATGAGATTGTTGTTTGTATGCATAATCTTACGCGTTGTTGATTAAGTCGCTAAAAGCCAGGGGGGGGGGCAACTGCCCCCCCCCCCCCAAACGACGCCCATGGTAAGAGCTGAGCAGTAAACATAAGTGTAGAAGATGTGAATATAAGAGGTTGATTGCGATGGGATGTACAAAGGGAGAGGTGCTATCACCTCTACTGTGGAATATGGTCTCCGACACCCTCATCAGCAGCCTCAATAATGACAGTCACTACACAATAGCATATGCAGATGACCTGGTCATTCTACAAACAGAGAATTTTGAGATCATACTCTGTGAAAGAATGCAATTGGCTCTAAAAATTATAGAACAGTGGTGCAAGGACCATTCACTGTCTATCAATCCTAAGAAGACAGAAATGGTCTTTTTCACAAGGAAAAGAATGAAAATGGAATTAAAACCTCCAGAACTCCTAAACACAATACTAAACTTTGCAACAGAGGTGAAGTACCTAGGTTTTATCTTTGAAAGCAAGTTAACATGGATCTCGCATTTAGAGAAAACAGAGTCAAAAGAGCATACATTTCCTATGAACAATGCTGCCTAACTATGGGGCGCACCTTAGGTTTCTCCCCCAGGATCGTCGCTTGGACTTACACGGCTATCATAAGATCTATGCTAACATACGGTGCAGTTGTCTGGGTACAGAAAACCTAAAAATTAACAGCTATCCGTAAACTAGAACAAATTCAAAGAATAGCAGTCTCAACATAACAGGCGCCATGAAAACAACACCGACCAAAGCCATGGAAGTCATTCTTAGTCTCACACCCCTTGATATTTACATCAAGGAGGTTGCTCTGACGACAATGACATGTCTCCGCACGTTTGGAATAGAACCTGATGTAGGATCTGGTGAGGCGACGTCGCTTTTGGCAAGAGGCGCTTGATACGCTCTCACTGCTTCAAGCGAACATGATCTCCATCTCTCACCGAGATATATCTTCCATAAAGCATATAAAGTTAGAACAAATAGTAGAGCCGAAAGTGGCAGGTACGATTCATATCTACACCATTTTTTAGAATAAAAGACCATCGTTTTACTAAATCAGAATGCAGATTAATCTTAACAGTTTCTGCCTCTGGGTATTTATCTAACAAGTCCAATGACTCATCGTAAAGGGAAATGATATCCTCGAGATCAATTGTTTCTGACGACCCTGGCAGAACTCTATTGGGGTTCTGCTCTAATTGCCCAGGAGTACGTCCATCAGCGGGACTGTAACTTTCCATAGCAGCAAAAGAAACAATATCACTAGAAGGAACATACTCATCTATACAGATAGCAGACAAGCACTACTCACCCTGAACAGACTACGAATTTACTCAGGATTAGTACTACAATGTCATGAAGTTTTGGCCGAAGTATCCATCAACAATGTGGTCACCCTAAGATGGATTAAAGGTCACGCCACATCGAAAGGTAACCGTCTTGCTGATTCACTAGCCAAGAAAGCAGCCAACCAAATACTTTATGGATCTAGCCCTTCTATTGGCTTGACAAAATCGGTAGTGACAGACCTAATTAAATAACATTCCCTTGTGAAATTCAAGGAAAGATGGGACGAAACAAGAAACTGCAAAGTTGCCAGGAAGCTCTTAAGTTATCCTGACAACACTGCAGCAAACACATACTTAACTATGACTAGACAGAATCTGCGCCTAGTCACAGGCATTCTAACTGGTCATTGCCAAGTACGGAAGCATCTCTATTTTATAGGGCTGTCAGAATTCGCACTCTGCAGAGAGTGCGAACAAGAAGATGAGACCATCGAGCATATCCTTTACGATTGCTCGACGCTCTCATTTATTAGAATATTTGTGTTCGGCGAGTATCAGCTAACAAACACCGGCCGATTTAAGAAAAGCACCTCTTGGCGGCGTTGTCAACTACATTAAATCTGTAGGCTGGCTCACGAGCTATGAGGTGCCTATCATCTGAGGAGGTTGAACAATGAGCCTAGTGAGGCCTAAGTGCCGTAAGGGCAACCCATCCTCCACACGTTACAGATACAGATACGGTAAAAGCTCAGCGCTTTGATGGCTGCTTGGCTATCGGACAAGATTATCTTTTTTGTGATAGTTTTTATCGATTTTAAATTTTATACACTTTTTATACTCAATGGCGGGAATTTCCACCTAGTAGATACCTGGGTATTTACTAAAACTCTCTGGTTACTTGATTCTAGGCCCATACACTCCTATTCCAGTTCCTTCTGTGGTTTTGGAACTATACAAATACCACTGAATTTCAAACACGATTAATTCTCTATTTTTTCTTGCAGCTCATCTCTGTGATTTTGAAGTTTTTCTCCTGGGGCTATCCTAAAATTCTTCCAACCGTAAACCAACAGACTTCGGTTTGATTACTCTATTCTTGATCATACCTTGTATAGGTAAGGTAATCCTTCGATAATAATTATCTCAATATTATATGTCTACAGCATATTATTATTTGATGTTTCATGAATTCAATATAGACGAAATTTAATAATCATTATTTTGATTTGTTTTCCACAATTTGATCAATGCTGGGATTTTCGATCTTGTATTAATTTGGCAAATAATCTAATATTCTTCGGCTATTTGATACCAACCAGTCCCTTGCCTGTAACTTGCCTAATCAGAACAGACCTTCAAACACCCTTTCCTTTGTCTTCCAATTATTTTCTTATTTCTTTTTAAGTATAAGAGTACGAAAGCATCTTATCCTTCGTTTCTACTCCGGTTTTTTTTTTAATCAACGTTCGTGGAACGTTTTTAAAAAAGATTTTACGAAACTTTGATAATTAATCACAAAGATAATGAAAACATTTGTTAAGTATTGACAAAATTAAGTACGTCCATTTCTTTTTTATCTCGAAAAGTTTTGTAATATTATATAGCCGGTGATAGTAAGAGGGTTTCGAGAATAAGTTTGCCTTGCTGTAGGTAAAATTGCGGCAGTTTTTATTGAACGCAAGAGGAATTTCTGTCCTTATACGTATATGCTGTTCTTTTTCTTTTTAAATCAAAGGTGGTTATGGCAATTCGACACATTTCACTATGTATATTATTAATTACTATAATTTTAATATCAATCAACATTTTTTCGCAGTTATGTGCTGTGACCAAAGCTGTGACATATAATTTTTATCATTTAAAGCAGCGTTGTCAAGTTATCTAACATAAAAAATTTCGAAACTAGAGAAATTTATAATCAGTCCATTATAAACATAAATATAATTTTAGATTGGCTGCAAAAATCATCTTACCGATTATTTAAATGTGACATTATACCTTCTAAGTTATTTATTTTTGTCTAATTTCGGAAATAAAGTCCGAATATAAATATGAAAATATTTGAAATGCTATAAAATATAATAAATTAATTAAAAATGCTTGCAAGGGCAATACTCTTGGTTGTGAGTCATACAAACATTTTGAAACCATTATTCGACTTTTGGTTGTGATTTTCAGGGCCGACAAGAGGGGGGGGGGGGGGGGTAAAGCCGGGACTAATTCCCGGTGCCCGGGCTCAATTGGGGGCCCGGCAACTTTGGCGAGGACGTTTTTTACTTCTTCAAACGTTCGGCACAAGAGAGGGGAAGTATTGCTTGAAGATCTTTTTTTTAGAGATTCAGTAAAGAGGAGAAGAAGGTTTTGCTTGAAGTCCTTTTTTTAGAAATGTGATATTAAGAAGGGTCTAATGCCAAATTTCCTAAAATGATTAAACTGATAATGCATAACGAATATGATGCAAGGCATATTTTGCGAAACAAAAAGAAACTTCTAGAAAAAGCCTCCACTAAAAAAATAACTATTATCGATGATAAAACGCCCAATCAAATTGAATGACTAAAAGAATTAAGGACCGAACTTGAGTTAAAGAAAAATAATGGAGAGCAGGACTTAACTATAAAATATATACATGGTGTCCCAAAGATCGTGAAATTTCGTCAATAATCTCGATAAATTTTGTTTTTACGACTGGCCATTTTTATATACGAACTTGGCAACCCTCAACTCTAAATTTAATGAATTATTATGTTCTGTACAAAATTTAAAACCGAAGATTATTCTTATCACAGCAACATGGTTAACTTTAAATGATTCTGATTCTATGTATAATAATAATAATAATAATAATAATAATAATAATAATACTCTACCTAATTCACCCCCTTACGAGTGAATTTTAACCCCAAAAGCTGAGCTTGTCCGGGGAAAGGGACGGCTATTATTATTATTTGCCGTGGCGCTCCGGGGCGACTTAAAGATGCTTGATGGTGCCATTTGACTTACAGGTGAGGAAAACCCGGAAAACCTCACCCACCATCATCGAGACGGTAATGTATGGCGAATTTTTTTAATCTGCATGTCATATCAACAGAAATTGAATTTCTATTAATACGCCACACATCAAATCCTAAACCGAACCATGCAATTTAATTAAAAATCCACATGGTCCGGTCTGGGATTCGAAACCCAGCAGTCTCAGACTCATAAACTTGCCTATAAATGAATATAAGCGCGATAGACCGCTACACCACCGTGCCCGATATTTTGAATGATATTTCGAATTATTCTCTATACAGATGCGATCGAAGAGACCGTCGCGGTGGAGGTGTCTGTATTTATTTATCATCAGATATTACACAACATTTTTTTGATACTCCTCTTGACATTATTGTCCCTAATATGGAATTATTAGGTTTAAAATTTTATTTTAGCTCCATTACTCTTCATTTAGTCTGTATTTATCGTCCCGGAGACTCTCAACTAGCTGAAGACACAATCCTTATTGAAAAACTTGAATATCTGTCTTCACTAGAAAATGTTATTATTATTGGTGATTTCAATTTCCGAGATATTTCGTGGCCAGTTACTCTCACTCCAAGAGATGTTGTAAATTCAAAAAATAAATTTTTGAACTTTGTTCAAAGCTCTAATTTACAACAACTTATAACAGATCCAACATGATTTCGAGTCAACAATATTCCTTCCACGCTAGATTTGTTATTTGTAAATGATAAACAATTCATTCAATCTCCGATAGGAATATCGGATCATGCAGTCATCATAAGTCGTATACAGTTTAATATAGAGAACCCATCTCACAAAGATCATACTACATCATATGAAACCATCGATTTCGATAACTTAAATCGTCATTTATCTACCATCGACTGGATAGAAACATTGGGTGACTCGGGAGATCCGGCAGAAGTATGGAATAAGTTCGCAACCGTTATTGCTACTCATAAAATCCAATACTCTAAAAAGAAGGTGTTTTACAAAAATAAATTAAAACCGTGGATCAACGGAGAACTAATATCCTTGATTAGACATAAAATTAAATTATAGCGTAAATATAAGCGATCAAATAATATTGTCGATCTAGAATATCACAAAAATTTTTCCAAGGACCTAAAGAAATATATAAATGAGGCCCGAGAAGAATATAAAGAGTCGATAGCATGCAGATAAAACTGTAAAAAATTATACAAATATATTAGATCTTCACTGTCCTCAAAAGTATCCATTCCTTTACTAAACAAAGAAGATGGAAGTCCCTGCCAAAATAATTTTGAAACGGCTGAACTTTTAGCTAATACCTTTACAAAAGTTTTCACCAAGGATCAGTTACCAGATATCTCACCCGAAAGAATCCCTTCTTCCTTAGAACGGCTCAATTTTACTCCTGAAATTGTCAAACGTCACCTTTTAAAATTAAAAAACAACTCCTCTCCGGGTCTAGATCATATATCTTCCCTATTTTTAAAAATGCTCTAATACCATATCAGTTGCTTTATCTATTATAATGTCTTTGTCTTTTAAGACACACACACATTACCCTCTATCTGGAAAACAGCTTCTGTAACACCCATTTTCAAGAAAGGAAACAAACTAGACTCTAATAACTACCGCCCAATCAGCCTAACACCCATAATCTGTAAAGTTATGGAATCCATAATAACACGTTTCTCAGTTTCTCTTAGTGGAAGAAATCATTCCCAAACAGCAACATGGATTTGTAAAAGGGCGATCAACCATGACCAATTTGCTTTGGGGTGTAAATGAGTGGACAGTTTCATTAGACAGGAAAAAACCTATAGACATTATTTACCTAGATTTTGTGAAAGCTTTTGATCGTGTGCCGAAACGAAGATTATTACATAAGTTAGAACACCTTGGTATACGTGGTGATTTACTTAAATGGATCGAGTAATTCTTATCTGATAGAAAATACTGTGTTAAAGTTGGAAATTCGCATTCACTTGAAAGACCAGTCTTGAGTGGGGTTCCTCAGGGATCAGTTCTGGGTCCACTCTTATTTATAATATATCCAGAGACCTTCAATTCCATATCAAGAGCAACAATATTTTTTACGAAAATGACAAGATCTATAACTGGTGCTCAGGATACCTCTAAATACAAATAAAAGTGTAGTTCTCCATATTGGTAAAAATAATCCTTGTCATAATTATTTTCTAAACGGTCATACGTTAAATAAAGTTAAATCTTACAATGATCTAGGTGTTATAATTACTGAAAATCTCAGCTGGTCTGAGCACGTTCTTCAAGTGTAAAAAAAGGCGAATACGAAAATGTACTTATTAAAGAAAACTTTCGCAAAATTGTCTTTTCAAAATTCGATCCGGCTGTATAAATTATACATTCGTCCGATCATCGAGTACTGCGGGATAAAAATATTCTTGAAAATGTGCAGCGCCGATCAACCAGACTATTTTTCGGATGTATGAGACCTAATTACGCAGAGAGACTACATATGGCTGAACTACAAACGTTTGAAAATCGGCGTCTGCGGGGTGATATGATAATTTGTTTTCGTATTTTAAAATATAATTTTGGAAATTTAAAATGTATGTTCATCGTGGACAGTGAAAATCGACTACATGGCCATAAATGGAAGCTGAAAAAAGAACAATTTTTTACGAAAACGAGACAAATTTTTTTATTTAATCGAATATTCTACACTTGGAATTCTCTGCCGGAGAATGTTGTAAATGCTCCATCTGTCAATGTTTTCAAGAACGAACTTGATAATTTTCTATTTTTTAATTAACATTTCATTTGTTTCATTGTTTATTCATCGGTTGTACTTGTTATTGATTTAGTTTTTAGTAATATTGTTTTATATTCAGTTAATATGGGTCTTATGGCCCCTGCGCTTATCAAATTATAATAATAATAATAATTATAATATTATTAATAATAATTTTTTATAAAATTGTCGCGGGGCCCGACCTGGAGAATTGTCCCGGGGCCCGTCTTGGCTCTCGGCGGCCCTGGTGATTTTCGCTAGATTACTATTTTTTTTTTATATCAACCCTTTCGCCGAGTCATCTTAGATTTAGAAAAACCGCGTTTAAGCTATATCTCGAATTTCGTTGAAAAAGGTAAATATCTGGTCACGTGGTCTGATTTCCTACACCGGAAGTAACGAAAATGCTTGCAAAGGGATTTCTTTATTCACGTCTAGAAGCATATATTTCTTTGCCAGCAGAAATAAAAAAATCCATCGATAAGTAACTTTAACTTCTCTTTGAATTTCACAGGTCACATGACCGTACCCAACTACACATAGCAAGCAAAAAATAAGAAACAAATATTTAATTTCTAAATGTTCGAGGTTTAAATTTCTGTAAATCATATCTTTTATATTCTTCCAGTATATCTAACCCAATATATAAATTTCAAAAATTAACAAGATAGTTTAAAAAAGTTAAAGGACATTTTAAATTTGGCAACGTCGTCTGGGCAAAAAGCTATGGGTAGACGATCCTCTATCGCACCACTCTTGGTTCTCCTCTCTTTTATTTAGGAAATGTCTTATTTTTTTTTATTTTTACCGTCCTCTCAAAATATATTAAAATATAACAAAAAATTTACTAACAAGCATAAAAGCATCAATTTCTTTCAAATAAAGTTTTATTTTACTATTTGAAAGACAAAAATACTTGAAAAGACCGGAATTCCAAGTATCCAATTACTTTTTACTTTTACAGACGTGAAAAGACTGGTCCATACTCTTATATTATAGTTATAGTATTAAATGTGTTCTAATATTATATTTCTAGATGCAACATTTGAATATATTTAATAGTATAATATTTTTAAATAAAGAAAAATCTGCTACATTCCATATGTGGTACAAAAAATCCATTATTTGAAATTTACCAAAAACTCGCATCATTCGCCTAGCCGACTAATTTAACGGTTCGGGGACGCTGGTATCTGTCACGTGGTTTTGCACAGGTCAATAGGGAAACCAGAGGGAATGACCATTAAATTTCCGCAATTAGGCCGAACATGCTTTTGATAATACAGTTGTTAATATAATTAAAGTTGCTGCAATCTCTACAAGTCGGAAATTAGTAACTAATTAGTTGAAATAATAAAAAACTAAAACGTTGTCTTACAAGAATATCATAATTTCCCCTGTTATTTTTATCTCGGCAATGGAAAAAAATACGAGGGGTAAACCGCAGAGTAGAGAATTGCAAGAAATTTTCAGGTTTGATCTTCGGAGTGTATACTTGGGGTCTATGTGACCCAAAACTTTTAAATTTTGTTATTAAACACATAATTTTTTTTTTCGTTCTAGGTAAGCTCCCATTACCCTTCTTTACTGAGTTTAGCATATTTGACTGGACTTTTTTAGAATGCTTTTATAGTGCCGATGATGCCTGTACATATTTTTATGGCAAGTTGTATAATGTTGCGTACCCAATTATTCAGTGCATAATAAAAAAACATATCCTCCTTGGTTTAACCCCAGTTTCATTAAAGAAATAAGAGAAAAATCAAAATTTTTGAATTTTGAAGTTAAAATTGCGATTAAAACAGCACATGAAAATTATCTTTTAAAATCGGAGAATGCTATATCTATTAACTCTAATAAGTTTTGGGCCTACGACAACAGTAGAAAAAGTTCTAGTAAAGTCCTACGTTCATTCTAAATGCCCAAGTATTGGCTTATCCTCTGACAATCCTGATCAATATCTGCATCCGTTCTAGTACTATTCCGTCTCTATGGAAGAGCTCTAAAGTATGTCCGATTTTTAAAAATGGAAATTGAACTAACGTTAAGAACTACCGACCTATTTCTATTATTTGCAATTTTTGTAAAGTATTAGAAATATTACTGGAACGCAGTATTTATCAACATATAAGTAGTGCGTTATCCACTCAACAACATGGATTTGTGAAAGGTCGATCAACAGTAACGAATCTCTCAGTCATTACTCAGCATATAGCAGAAAATATCGATAAACGTATTCAGACTGATGTTATTTATACAGATATGACTAAAGCTTTTGACAGACTTGACCATGGAATTTTAGTAAAAAAACTGTTTGCTTTTGGACTCTCAGATAGTCTTATTGACTTACTAAAATCATATTTGTGTAACCGTTCACAATACGTTCAGCTCAATGGGTTCAAGTCTGTTAAGTACCTTGCCATATCGGGTATCCCTCAAAGGTCGAATCTTGGCCCGCTCTTGTTTAATATTTTTATAAATGACATTGGTAGTGTAATTAATGTTAATTATCTACTGTATGTTGATGACCTTAAAATGTATGCTTCTATAAATAGTATTGCTGACTGCGAGCGACTTTCTGAAAATCTAAAACAAGTTAATGAATGGTGCCATAGAAATAATTTAAAATTGAACCCAGCCAAGTGCAATGTAATGTCGTACTCCTTAAAGTCAGATACAACTTTTCAGCAGTATATTGTTGACGAAACTCCCTTAAACAGATCAAAAAACTTCGCAGATTCAGGAGTCCTATTTGATTCAGGACTTTCTTTTACTGATCATGTCGATAGTATTGCATCTTCATCTAATCGTACATATGGATTCATAATCAGAAACAGTCGTGATTTTAAGAAAGTAGATACCATAAAATGTATGTAGTATGCTTTTGTCCGATCCAAGTTCGAATACGCGTCACTTATATGGAGTTCATTGTATCAAGTACACATTGGTCGAATGGAAGGAATTCCTAAAATACTTAAGTTTTAGACATGATCTAGTTTATGCACCCATTGGCACCCCACACGACGCTTTATTAAATAAACATGGATTTTCAAGTCTCGATATAAGGCCAAAATATTTTTCTGTAGTTATGCTGCATAAGGTCATAAGCAATCAAATAAACTGCGAATGTTTATTACATATGCTTAATTTAAAAGTTTCACGTCAAGCCTCAAAATACACTGACTCATTTTACTTATCAACACCTCCTACTAATATTTTAAAAAAACTCACCGTTGTATAATATGTGTAATAATTATAATTATAATTAGTATTCAGGATATCAAAAGGCATTTTTTTAGGATAACCATCATTGTACTTAATTTTCTGCAATATTTTCCATTTTTGTATGTTTCGTCTAAATATGTTTGTCATATTTTCCTATTCTGTAATTGGGTATTACTTGTAGAATAGTGTATTTAATAAATAAAAATAAATAAATATTTTAAAAAATTGTACAAATTTTACTAAACATATTATAACGTTTTGGGTCAAATTGACCCCAGTATGCAGTGATAATATTGTAGATATAAAAAAAATGCTCGGACAGATCAATTTTTATTCCAGGGAATAACTCATACAAAACGGACATCACATCTCTCCCCTCCGCTCCTTAAAACAATAAAATTTACAATACGTGTAACTTTAAAGTCAAGCAACTTCATTACAAAACAATATGTTTTCTAAAATTTTATGCGGAAACAAATGCCTTTCGAAAATGTTTGTACAAAAGCTGGAGTAACCAGTCGATATTTAAAAAAATGTAAATATGTCGCACCTTTGGAGAAACATTGAGGTAAATGCAAACGTACTATATCGCTCACCGGCGACAATAGTGGCACATCTAAGAAAATCGCAGAACACGGTAAAATACGTGAAACAATTTAAAATTTGATGAAATTTCATCCAATGGCGCGAGCTGAGCTCCTAAAGTTTCTTCAACACCGGCATATTTTCAGTGTGCCGTTGACTGTGCTTAGTGACGCTTCGTTATATTTGAGCAATAGTGACACATCTAAGAAGTAGCAACGATTTATTTCAGCATTAGTGGCACATTTTATGTGTTTCGGTTATTTTAGTTAAATGTGCCGGTATAGTTGATATGTTGACTTGATATATTTGATTTATGCCGAAAATAACTGAACTTTCAATTGATTTTAATTAGTTGTGCCGGTATAGACTATTATTGTGCATAATTTTTGGTTTCATACAATATAGATAACAATTTGGTTAAAAAAGGTGGCTGGGGAGAGAAGATGCTGTCAATGATTGGAATAAGGTAATGTTAATTTAAGGAAATATTTGTGTAAAAATATTAAATATTTACAATGAAAATTTTAGATTAGAAAAAATCGAGCAACAATGAAAAGACCCACACTGGAAAATTCGCAGTCTTAATGGAATCTTGAACCCCCAATTAAATATTAACAAGTCCGATTGCGGTAATAATTTTTTAATTTACTTAGTAATATTATTATAGGGTGGGTATCTTTTTGCAGGTGTTTTTGCTAACAACGGATCAATTATAGATCATGAGAAACCAGCTTCCAACGGCATGATGGAAGGTGAAGGTAAATTATTTAACAATAAGTATAGTAAGGTTGCGATGCATAGAATGATAAATAACATACCTTCATTCATTCTTTTAGATGGCATATATAAGAAAGAAGAACAACAAACTATTCTGAGAGCTAATGACGATATGGACAATAATACCCAAAGTAATATTTTAGATAACACCATGCTAAATGATAGGTATGAAAAACCTTTATTATGCCAACGACTTATTTCATCATCATCAAGTTCAGACTCATCTTCATCATCATCAAGTTAAGACTCATCTGATAACGATATTGAAGGTCAAACGTCTAATACCGTGAATCTGCCAGTCGAGGCTGATACTACAAAAAAAAAGAACAAGAAAAAGAAAAGCATTCCCATCCTAATGGAAAAAGTTCACTACCAAGCGTCTAAAAAACAGTGGCAAAGCATACAAAACTTTGGGAAAGGGATTAATAGTTCCAGAATGATAAATGAAACCACCGTGTGATGATTCTAAGTACAAACAAAAATGCAGTACCAATCACAGAAGAAGAAAGGTTGGCCCAATTTAAAAAATACTGGAACATGGATGATATTGTAAAACAACGTACCTATATTTTATCGCTTATTCAAGAAGTTAATCCTGCATACAGATACCCACGTAATTCCGTAGGCAGAACTACAAACCACGCATTTTTTTTTTAAAGAAGGCATAAGAAATTAAGAGTTTGTATTTTTTTATAGCTTCACTAGGCATTACTGGACGTTGTATCCGAACAATAAAGATGAAAATGAAAGATTCTACTATAGCCGAAGATAACAGAGGAAAACATTTTAATCATAAAGAAATTTCAAGGAGCCATTATACACGAGCACATTATTTAGCATATAAAAACACCAATAATCACAATCAAGTTCATTAATGATATTTAAATGACATAACATAAAAAATTTAAAAAACTAAAACTTTAAATGTAGTTTTCTCAATAATTTTCAATTTTGAGTTGTGCCACTATTGTCGCCGGCGAGCGATATGTTGGGAATCAGCATTTAAAGATTCTAAAATTTTTCAAAGTAAAACAAAAGTGTTTACTACTTTACGAGATGAGCTATTATATTTGAATTTTTTTGTAAGGTCTATACAATACCATTTAAAGTTGTTTTAAGATTCTTTGCCAATATTTTCTTTGAAAAAATTCGAAAAAACTAATTAAATTGCAATTCTGTCATTGTATCTCCAAAATTTGGTGAATTTGGTGCGCAGAAAATAGTTATTTATGCAACAAGTAGTGTGTAAAACTATACTTTTTTGGATCACGTGTTGCATAAAAATATATTTTTTCTACTACCGTGCGTAAAGTACGTACTTTACGCACTCCACGAAGTGTGTAAAGTTGTACTTTTTTCACTAGTGCGTAAAGTAAAACTCTTTACGCACTAGTTAAAAAAAGGAAAATTTTACAAAATTTGTACATAACAACAAAATATAACGTTTTATTTTATATTAACATTTTTTTGCTATCTCCTTCTAAGACAAATAAATAAATTATTTTTGCTTATATCTATTTAGTGTCCAACAAATTATCAACAGTTTATTTTAATTATAATTTTCTCTAAATGTCATCGATTTAATTAAAAGTAAACATACAGTGGATGTCGATTTTGGTAAAAGTAAGTTGGCCGTGGCTGTGTGGATTAGAAGAACTGTCAATCTCTAAACTTTTAATTAGTACCTACCTTATAACAGAACACGACAAAAGTATACTTAAGTTCAAGATTAGATTCTAAAGCCAATTTAGCATTTTTTTAAACTCAATCAAGTTTGAGAAGGTAAAAAGTTTTACTTTTTAATGTTAAATTCAAATTTTATTTGCAGTTTATTATATCTGTCATAATCGATATGGATTCAAATTTATCTAGCGATAGCGAATTTGATAATACTCCCCCAGATATCTTATGCAGTGCACAAAAGGCCACTGAAAATTTATTGCCAGAAAAATCTGCATATATTTATCAGCAAAAATACAATGCATCAAGTTAATAGCGTTTCTCAAACAAAAAAATAAAGGTTATAAACCAAAAAAATCCAAAATTAATTTTCTGTTGAAAGCTCCAAATTCCAAGTTTTTAATGATCAAAGTAAGTAAATGCCTCAGTAAATGCTTGAATGCTCAGTATAAAATTAAAATATTCTGTAAAGTTTTGCAACGAGATGTGTGTTCGTATGATGTGTTGCCTAACAAAATCAGTTGTCCTAACAGGCCACCGGGGTTGTTAGGCAGCACATTATACCTAAAACTTTTATATTTTTTACAATAGCATTTATTTGGAGTTTGCGCAACGTCAAGATATTTCCTAATGTTTAATAAATTATTTGTAACATTACAATATGTTATTTTTTAGGTAGCTTTTATAATTGGAATTGCGGGAGCTTGTCGCCGGGAAGAAATATGTAAAATGACAATTAACGATGTAGAAGATAAACAAACAGTGTATATTGTCAAAGTATCAGAAACCAAAAATGGAATAGAAAACATTTTTACGATTTTAAATCCAAATAATTCTGCAGTTGATTATTTATCTTTCATAAAAAATATACCTCATTAAGACCATCAAATATAAACAAATTTTTTTTAAAATTCGCAAATGGAAAATATTCTAAACAGCCTGTAGGGATAAATACTTTTGGTAAAATGCCAAGTGTTATAGCAACGTATCTAAACTTGCCCAATCCAACGGCTTTTACAGGACACTGCTTTAGGAGGTCTTCAGCCACTATGCTGGCAAATTCTGGAGGAGACCTTCTAACGGTCAAAAAATATGGAGGATGGAAATCATCTGCTGTTGCAGAAGGCTACGTAGACAGCACAATAACACAAAAAAACAAAATGTCTAATAAAATTTTGATGGATGACAGTATGCCATCCACTTCCAAACAAAGCTACAATTTTACCGTTGACAACTCTAATGAAGAATTAGTGGAACCACTCGACAGTGAAACTAGAGTTACACAAAATATTTCAACCTCTTTACTTGAAAAGGCCAAATCCATACCACTCGAAGCTCAAAATAGGGTTACAGAAGTAATATCACAACATGTTTCAAACTCTGTGCTGGAAAAGGCCAAAACCTTAAGTTTTGCTAATTGCAATAATTGCATTCAATATTAATATTCATAAGAGTTAAAAACCTATTTTTTTAAATATTTCTTCATTTGTTAGTCATTTTGTTCTGTAAGAATTATAAATTTGTAAAGTTCCAATAAATTTATTTTTGTTGCTGTGTTCAATTTTTGGCACATTTTACTTTTTTTTTCACTAGTGCGTAAAGTGAAAAAAAGTAACTTTTATATTTCTAATATTAGTGAATTATGTGTACGGTAGTAGAAAAAATATTGTATGCCACTCGTGTGTAAAGTCCCTTTTTTGACTCATGTGACAACATTCACATTCGTCAAAAAAGGGTAACTTTACACACTTGTTGCATAAATAACTATTCTACACCATAATTTTGCAAAAAAAAAAAATAATTTTTAATTTTTACTTCACGCACTTAGTAAGTAAATTAAATTACTTTACACACTATATGTGTAAACTGAAATTTTAACGTTATCTGTTAAAAATCTATCAAAATTTACTTTACACTAGTAATTTACTTTACGCACTAAGTGAAAAAAGTAAGATTTTACGCACTGTTTAGCATTCGTACAGTACTCACTTTAAATACATTACTGACATTCGTATACAGTTTCCTTTTAGTCCACGTTGTACCAGGGCCCAATGGCTACTTCTTTCATATTGTACCTATAAGTTTTTAATTGCACGATCAAACCAGATCATTTTTTGCACTACCCTAGTGAGGTATAGTCTAATCGAAAACTCCATTAAAGGAAAGGAAAAACTCTAAGTCTTAACCACCAAAATTATTTATTGTTATGAAAACAGAGAAAGCGACTAGTTTCGGTCAGTAACCATCATCAGGCCTGTAAGAAAGTATGCAATGATAAAAAGTGAAAAAATGTTTTAACGTGATAAAACTATCAGATTACTAACTTAGTTCTTAAAGACCTGACAAGACTATTTCTGAAAAAATTAACGTATTTTAACAATAAATGACTATTTAGAAAAAAGTGTTAAAAAAAGTTGACAAATGTTGAGTAGTTTTAAACGAATACTTATAAACGAAAATTTAAATAATGTGTGACAGAATACAATCTAATTATAAAAATTTTATAAAATAGCAATAAAAGCTGTCACAAATAAGAAAAATGTGAATATAAGGCATTTGAAAAGTTTTAAGTTAAATGATGAGGCAATATACAGGGTGTCCCGAAATTAGACGGTCATATTTTAACAGAGTAATCTACATCCTAAAGTTTATATAAACATAGGTCCAAAAACGTTTCGTTTTCGAGATACAGGGTGTTACAAGTGAAGTCCTGATAGCACATTTTTGTAAATATTTTCTAAACCTTCAAATATAATTAAGTAAAATTTGGTACAAATACTTACCTTCTTATGCTCTATTTAATGGACTAAACCCCAGTTTTTGATCATCTTCATAGGTGGGTATATTAGGGGGGGGCATCTACACTTTTATGAAAACTAATTTACAAATATAGAAAAACAATGGCACACAATACATTTAGGTTATTATTGCTCCAGACAAATAAACAACTATCGAAACTACAATGGCGCAATCGACTATTCCGACTCTGTTGCACCAGAAGTATGCAACATGTGGGTCAATGCACTGGAGACAACCGTCATCTACTAGAAAGAAATATAACTAAAATTCTGACTTTGTTAGATAAAGTTGTGTTTTAAGACTTTTGTGGTATAATTATCTCAAATTATGAGAAATGTGCACTTATGTCATTGTTTCTCCAAAGGTGCGATGTATATATTATATTTAAAAAAATAAAAACAAAATAAAAAAAAATTAAAGTACAGAAACCTAAAAAACATGACCACATATATTTTTTGTACACCCACATGGATATTAGCTATTCTACGCACAGACTACAAAACGAAAAAGTATGCCATTGCGTTCAACTGAACGAATATATTTCATATCCATTCTACCTATATTTTAACAATTTTTATTTGAGGATTACTCATTTGCGAATTGCATTTTAATCGGTCGGCAATAACGTGTGTTTCGCAGATGAGTTACCCTCAAATAAAAATTGTTACATTATAGTAACAACACTGCACAAATATGAAATCCACCAAACATAGTTCATATTTTGGTCACCCGGTTACTATTATTTTCTTAAATTTTAAATAAGTGAAAATTCTATCAAACTGTCACTATATTTTTTTATTAGTTACTGAGAATAAATATACATTAAATTGGGTTATTTTTGTGTAGAATCGATAAATAATTGCATTTCTGTATTTATTTCGTTTACATTTACAAATATTTTTGGATATACAGTATTTTATTTTTAGAATGGTTTGGCAAAACTGTATTCAACCCTAGAATTTTTTAATAAACATTACAGCTTTGCCAAGCAATAAATTTTTAAGGAAATTAGAGAATGATGCAGACCCCACATTAAATTATCATAATTTAGGTAAATTTAAAATTATTTCAAATTTTTTTAAAATACAGACCTTTACGATACTAAGCTAACGAATAGTGGTGATAGAACTGGCTTAAAATTTTTTTAATATATAAGTTGTATGGCCATATTTAATAATTATTCCTTAATATACAGGGTGATCCTTAAACGAGGTGCTGACCAAATCTATAATTATTTGAAGCAGAACACCCTGCAGGTACACATATTTGATTGTTTTCACATCGTCCAACAATTTTAATTAACTTCATTCATTTGCTATGTTGCATATAGGGTGTGTTAAAACACGAGGTTACGATTTTCGCAATTTTTTGAATTGAATACCCTGTAATTATTAATTGCTGGAATAACATATAGGGTATTCCATCTTGGAAATTGAGGAAATCGTTACTCCGTATTTTGACATACCCTATATACAACATAGCAAATAAATCTATTAAAATTTGTTGACGATGTGAAACCGATCAAGTACCTGCAGGATGTTTTGCTTTAAAAATTTATAAGTTAGGTCAGCCCTTTATTTATGGAGCATCCTGTATTCTTTATTAAACATGGTCATACAACTTATGGTCATACAACTGATAGTACACCCTGTATTTATGTTATTGACTAACAAGTTGTTATCGTTAGGTAGTTAAATTTATAAGGAATTTTATGCTAAAATAATATACAGGATGTTGCATTTGAAAAAATTAAGTAAATTGAACTTAAAACTAGCCATATTTAAGACATGTTTCAAGACACTGTATAAAACAAATCAGTTCTATCACCACTATTCGTTAACTTATTATAAGTTTGTATATTCTACAATTTTCAAATCAATTTAAACCTACCTAAATTATGATAATTTTATTTGGGGTCTGCATCATTCTTTAATTTCATATAAAAATCAATTGCTTGGCATAGCAAACCTGTATTATTTTTATAAAAAATTCTAGGGTTGAATACAGTATTACCAAACCATTCTAAAACAGAAATAAAATAAAAGATGCTCTATTTAAAAATATACATTTTTATTTGCCAGACAAAAACGCAACACCCTGTATATCCAAAAAATATTTTTAATAAACGTATTTTTCAAATCCATATAACTTTTATATGAAACTTGTTTGCGTGTCAATAACATAAATTGAAATATTGAACAAATACGCACTAATGGGACACCCTGTATAAAAACAAATTTAAAACCAGTAATATCTTGATTGAATCTCTACAGCCAGATTTGCAGATTTTTCATGTTTTTCATGAAATTATTTTGTGGTCATAGGAAAAAAAATTGTAAATCACCAGTGATTTTTCACACTCGTATTGTAATATTACAGTTATATTAAGACGCATTGAGAAATGTACAATTTAGATCATTTTGAGCGAAAGGGCTAGACGATTTATAACTTAAACAAAGGATAATTTAGTCCATTCTTTTTACGTTCTTCATTCTGTTCTGTTGGCTCCTTATTAGTTTCGAATTTCAGTTCGTTCTTTCTCTCGAAAATAAATAGAGGAATCCCATTAGAAATGGGTTAGCTGTTGGTTAGAAGAGGTGTAAAACGTTTGTATGGTCGGAACGTAACGGGCGCGTGTCATGAATAAGCAACGAGGTCCGGCCGAGGCAATGCACCCCTTCAGACCCCCACCCCCACCGCATGTCATTTCCGTTTCGGTTGTCGCTAGTCCGAACCTCTCTATTCGGTATTCCGATTATGATGGGACGTCGAAAATACAAATTTCGTTGATACGAATTGAAACAATAAACGGAATCGAGTTAAAAAATATTCCTGTAAAAATAAAACGGTGTAAATTTGAATGACTGTTTGGGAACTTTAGAGAAATAATGATGCCTATTTTTGAAACCCAACACAAAACGAAATAGTACTTAGAAAGACAGCTTCCCTTTTCAAATTTAGATTAAAAATTTCAAATCGGCGCGTTTGTAACTGGTTGTGTTGTACCTTAGATGTAAAGAATCCCAATTTTAGAAGAATCGTCTCAGAAATGTACACTATAAAAAATCGACATACCACTACCATAATAAAAAGAAATAAGAAAAAAAGGATAAAAGTCATCAACTACAAAACAATTATATTGAAAAAGTCACTATACAAGTTATTCTAAATAATCAGTTTGGTAAAAAAAACCAAAAGTTTTTAAAGTAAAACAATTTAAAATGTGTACGTCATCGGGAATAGGCCAATCAGCTTGTCGAAGGTTTGTTTATCATACAGAAATAAGCCAACGAACAAAACAACACATAGAATGTCGAAGTGAACGCACATCTTAGTGATACTTGAAAATTGACACCATTTAGACCTAACCTAACATTCGTTTTTGGCTTGTTTACTTTTTTATATTATAATATATTGCTATCATACACTGATATTCACAAATATAACAAAAGAATCTGGGACGAGATATCTGTACCTGGGGCTCGATTCTCGAGTTCATTGGAAAATTTTCCCATGGGAAAAGATTCCACTACTTATATTCCCATGGTAATAGGTTATGCAATTCTCGAACTTGTCGGAATAGACATTCCCATGGAAATAATAGTTTCACGTATGTCTGATATTAAGTTCACGAATATTTCGAAATAACCAATAACATTAAAGATATTTTAAAATTTACTGTTGGTATTATTTGTATTTGTTGTGGTTTTTGGGTAACCGATTACCTGCCGAGCCTCTGCGCTGGAGCAGATGCCGTGCCGAGCAATCGCTAGCTTGACCGAGGACAAGTGAAAATATTCGATTATGTATAATTAAAACTTATCGAGTTATTTTTAGTTTTTCTTTTCACATATTGAAAAAAGAAAAAGTAGCTTTTGTATAGAAGAGCAACGAAAGTTTCGAGAAACTATATATATATAAGAAATTCTTTCGTTAACGGAAATAATAAAATTTTCGAAAAGGTCTTATTAAATTTACTACAAATTTCTCAATTTGTGTTACCTATTTGCCAGTCCCTTAGCAGCTTCCACAATTTCTAACTAATTTAAGAAAATCAGTTTCTTAGTGAAAGAGAGGTAAAAATAATATACCCACATAAATAAAATAATATCAATTTATAAATACACAAAAAACATGTTTTAACTACAATTTCACCAAAAATCCAAGATATCCAATAATCTTTGGTTATGTCTTAGTCTTTCGCGTGGTCTTTCGTCAAATTTTCGACTTTAATGCGCAAACTCTAGTACAATTCCCATTGGAAAACACAATTTCCAATGCTCGCAAGCAGGGGAATATTTTCCCATACTTCTCATTGGAAAATATTCCACCGCTTATGCCGAGAATACAAAAACTGAATTCCCATGGGAAAATTTTATTTTATTATGGGAATAAAAGTCGAGAATCGACCCCCTGGAAGTAACATTTAAAGTTGTGCTCTTGGTATTATTTCTATAATTAGAAGTAAAAGTATAATTATGTATTACCTGAGAAATAGCAAATTTGTTATTGTATAAAACGAGTTTAAACATTTTAGAAAATTATCTCATAAGGTAGTGGAGGGTAATAAGGCCCACCTAAGTTAAAAAACTCATTTATTAAAAAAATAAAAAAAAACAAGCATGTTTCCTCAAGTTTCAATCAATAAAACTAAAAAAAAAATTAAAAAGTATAAAAGAAAATAATTTTTTTTAAAAATATCAACTGCGCCTTATATTCAGCACTGTCGGAAAATAAGGCCTCCATGTAAGATTTTTCTATTCTGAACAATTTGTACAGATAAAGTAGTCTTTATCATCGGGAACCTTACCGGTGCATTCTTCGTGAACCCAAACCTGGCATAAAACACAAGAACGCATGCCCAATTTTTCGCTTGATTGACAAAGGTAACAAAACCAGGGATCAATTTTTGTTTTGGATTTTTCCTTTTAACAAGAATTTTGGGATGTCTGCATTTCTGTCTGACGTGTTGTGTTTTGTAATTAAGAGGCTTTCCCCTGACTTGCAATTTTTTGGCGGCACCTCGGGGGGTTTTTAAAACTTCCTTAAAAGTTTTTTTTTTACAACTTGGCAATTTATCTGCCTTTTTGTTGGGTTATGGGTGTAAGGAACAAGAATGTGTTTTCGGTTATTTTTGAAGGTTTAATGGTCTTGGTACTGAACTGTTCGGATGACGAGGTGGTACTAACGTTTCAGAACAAGGATGTGGGGTTGTCAGTTGCTTTTGAGTGTCTGATGGTCCAGGTATTGGACTGACCGGCTGTCGAGGTGTTTCAGAAAAATAATGTGTGGTTGTCAGTTGCTTTTGAGTGCCTGATGGTCCAGGTACAGGTTGAGTATTTTTATTGATTTCAGTCTTTTTCGAGATAAGTTTCAGTCTTAAATCAGTAAGGGGTAAATCGTCGTGATCAGAAAAGGAGTCTTGTTCTGCTGCTCTTCTTGAAAGCGTCGATGGTGCAAAGGCTTCATCAGCCATGGCATTCGGGTTAAATGGGAAAATTCTTATAGATCTAAAACCACTTGTTATGTTCGCCACATTTATGGATTTTTCCCAAACTGGTGTAAAGACATCAGAGAATCTGTCCTTATTTAAACGACGGTCTGGATGTTCAAACGATCGGGATACAGCCTTGTCGAGAGGCTGTAGTTCGTGAGTCGTGTTACCAGGGAGACAAAGTAACTCAACATCAATTTCTTCGGCTTTGATTGCTATCGAAATATTTAAATGGCACTTTGCCCCATCAAATATAAGTAGCACCTTTCCAGGTGGTTTGTATTTTCCAAAGTGGCCCAACCACTCACAGAATAGCTTTGTGGCCATGTTGCCTTTGGGAATAATTAAGACTTCTGTTCCGATTGGCATGTTATCTGAATACGTTGGCTTCTTGCGAAATCCTTTAAATAAAATCATTGGTGGAATACAGTTTCCTAATGCATTAATAGAGGTTACAATGGTCACGTTTTCGCCATGTTCTTGTGAAACTAGATGCACCCTCTTCGTCCCTTTTAATGCAAGAACAAACTGCACCCTTTTTTGTCCATGTTGTAAATTCGGTCAGGTGAATATTTTAAATCAAACTTGTAATGTCGCATCCCAAACTTCAAAATAATGTTTTACTACAGGGCGGTTTAATTTAGCAGATCTGGTTGGATTGATTGATTATGCTTTTCGTTTGATGGTGGCATTTAAGAAATGCGGAGTACCAGTCTTTGCCAATTATATTTTTATTGTTGTTCTGTTGGAACAGATCAATTCGATTAGCTTTAACAAACTTGTAAACACTTCTTCTCAGAGCTTTTGGTGTAAGAAGAAGGCCAATTTGTGCTAGATGAATAATCCTTTGTTCTAATTCGGATTCTTGGTTTTTTGTTAAAATAGGTTTACGTCCTAGTGTCCTACTACACCACTTTTCAAATGATTTCTTAAAGTACGACGAGGAATACCTGTTTGCTGTTCTACAGCTCTTTGATAATGTCCTTGTCGTAAAAGTCTAAGTGCGTCCTCCATCATCTCTCTATCGCAGTTGGCACGTAAACCTCGGCACTTGTACTTGCCCATCTAAAACAAAAACCTCTGAAAATAAAGCCCACGTTAAAACACTGAAAATAAGGCTCGGGCCTTATTTCCAGAGGTGAAATAAATAAGAAAATCTAAAAAATAACTGAAACGCAAAACTCATTCTAAGATTAAATTCCATGGAATCGAATGCCTACTGAACTTGCTTTTGTGTAGAATAAAAATCCTTTCTATATATGCCCTAGGTTACGCAAAAATATTAACTTACCTTTCATATTTGCTTATAATGAAATCGTCAAATACCAATTCGCACAAGGTTACAGAGAAAAATAAAACGCACTTGCTTTCACTTTAGTAGTTGAACGGATACTGATGTAGCCGACAATATATTAATCGTGCTGCGATGTTGTCATGTTAATGGCGGATTTTTTAACTATGGGCCTTATTTTCCGGTGGGCCTTATAACCCTCCACTACCTTACTTGTCATTTTTATCGACTTTGGCTCTTGGTTGTTTTTGAATAAATATAGATTAGCAAAAACACAGGACCCTGAAACATCTAAACGTATTTAGAAGGGTGGTGCACAAGTATTTACTTTAATACTGTTTCTATTTGGCCGAAGATTGCCTACTTGCTACATGTCACTGTAAATAATTGTAATTTAAGTACATTTTTGGGTATGAATAACTACTTTTTGTAAATGTACATAAACTCTTTCTGTTGCAACTATTATACACATATCTAGTATTTACATAAATAAATCTACGATAATATTGCTAAATTGAAATAATAAAAATACAAATATGTTTATAATTTATGAAATAATATGGAACATAGAAAAGTAAAAAAATGGAAAAAATGGAAATCCATAAAAATGTACTCTTGAAAATGCTAAAAAATCATCACTTCATTAAATAATGTTTTATTATTTTTAGATCTACCAAGCAAGTATATGAAGATAATGCCATTTTCCATAAATAACTTAAGTGAAGGAGATATTTAAACAGTAAACGGAATAATTATACATGAACATAAAGTATTTTGCATTGATTCTCGCACATTTGAAGTACATAATGAGGCAGAAATAACAGAAGTTGAATTTGATAATGAATCTTTAGAGGACATTTTAATTTATGCAACTGCATTCTGGAAAGAGGCTACTTTTAAATGTTTAATTGCAAATTATTGTTAGGGCTTTTAAATTTTTTATTTGTAAATAAAGTGTTTTTTACTTCGTTTATCTTATTCAGGTACTTTTACTTTTTAATAATAGGTTAATAAATGATTTTACATTTTGTTTGTATACAATTATTATAATCTCTGAAGTGTGATAAATCAATTAAAAAAAAACCAGAAACACAAAGAGTTTATTAAATTATTATTTAATTTTACAAAATGAGTTCTTGTAAGTTAACAATACCACAAGCAATTATGCAGCTATTACTAAGTAACTTTACGTGCTTAAAATTCAAACAGAAATGTAAAAGATTTATGTAAGCTACACTTTCCTTCTCATACATATCATTGAGGATTTTAAAAACACTGTTGTTTCTTCTGATTCAGTAGTAAGTTACGTTTATGCGTATAAAACGATTTGCACATAACTATAATACATAAGTATAGAATAATTTGCACATGACTAGAGATATTAATTGCTAAGCTTATGAGAGTAAGAAGTAAAAAGTATTTGGGGAATTTATTATATACTTCTTTGTTTCCCACTTAAACCGGTTTTTGTCTATAATCCTGTTTAGGTTTGGTGGAAGTACAACAAAAAAATTTCGCACACAACATATAAATTCTTGATTGACAGTATTGATAGATGACACACAGTCCTGTCGCATTGCAATTTTCTTGTTTATTAGGTGACGTTTTTTAAAACAATGAAACTATAAATATGGTGAAAGTTTAAATAATACTTTTAAAAACATTTGATATTATATATTTAAAATATATTTATTTCGGAAATCTAAAAGTAAGGTGGATACAAAGAACGTATTATATTGATTTTTTATTTTTATATTTATCAATTTTTATTTTGTTAATTATTTATTATTTGTTTATTTTTTATTTTATATCAATATTTTACTTACTTGTTTTGTTGAGCGCCTTATTTTTTTTTTATTTAAATTAAATAATTTACTATTTATTACCCTTCTATAAAAATTAATTTAACTCCGGCTATGCTTTTCTATTAAATACCCTAATCAAATTATCTGATATTTCGCATGATATGCTCTCGTCCCAGGAGTCGGTTCCCAAACTATAAAAATATAATTTTAAATTTAATTTACCTTTTTATCTCTTTGTATTTATGTAGACCCTGTATATTTTTTTCAATAAAATTCATTTATATAAAAATCAAATTTAACAAATTTATTTAAATTTCAATTTCAAAAAAACCAAACAATTATATACCTACAATCATAAAAGAAATCATATTATATTAAATTAGAAATAAATCCTCATAGATTCAAAATTTTCAAACTCTTTTCTCAAAACGACAAAATGGAGTCCTTTTTTCAACAAATTCATTGCCTATCAAACGATTAAACCGCTACTATATAGATATTCAATCCTCCAATCAAAGATTTTTATGGGTCTGATACAATTTAAAATAAGTAATTTTTATTTTTATTTTTACTGTCTGAGCAAAGAGTATATCATGGTTATTTCTTATAATTTAAAACACATTATTTTGATTTTTCCCTAGTCAGATTCCACCTATAATCCCAATTTAAATTTCTAGTTTCTTAACTGTCACTTTTTAATCCAATTGACCACAACATTATCAGTAAGCAAACTAACTTATTTTGAAAGATAACAAGTAATGTCACTTATTTTATTAAAAATTCTTAAATCTTTCAGCATGTAGTATACCGTCTAACCGGCAATGTTGTGTCGCTAGTTCATATTGGTCTATTCCCGGCTACGTCATAAATTTTAAAAAAATTAATAACTCTGGCAAATGAATAGATAAAAGAAAGTTAAAAGTAGCTTTATTTTGAACTGTATTATTCATAAAAAAAATTGAAAATTTTTGAACTTGCCCCATTGCCGCAATTTTACTTTCAGCAAGGAAAATGTAAAGTGGATATTCTGGATATTTTGTATGTATATCCGTTTTAATATTCACAGATTTAATATGCGAAATAGTTTTCCGATAGACAGACCAACAACCCGTAAGGCAGAAATTTTTTTATCGATCTACAAAATAGGAATCAAAAAAATAATGAATTATACATTTTCCTCACAAAACAAGCATTTAATCAACCGGATGGACCTGACCGATAGGTGGCATAACGATTCCGACACCGAAAACAAAAGAGGGGCATTTTCGACTTGCACGTTATCGCTAATCAGTTGTTTGTCAAAATAGCTTCCTGAAACAATACTAGATAAAGGGCGGAAAGGCGGAAACAAAAAGGCCCTTAGCAGTTGTCACTCGGTCGCCGTTTCGAATCGAATCGCATTATTTTAGCCGCAAAACAGTCGACCGCTCCCCCGCCACCCCCAACGGTCGAGACGTTGGCCGGGCATGTCTTGAAAAATGACCATGAAAAAGGGACATTTTCCGTAATTTGAAAAGATCAGCGAAAGCTGCGTCTAAGTCCCGCTTATCGGCGTCCGCCAATCAGAGGCGCACCGTGGTGGACAAGGAACAAAAAGTGTGAAGAAAAAAGAACCAAGAATCCAAAATTCGGTGTCATTAGTTTCTACCGTTTGTGGCAAATACTGTCGCAAATACGAAGGTTGTTTTAAAAATAAAAAACAGATATTACGAAACTATTATACAGAGTGGCCTAATTAAAACAGTCCACCTGAAATATTTTAATTGGGGGAGGTTTTTCCGGAAAACCCAGAGACGGATCGATTTTGTTTTCAAGGGGGATTATTTAGATCGTTAATTCATAAATGTAGGGAACCACTTCAAAAGGTGCAAATTTCTAGTTTTTGTAATATTACCTCTGGAGTACCTCAAGAATCCAATCTTGGACCGTTACTCTTCGTATTATTTATAAATGATTTGCCTTCTATACTAAAAGAATCTAAATGTTTACTATTTGTAGACGATCTCAAAATTTTCAAGGAAATAACTACTGTTAGAGATTGTATAGGAATCCAAAGGGATATCGACAGAATATATGAATGGAGTGATAAAAATAAATTATATTATAATCTAAAAAAGTGTAACATAATGACATTTACATATAAAATAAACCCAGTATATTTTGAATATATTATGGGGGAGAATACTTAAATAGAATTAATGAAGTTAAAGATTTGGGAGTAAGGTATGATTCAACTCTATCATTTGCAGGGCACTTTGAAAAGACTTGCAAGAAGGCAAATAAATCTTTAGGATTTGTTATAAGAAGTTCTGGAGAATTTTCTAATATAAACACAATAAAAACATTATATTTAACTTTAGTGCAACCTATTTTAGATTTTGCTTCTATTTGGCATTCACAACCGTATACTTTTTTGAGTAAAATTGAGAAAATACAAAACACATTTCTAAGATATAACAAGGACAACGCATTTGAGGAGCACCTTTAAAATTAATTCTCTTAGTTTAAAAAGAAATGTAAATATGTTGATGTTTTTATATAAAATATTAAACTCAGAAATTAATGATCCAAATATATTAAGTATCATAAGCTTTAATGTGCCTCGATACGGTGCTCGACATTTTCAAACTTTCAGATTTCCCTTCTATTCTTTGTCATCCACCGCCCTATCTCCTCTGCCAACTATGCTTAGACTTGCAAATGAAGTAAGTTCCTTAACAGAATTAGATTTTTCCTTGACCCTACGACAATTTAAGAAAATTGTTAATGACTATTTTAATTAATTTATCGATATACCTATGATTGTATTAATTTTTTTGACATATATTAGTGTTTAATAATAATACTCTCCCTAATTCACCCCCTTACGAGTGAATTTTAACCCCAAAAGCTGAGCTTGTCCGGGGAAAGGGACGGCTATTATTATTATTTGCCGTAGCGCTCCGGGGCGACTTAAAGATGATTGATGGTGCCATTTGACTTACAGGTGAGGAAAACCCGGAAAACCTCACCCACCATCATCGAGACGGTAATGTATGGCGAATTTTTTTAATCTGCATGTCATATCAACAGAAATTGAATTTCTATTAATACGCCACACATCAAATCCTAAACCGAACCATGCAATTTAATTAAAAATCCACATGGTCTGGTCTGGGATTCGAAACCCAGCAGTCTCAGACTCATAAACTTGCCTATAAATGAATATAAGCGCGATAGACCGCTACACCACCGTGCCCGATAATAAACAATACTTATGTATTGGATACGATTGTATATTTGTATTAAGTATTCCATGTAATTAGGCTTGAAGCCTGTTTGGGATAAATAAATAAATAAATAAAATAAAAGTATTAAATTGCATAATAGGGTGTCAAGTAACACATCATTTGAAAGGTATTTCAATTCTCTTTATAAACATGCTAATTTCGTTTAAATTAATGTAAAAAAAGACCTGGTGGAAGTGTGAAAGAAATCGAAGAAAAAAGTTTTCTAACAAGTTTTAATTAAATGTCCAGGGAGTGGAATTACTGGTTAGAGTCTGGATTTACGAATCCAAGGGTTCGGAGTTTGAATCCCACCTTTGGCCGGGATTGTTTTTTTAAATAAATTTGATTATTTGAAAATTCAGAAACACATGTAGGATTCTACACTTGACCATTCACTATTGGGTTCCAATTACCACTGTGTTCCTAAAGTAGCACTGGGAAATAGAAACACTATGGTGTATTAGAGTACGAGCACTCCATAATCTACACAGAACACGAGGATAATGGTATAAGTTATCGAAGCCAAAGACACCAATATAAAAAGAAATATGTTCAAATTGCGATTCATTGACTTCCAGAAAGTAATAAAATATTTGTTCCCTATTTTCCAAAACGTTTTGTAACATTTCAGGGGTTATTTTACCATGTGCTAACACTATTCTGTCTTATAAATAACACTTTTTACAAATGACCCCAAAAGAAAAAGTCCGAAGGTGATAAATCTAGCGTTCTTGGAGGCCATTCGGTAAAATCCCTTTTACCAATCCAGTGCTGAAAAAAATGTTGATTCAAAAAGTCACGTACAGGAGCTGCATAGTGTGATGGAGTACGATTTTTTTGAAAAAATATGTCGTTTTCTGGGATCTGATGGTCCTTTTCAAGAATCTTCACAATGCGAGGATAGATCAAGTCTCAAATTGAGATAAGATACACCCGTCAAGTTACTAGGTCGAAAAGAAAGACAAACAATATTATTTCCCAAAATTCCAGCCCATATATTAAACTTTTCTGTAAATTACTGTTCACTTATAATTCTAGGATTCGAATCACTTCAGTAGCAATTATGTCTGTTGACGTTGCCATTAAGAATAGTCAGGACTCTGACGCTCCCCAATTCGAATCATTGAACCGACCTCTTATCAATATTAGAGTGGGGAAGATCCTTACATAATCCAATACTTTGACTGCCAAATATTCACTCTCTAAACAAAAATAAATTCTGTTTTTTACGAAGCCCTTACAAATTTTTAAAATTTCCAAAAATTAAAAAATAATTTTATACATTCACTCACAAACTTTGCTAAAGTTTTTTCCTATCTAGACCAACTAAACTGGATTAATATTATCCCTGAAAACAATGATCCAAACTGCATGTGGAATATCTTTCAAAATACAGTTGATAATTGTGTAAAATCTCATACTAAAAACAAAATTAACAGAAGAACAAATCTGAAACCCTGGATAAATAATCAACTGCTGAATATAGTAAAACATAAACACCTATGGAAAAAATTTAAGCGAACCACCAATATGATCGATTTTTCTGCTCATCGGCTATTTTCCAATCAACTAAAGGCCGTAGTTATTGTAGCAAAGTATAACTATCAGGACTACATCGCTAACTGTGCTGATAGCAAAAAGTTCTATAAATATGTCAGAACAAATCTGACATCCAAAGTGTCCGTACCTCTTCTACAAAACAATACTGAATCTGCTCAACTTCTTTCTAACACCTTCTGTAATGTCTTCACCCTTGAAGATCTGACATCACCACTTCCGGATATTTCACTAAACAGAATACAGGCCTCTATTTCCAACGTATCGTTTGGCCCAGACATAATAAAAGACAAACTTAAAATGCTTCAAGTCCAACTCCTCGCCAGGCTTAGATGGTATCTCCTCTTTTCTTTTAAAATCTTGTGCTGACACTGGGGTCTATTCTGTAACAATTCCTTTATATTTAACGGCCTTTAAAAATATTGGCGGCCTTTAAAATATTTTCGTATTCGTTAATTTACTTCTGTCATTATTTAAACAGATTTCTTTAAGATAGTCCTCTAATGTATTTTAAAGATCCGTTTAAATAATGACAGAAGTAAAGAAGAAAATATTTTTAAAGGCCGTTAAATATAAAGGAATTGTTACAGAATAGACCCCATTTTCTGTTATCCCATTTCCCGTATAATGAACTCCTTCAATTTTCACATCTTGCCATCTATATGGAAGACTCCGTCAGTGAGAGCCATATTCAAAAAGGGCAATGAGCTTGACCCAAATAACTATAGACCGATAAGCCTTGTACCAATAGTTTGTAAAGTAATGGAGTCCATAATATGTGATAAGGTAACTGACTTTCTTGTAAACGAACGTGTACTTCCCACCCAACAACATGGATTTATCAGAGGACGATCTACCTTAACTAATCTCCTGCAGTCTGTCAATTACTGGACAAAAGCCTTAGATACTGGTCTTCCTACAGATGTTATATATTTTGATAGAGTTCCAAAGCAACGACTTCTCAAAAAGATTGAACACCTGGGAATCCGAGGCAACTTAATAGATTGGGTAACAGACTTCTTAAGCTCCAGACAATTTCACGTAAGAGTTGGTAATAGTTTCAAACCAAAACCGTTGTCAGTGGAGTGCCTCAAGGATCAGTCCTTGGTCCCCTTCAGTTAACTCGTAACTTTAGGCTAAGTATGTATATATCTGTATAGACAATAAATTATATAATTACAACAAATTAAGTAATGTAACTTAACGTAATTTATTGTCTTTATACTTTCAATTTATAGTATATTGATTAAAAAAAATTGTTTATTTTTAATTAAATTTTTTTGAATAATATGAGCTTTATAGGACTTCGATTCTCAGCTCACGCCAGTGAATAATAATAATAATAATTTACTTTTCCATGGAACAAAATTAATATTAACAATATGAAATTCCAGCTATATAAAAGTAATTAATAAACTCATATTGAATAGTTCAAAATTGATTTTCAAACACTAAACTTATAATTAGATAAAAGGTAAAAATATAACTAATTAGATTTTTTTCAATGACATTAATAGACTTATAGTTTTATTGCAGTTTAAGGCCCTTGTTTTTAATTCATCGGATATTTATGAAAGAAAAAGATAAATGAATTCAAACTCGCCTTTGCCAGGTTTCCCTCTCCGCTACACAAAATTTCCCTTTCTCAGCAATGTTGTGTGCGCCGACAATTAAACTTTAAATCATTTATACAGGATGTCACCAATTCAAAATTACATTTTTAAAAGGTCATTTTTAAAAAGTTACAAACTTATACGAACTATGGTCATGCAAACTTTTAGTAGTACCCCACTTTTGTTGTTTATTTTTTGTTTTTAGCTTAAAAACTCATAAAACGAGAATATAAAATGTGGGTCCGAGCAAACAAAAATGGATATATTTCGCAATTTCAAATATACACGGGAAAAGTTGATAATCTAAAGACAGAAAAGGTAAAAGAGTTGTGAGAGATCTGACAAGAGATTTGGTAGGAAAGCACCATCAAGTTTATTTTGATAATTACTTCAACAGTGTAATCCTACAAATTGATCTGTTACAAGATCAGATATACGCGTGTGGAACTGCAAGAACTGACAGAAAACATATTCCCAGCCCTTCACCAAACAAAAAAAAAAGATGATAAGAGGAGAGTCTAATTGAAGAATAAGTGATAATGGGATAGTAGCTGTTCAGTGGATGGACAACAAGCCAATTGTATTTTTAAGTAATTTTCATAACCCAACTGATGATGACACCGTAAATAGAATGTTTTGGCATTTCGTTGATTTGACAGTAGTCAATGCTTATCTTATTTATAAAGAAAATACCGATGGTACTGTCGTGCCACTGAAGGAGTTCAAATTGTCAGTAGTAACAGGTTTGATCGGAGCTAACCTCAATGTGTCGCAGACAAGAAGAAGTCAAACGGCAGAAAATCCATTCAAAGTACGTGTACCAATAGAAATAAGAACAGATAAAGCTGCTCATTTGCCAAAATATGGCACTAGCGTTCGATGTGCCAACTATAGTACCAAGTTAAAACCTCATCGTACCAAATGGCACTGTTCCACTTGTACAGTTGGGCTATGCCTATCGGACAAATATATCATAGCAAGTAGTTGCGCCTGTTGCGCCCTAGTCGTTAAACTGTTGAACCACCACT
The DNA here is from genome assembly GCA_927349885.1 of Psylliodes chrysocephalus. NCBI lineage: Eukaryota > Metazoa > Arthropoda > Insecta > Coleoptera > Chrysomelidae > Psylliodes > Psylliodes chrysocephalus. Next base: position 22,314,247 of record OV651820.1, read on the forward strand.
TTTTTCAAATGTTTGTAAAAAAATAAATAAAATATTGCATGTATGTGTTTTATTTTATGCAAAAGAATATAAAAAACAATAAAACATCGATTTTTTCTGTCAAAATCACATAGCCGTCCTCTAAGGGGTAAGCAGCATACCTCTTAATTTTTTGTATCATGGGCTACCACCAAAACTTTGCATGAATATATTTTGTTATTTTGGACCTACAAATAAAAAAATTCCAATCTACTTAACAAAAAACTGTAGAAATAATTTAGTCTGTGAATATATAATTATAAAAAAGAAAGATAACTTTGAATAAATGGAACTTTAAGTCTGTATTTTTCAAAATTGGTGAAAGATAGACATCTAAAATGTTTTACACAAAACGGTTAATATTTTTACTAGTTAAAATAGCTGTTTGTAGTCAAACATTCTAATATCCTGTTAAAAAAGGTGTTCATTCATTCTGATTGACTACCTGTCTGACTCATTAGCGTACATCCCATCCATAGGAGCAACTGAGAGTTGAGAGAAAAGGATGGCAGTTATTTTCAGAATACAATACTTGAGCGGAACGAATGAAATCCTAATAAAAACCTTACTCCGTTGCAGCGTTGCCACATTACAAAATATAAACTAAACATTTTAAAGTTTAAATACCTCACTTATTTCAAACAAAAACACTTTAGTAGAATTATAAAATAAAATACAGGATGTTTTATTTGAAAAAAAAAAAAATGTTTTGTGTTTGGGAGCAACCTGTATATTGGAAAATATTTTTAAGCACCTCTGTAAGCCGTAAAACTTTTTTATTTGGCATTTTCAAAAACTTCCTCGCACTAATGATATTTATACATGTATATATTTATACATATAACGTGGTGGTATTGATTTTGAGTTTTACTGTCTCGTCTAGAAAATTTGACCGCATTCGATATTATGGATAATTTATCATTCTATAGTATTCTATACAGTAACTAATTATGTTTAAGACGTAAACATTTGCTAAGATGTTTCTTTTGTCATATATTTCCGATATGTCATTATTTATAAATTTTCTTTTCATATAAAAATTTCCTATTAGCATATCCCATTAATGCCATGTACCCTTATTCGTATAATCGAATTTCAAACATTCAACTTGTTACGAAGCTAATTCACTTTTTAGATTTTTATCAGTCGAAAGGTCACAACACACATGTTCGTTGTAAAACAAGTTCAAACACCCCTTCGGCCCGCACCCCTTCGACCACCCCAGCGGCACTTATCTATACGACTCGGCTTCCGTATTGACCTCGAAGCGCATCAATCATTTCGTGACAAGATAAAATACGGGCAGGTCTCGTAACAACGTTCATTTTCTTTGTGAATAGTTGCCAGATTGAGCGATTCATCACCAGTTCGGGGTTTCCTAATCATGGATTTCTAATATAATAAGGCCCTCGATCAAGCAAAGAGACGTCCGGTATCATGAAAATTTCATCATTGATGGTGGTGTTTAATGATAAACCGCTGTCATGTTCGCATTATCAAGAATGTTTCAGACCCGGGCAGGCCAGCTCTAGCAAAATGTGTCTATTTTCATTGTTTTGGCGTCCAAACTAGTTCTCAAACGGTTTGACAGTTGCTCAAATTTATATAAATTACTACTCTAGCGAAGCCTAGGACCTGAAAATGAGCGATATGACGTCTACTGTGAACTCAAGTTACTACACGCTCAAAAATGATATAGGTACGATTCAAAACAGTCAATTATTATAATAACGTTAGGTTTTAAATTAGGGTGACCATCATGGGCGAAGTTATGTCATCAGATCTGGGGGGGCTAAAGCCCTAGTCATATAATATATAATAGTTCTAGAGGTATACCTACTGAAGTTAAGTAAAAAAATTCTGGCGAATCTATGAAAATGGATAAAATATCATATATCGATTCTAAACAAAGTTTTGCAAAATTTCAATATTGTGAATTTGTAGATATCCATTTATGGTAAAAAACTAAATTTTACGACTTGCACTTGGAAAATAATGAATACTTCACTTTTGATTTTGACATTAACACCATATAGATTGCAATTTGCTGGGGACTTTTTCGCAGATTTCATTTTTAACATAAACACTATCACATACTATAAGAAATAAACAAATTTAAAGCTAAAAAGTAAGAAAAACTCGAATTGCAATTGATACAAATTAAAATGTAAACAATGAACTCGTTGCCAAATGATGAACTGATTTTAAAACAAAATTAATAAATGAACTGAAATTAAAAAAAAAAATTAATATAATAAATCGGTTTTATAAAAAAGTCCTTAAATAAATATAGAGTATGATTACATATTACTATACACAAATTTTGATTCTTAAATAAAAGGTCTTATCCACTTCTTCAAGAGCTAAAATCCGACGACGTAGAGAAATTTTGCTACTTCTGGCAACACTGAACGATATCCTACTTATAGGGACCTTCTACAAATTTCCTCCAGAGGGCGTATCACTTAGCTTGAATCGCGAATAAAGATCCTTCCAATTATACCTTCTCAAGGAAGTGTAGGATTTGGAGTGGCTTCAAGTTAGGTAAATCTCCCTCTTCTATTTGATATGCTCCTAGGTATAGTGCCCTTGGATTCTCAAGTGCTACACATTTAGTTAGAATGTGAATGAAGATTTTTTCCTCCTCCTCACAAAATCTGCACTATCTTCTACTATTCTCAGTTTACTAAGGTGTAATTTTAGTTGGCAATGTCCAGTAAGGATCCCTGTTACAAGTGTTCTCACTACTAGAAAAATGTATATTATGATAACAGCTTAAAATACAATCTGGCTAATGTGGAGCACCCCGAAAGCCTTGCCAGACTCGTCTAATGACCGTCAGGTCCGACCGAAATACGGTTTTATAACCGAAACAGAAACCAAATTTCGGCTCCTTCCTTAGTTTCGGCCGAAACAGAAACAATAACTTTCTTTTAAGGCAATCTTTTATTGAAATTTGCAATATCTCATTGTAATCCTTGTTTTAGACTAATTAACTCGTATTATAAATTTTAGCTACATTTACTTATTACCTGTTTATTTATGTGATCAAAAGAAGCCATTAATAAATTTATTGACATGTTCACTTGAAACAAAGCAGAGAAGTTTGTGTGTACGTGGTCGTGCACTGTGTAGGAATGGCACCCGGCACAGTCGCCATTGCGCCGGACACAACCAATTGTGATACGAAAACTTTTAAAAGTAGTTTCGCTGTCGGCTGCAGTTTCGGCCAGTTTTCCGCCGAAACCGAAACTGTAGTCGAAACTATTATTTAAAGCCAAAGTTGGCCGAAACCGTAACCGAACCTTCGGTCGGACACTACTTGTGAGTCTGGCAGGCCTCTGTAATTGTAATTGTCAGCCAGACGTGTATTTTCACTTACGAATATTTTGAAATTTATCCTAAGTAGATGAATAATGTTCTTAAAATATGCGTGAGTGTGCAAAAATTTACTGATAATAATTTAGGCACGTTTGGTATTGGGTAAGAAAGTTTTACACCAAAATATCCAAATTTTAAAACTTGACAGACATGCATTAAAACGACTAAAATCAAAGTTTTTAAGGTAGCCATACCACAGAATATGCTGTGACCATACCATGACCATTTGTCATATTTGAAGTCGTTTAGTTGACGCGAAAAATCTAATTATTATTTTACATAAAATAAATGTAGTGCATTTCTACCTAGTTATAATTGGTATTAAATAAAATATTAACCACTGAAATGGCAAATTTTTTATATGCATGAAAGAGCTGCTCAACTGTCAAAAAAATTTTCAGTATAATTTCGTTCAGGGTACCCACCAAAAGAAAAATTTCCGGAAATTTTTCTGGTTGTCATGAAAGTGTTTTAAAATAACAGCAGTTGATTGGCTATAAAAAGGAGGTGTAAAATTATAATTTAATCTATCACGTGACAAATTTTCAAACCCGGGAAAATAAAAGCAAAAATATTATATTTTTTCCATTTAGAAGATATTACCACTCATTTGCCAATTTCGTAAATCAGCCAGACTTATTATTATAAACAGTTCATGATTGTATCAATTTATATGCTCAATTTTCTGCCACACTCACTTTCCACTATCTGAGATAATCCAAACTGCTATTTTTATAAGCTTTATGTTCTAGTTTAGTAAATGTAAAATAGTTATGACTGGGAAAATAAGTGTCAGACTCAAAAATTTTGTTTTTTGTCACTAAGAGAACAGTTTATTTTTCATATACACCGACTGGAAAAATGAATACGAAAAAAATTCACTGCCTCCTGAACTAAATGTAAAATTGCAGAATCAATCAAATGGCACGATTCTTTTTATTTTTTAATTTCTGTTCTGAAATGTTTGGGTGAATGTGCGATAAATGTTCTAATTATTTTTGGGGGGGGCTAATTTGGTTTTTGGGGGGGCTTAGCCCCCCCAAGCCCCCCCTTAACTTCGCCCATGGTGACCATATTTCTTTTGGCCCAATGCTGGACGCGAGAGGACTTTTTTTTAGTTCTTCGACACAAAAACACAGACCTTTTTTGCTTTACGTAGACAGTTGGTGGCATATGAGAAACTTTTTTATTATTAATATTAGGAACAGGGACGGTTTCTCCATTGGTTCATTTGTGCAGTGAACCCCCAGTTAAATTTCATAAAAACACATTATTTTAACATAAATAACATGACGATATAAATTCAATTTTATTAATGTAATTCCCTATTTTTGGTATGCCACTGCGCTCTGTCTAATCACGTCTCTTTGGCTCACTTTTCTGAATGAGGCCGACAGAGCGAGATGCTTTTCCGAAAGCCTCTAGCTCAAAAGAGATGCCAACACGTAAATAGATCCGTGAAACGAATAATGACCTGCTTAAAATCACTAAAATCACCTTATTCATAGGTTCATAGTATAATTGTCTAGCTTGTCTTCAATTCTTGCGACATTCGTAGTACATAATTATCATATCGGTGTAGTCATTGGAACTAAACAGATTAGGCACTTTGAAATAATTTGTTAAGACTTGACAAACTCTAAATTATTGCAAACTTTATCAAGTAAAAACTGTTAACTTTGTCGAGTATTTAAGCTGCACTTCTGTTTGACAAGAGACAGATTGATATAGTATTGTTTATAATGCGCTAGAAAACTTACCATGAATTTGACAGCAAGCGACTTGATGAAAATAAAAAAAAAAACGAATCTCACTTATTTATGGAACAATTTCAAAATTTTAAAAACAGTTGTACAGAGAAAAGGAACTACTACAAAAACAAACAGAAAAAAATTAGGGTGTCGTTAATAATTTTTGAGGGGGTTGTTCCAGGGGGGTAGTTTTTGAGGGTGGGTCGTCAAATTTTTATTTGTTTTAAAGTACAACACCAATTATAATGGATGACTTTCGTCCGGTTCGATTATCTTGCATGGTTTAGAAGTTATAGCCTGGGTAAAACAATTTGGGACACCCTGTATATTAACTAAGCTTTTTAATCTTGATAAATATAAAGTATTTTCATTACATATAGCAAGAAAATCTTAAGACATTAAGAAATAATAAGTCACATACAATCAAAATCATGTGTTTTCGCTTTCAATGATTGTTTTTTTTTTGTTTCAGGATTTTTTGGATGGATGGATGGAACTCTCATTTTATGTCGCACTATTAAAGAAAAATTTTGTTTGTTTTGTGTTTGTTATTTAAAATATTTGTTTATTCAGAAAATGTTAATTATGTTTATTGTTGTAACCAATAAAGATTCTAAAATTAATATTTAGTTAACACAATTATTTAAAATTTTGTATTATTTATTTTACACCTCTAATATTATTTAACATAAAATTTTACATTTTTATTAGCATTTTTACAACGTGTTAAAAAAATGCTATTGAAAATGTGAAATTCTTATATTTTGTCTTATCCTTCCTCCACCTCCATGTTTCCAACTTTTTAATGTCTTATCCTTCCTCCATGTTTCCAACTTTTTAATCAAGCTGTCAAATTATAAAAATCAACATGAGACAATTTTAATTGTGTATTGTATTTATTAAAAATTAAGTTTAAATAAAACTGCGACTTTAATAAATTAATAATAATAATAATAATAATAATAATAATACTCTCCCTAATTCACCCCCTTACGAGTGAATTTCAACCCCTGAAGTCGACTGAACGACTTGTGTAGGGGAAGGGACGGATATTATTATTATTTGCCGTGGCGCTCCGGGGCGACTTAAGGATGATTGATGGTGCCATTTGACTTACAGGTGAGGAAAACCCGGAAAACCTCACCCACCATCATAAATTGGAAGTATGTGTCAGTTCAACGATTGTTACCTAAAAACGTGTCCAAATTACAGTTATTTTTTATATTTTGTTTTTTATTCCAGGGTATACAGAATAGTCGTGTTATTATTATTATATTGTTAGGTTTGTCAGACATTGTTTAATATAATAGTAATAATAATTAATTCAGATTTTTGCTCCAACCAATAATATGAATATTGATTAAGGATTATGAAATATTATTATATTTTCAGATATTGTAGTTGTCCCTGCTCGTACTGACACACCCAACAGGTCCTTAGCTCTTGGATAATCATGCCCATCTGAAAAAGAAGCCTTAGTTTCTAATGGTAAGTTAATTAAAAATAGTTTAAAATACAAATTTTGTATTGTTTATATTCCTATGGTTTTTATATAATCCCATTTCCCTGATAACCATTATTTTCTAAATCTTCAGGATAAGTTTAATTGTACCTTTTTCATGACAAAATACAATAAATTTCCCCACAAACTGGGGTATTCTAATAATATGTTACTTGTTATAGTAATAAAATATTTTTTTAGGCCCAAGTACCTCTCAAGGGTTTGGTTCGGACCTAGGTAAGGTTAATTCACCGCCACTATTTTTTCCACCTAGAAAATCTAAGATGAGGGTAAAATTAAGAAAATTAAGTAGAAGGGTACACCGGAGTCTTGAAGGTTTCAATAAAGTGTGTGATATCTTTTTGAATAAGTCCCTGGCGGAAATAGTATTTTTTAAACCCTCAAGCCTACGAATACCTTTGCAAACTCCTGACTATAATTATTTAATACATAAGGAATTATATTTTGGTGTCGAAATTTCACAATTGCTATTTACCTTAACTACCTCAGTGTAAATAAATCACATTATAACATTCGGCGTGATGATTTTAGATAATTTGCTAAGCTATTTCGCTCAGTGTAGAAAATAAGCAGGTTTTTTCAGCGTATTAAGTTGTGTATTAATAATATTCATGCTGTGAAAAAGGTCCAGCCGATATCAAACACACCGACAGTTAGTGTCTCTTCTCCTTGATGGGTATTTGTTCTCTGATAATAATACAATACAAATATACGCTTAAAATCATAGAAATAGTCTTAAAATGTTATAAATCATTATAAACGACTTACAAACCACTGCAACGTGCGTCTGTCATATTCTATTTACTTCGCGCCAACTCTACGCATGACATCAGCGCCGCCATGACACCATGAGCGATATCCTCCCTTGGTGCCACACAGCATGCAAATCCGAACCCGACGAGTGTCGGTCCAAATCAAAGAAAACTACGCGGCAAGTGTTGTGCCTCAGTTGATTCCACAGATAAATTAATATTAAAAGATAAACCGTTTAAATGCACGGCACTGGTAACAAGTGGTTAGTTCCTGCAACATTATTTGGAGCCACCATCGCAAATAAAATGAAAGCGATGTTGCCAGTTTCCATAAACTTTCATGAGATTAGAGTTAAAAAATTCGGTCGTTCACCTGACCAAACCTCTTACGAAATAATAAGAAAGGATTTTAAATTAGTCAAATTGGAAAAACGAAGAATTAACCATAAGTTATTGTTTTTGTATAAACTGCTAAATAATATAATAAATTGTGAATTTTTACTATCTGAAATTAAATTTTATATCCCAGGTCATGTCGTTCGGCCTAAAAACAAACTTTTCTTTATACCAAAACACATGCTGCTATTGGATAATATCTGCTGCATATATAATAACCACAATACATCTTTAAATCTGGATATATTTAATACATCACTTAAAACTTTCAAATCCCACCTGTTAAAATCAGAATTTGCATAGAGATTTAAATATTATATATATAAAAAAAAGATTCATTGTGAAACATGCTTACCTAATTTATATTGATTATTTTAAGATTTTCCAGATTTTGATTAATTCAATGAATATTTTTTATTTCAACAATCTTATTTATATACTATTTTTAATTCTAATGGAGCATTGGTAGATGCAAGTAGTTAAGTTTCGTAAATTATTTTTGTTTTTGTACTTATACTATATTTCTTATTTCTTTCTTCTTTTATATTAACTTTATTGGGAGCATTGGTAAATGCATTTAGTTGTAGTTTCACTTTTCTTAGGAGAACATGTAATGAGGTTATAAAACCTGTTTGCTTTCTGTTAAATAAATAAATAGAGTTATTTCAAACGCACAAGTTGCACCTTATTTTGTTTTTGTCGTGCTCGATACCATTCATACATGATCCATATAATGGCCATACTATTGCTGGGATATTTTAAAGAGAGGTTTGACAACTGTGTTGATAACCTCGTTAAAAATGAAAAACGGAATGGCGGAAGGCGAAATGGTCGAAAAACTATCATAAAATAAATAAAAGTTATTATGATATAGTGGATGTAGTTCCATAGATAGGTAAGTTATTTTTAGGTTAAGAAGATTGATAAGTGCCGATTTGATGTAATTAGTATTAGCAATTTAATAAGGTGTTAGATTTGTTTAAGGATTTTATTTACCATTGTTTTCTTAAAGCTTTAAGGCGATTACAGCACCCCATTATAATTTTCAGACAAGGATATCTCAAAAAGTGATTTTTTAAAAAATTTAAATTTTGGCAAAATAAATTAGGCAATAATATCGAGAATATTCATATATTTTAAAGATTTAATTCCTTCCAGTTTCCGAGAAAAAAAATCAAAGGGCTTTAAATTTTGATATATCATGATGAAAATAAATGCATTCCTCAACAGCACTATTCTTAATATAATCCATGAATTTAAGCTCTTAATGTCTTGTTAATGATTTTTTTAAAATTCGCCAAAATTAGTGGCTAAAACGCCTCGTTAAGTGCTATCTTCTAGTGTAAACTGGTGTAAATCATTTCAGGAAACGAATGATGACTGAGAATGTACGATACGATAGTTACAGTTGCGTTACAACAGAAGGCAGCACTTAACGAGGTGTTTTAGCCACTAATTTTGGCGAATTTTAAAAAATCATTAAAAATACATTAAGAGCTTAAATTTCGGGATTATATTAAGAATAGTGCTGGTAAAATTAAGTATTCTTGTTCCGCTCCTAATTGTTTAAATAAGTATTATTCTAATATTCAGCAAGCCGATACTAAAATTCTCGAGAACTGGTTTAAGAAATTAAATTTATCTTTAGATAATAAAATTCGTATCTTTGTGAAGATCACTTTTTGTCAGTTTCTTTTAGTAAAATTGCTTCAAAACGTAAATGACTAATTGCAAATTATGTACCAATTTTATTAGATAATAGTACATCCAGTTCAACTATACTCAACCCGAGAGTCAGATTTTAGAAAATGTTGAAGCTGAAGCACATACACAGCAGCATAAGATAGATTTGCTAATCTGCAACGAAAAACAAGAAATTATTTGCAAACGTAAACTGAGTATTAGTGATAAACAATTTTTGAACAACCCTCTGTAAAAAATGAAAAGTAATTTTCAAACTCAAATTTGTTAGATCAACTAGAACAGATTAGTTAAAATATAATTCAAATTAAAAGTAACTTTTACTCTTATATTAATGGGCAACATTTTGATAAGAAAAATAGTTCAATAAGATGTAATTATGCACATTTTTTGTTTTTATAGGAAATGAGTCACACCTGCATCGAAATTTGGTCCAGTTTTCCAAGAATAAGAGAAAAATACCATTAATTTCACTTACAGTTATGTATGTAGTAAACGTTTAAATGCACCTTAATTTTATTAAATGATTAAACTATTCCTGTGTTTCAAATATTTTAATGTAAATAAATATAATTTATTTTTTTTTGAGTTTTATTACTTTAAAAACTAATATTTATGTTAAATAGGTATTTTATTGTCAATATTAGTTTTTTTTTTAAGTAATGAATGCCAAAAAATATAAATAAATAAAGGAAATTTAAATGAGCCGCGGTTAGGCTTGACACTCTTCTTTTTAATTTTCTTCTTTTATGCTGCCTCTAACTGTCAAGTTAATCAGCCAATTGTGTAGCGTGCTATGGTGGCGCCAAACAGTATGGCCGGAACTAATCACTTGTTACCAGTGCCGTGCATTTAAACGGTTTATCTTTTAATATTAATTTATCTATGGTTGATTCGCAACCGTCACCGTCGTACCCTTAGAACATATATAGTCAGGAAGGAGCATGCCATGTCCGCGTTAATCTAAACGATCTGACGGAAGTGGTAGCCATGTTGTACTATGGATGACTCATCATCATATGATAAATGGTTTCTAAAATTGGTTTATAATTTTAGTGATTAAAATTTGTTAATAATTTGGATTTATATGTGTTAATTTAAACTTTTATCAAGAGTATGTTTTGTAGACATTTTTAAAAAGTCTTTAGTGTTTTAGTATTTATTTAGTATTACTGTTAATTTTAAATTTTCCGCGTTAAAAGACAAACAAGATAATATGGTCAGTTGTTCGTCTTGTGTATATAGCAGCACAGCTAAAAGTAGAAAGAAATAATCTACATTTCATAAGCAAGTATTTTGTTCTCTCAATTTTCAACCACATTAAAGATTTTTTAAATTTTTAATGTTTTAAATTTGTAAACAAACATGGTAAGTGCGTCTGCGATCAACTGTGCTCATAGGCGTAGTCTCATGGTTTATAGGGTATACATACTTTTATTTAAACAATTCTTTTATGCAATTTTAAGATAGTTATGTGGTTGTTAAAATGAAAAAAATATTGTTTAATTTAGATTTATAAATTGATTGCAAGTAAACAATTTTCAGATTTCTTAAAGTTTCTAGATTTACAAATTATATAAATTAATCCCAGGTAGACAATTGTCAGATTTCCTAAAGATTCTCAAAAAACAAAGTTATGGCTTGAGTTCATGCAACAAACAAATTATGAACCAAAACATCTTAATTTTTTGTGTTGACGCCATTTTAAAGCAGATTGTTTTGATCGAACCTCAAAACCAAGAATAAGACTTCTACCAACAGTTGTTCCAACAATAAAAGTGGTCCGGTATAAGTAAAGGGTGTCCCAACAAGAACTTGAATTTATGATGACAAAGAAAACCTAATAATTAAAAAAAATTATGCAAATATTTTATTGAATTTTCAAGAGAAAATGTTGACATTAAACATGAAACAAAATATCTGTCAAATGGACACCGGGGCTCCGTTGACAGGTGTATATTCGTTTGACTAAATTTTGGAAGACGTTTTCGAGCAAAATCGGCTGGATTTCACGAATATTACGTTCGATTTCTTACTTCAGTTGTCAAATCGTCTTAGGATGGTTCCCATATACTCTACTTTTTAAATATTCCCAAAGGAAATAGTTTAAGAGCGTCAAATCGCAACATCTCGGCGGCCAGTTTTGGTCTCAAAATCGAGAGATGACGACCTGGGAACTTTGTTTGCAGTAACGCCATTGTTTCGCGTGCGGTGTGGCAGGTCGCGCCGTCCTGTTGAAACCACAAGTTATTTATGTCCATTCCATTAATTCCAGCAAAAGAAAGTCTTTCAGCATGCTACGGTAGCGATCACAATTAACAGTCACGAAGACACCTTCATTATTAAAAAAAAAAAAATAAGTTCCGATGATCTCTCCTGCCCAAATAATGAACCAAACTGTCACTTTTTGAGGATGCATTGGAAGCTCGTGCACGGAATTTGGATGCTCTTTCCCAAAATCAGACAGTTTTGTTTATACACAAAGCGGTTCAATTGGAAGTGCGCCTCATCACTAAAGATAATTTTGTTGTGGAATCCATCGTCAACTCCGTGTTGTCCCAATATCCAATTTGCAAAGTTTCTGCGCTGTCTATGATCAGCTGGCTTCAGCTCTTGCATCAACTGTATTTTGTAAGGAAGAAGATGCAAATCGTTTGTCAAAATTCATTGTAATGTACTGCGACTGATTTAATTCCTGGCCGCGATGTCGGATGGAAGTGTTTGAATGTTTGTTAACACTGGCTCTCACGGCGGCGATGTCTTAAGCAGACCATCCAGGATAACGACGTCTAACACTTGTCTCGTCTTTTAATGCAAATGTCCACTCCAATTTTCAATAGTGGGCCGCGACGAGCGATTCTGTACACCAAAATGTTCACGTAACCTGCACATTGTCACTGAAAAATTTTCTCCATTTCTGTAATGGGTCTTCACAATCAATAAACGTTCTTCAAGAATGTAACGCGGAATTTTCGTAAATGTCAATGTTTTGGCAGAACACGTGCCTAATATGGCCCACTTGATGTTGGACAGATGGAAATGGCACGCGATTCAAAAGTCAAGTTCTTATTGGGACATCCTTTATATAAGTAAATAAATTCTTTACTAACTACATCATGTGCCGTTTTTTTCGTATAATAGAAGTTTATTGTATGAATGTGATACACCCTATATAATTTATTACAAAGTTATTTACAAAAACGAACACAAATTGAATTAATAATATCTCAATAAGTAGCATATTGCATGCCTCAATATACTGTCTTAGGTCCTATCTTGTTTAATTTTATTTTAAATAATTTGTCGTTAAAATACAGATGGAAACATTGTAAGTTCTTCAGACGACACAGTTATTCTGTAAAATGCAGAGAACTGGAATTGATTAAAATTATTAATAGAAACAGATCTTATAAAAATTTTCAAATGGTTTAATTATAAAAACTTACAAACCTTTGATAAAACTTATGTTGTTCCATTATACAGTTACAAAAAAATGGCCTCTTCCTATAGAAACAATAAAAGGTAACGTTCAGTAGTTTCATATAAGTATTACTAATGATATCAAATACCGCTCAATGTACAAGAAATATGGACAAAGCGCCCCACGATTTTTTCACAATAATACCAGTGTTTTCCATTTATTATTGTTTTGAGCTTATTTGAAAAATTATTTTTAACTTTTTAGTTTGATATGCTCTAAAAGCGTGTTTTTTAGTTTTTTTTTACTAAATATATTTTTTACTTTTTAGTTCGATTATTAAAAAAAAATTGCTGAAAAAACAATTATTTTTTTTTCAGCCGTGGACGGGATTAGAACCCACGATCGGTAGTGGGATATACTGACAGTAATAAGCCACTTGCTTTTAGTCCAAAGGAGAGTTACAAACATACATACATACATACAGGTAAAGCTAATAAAAGCATGTTAAAAAGCATGACTCCCTTGTTAAAATTGCTCCATGGTTTATGATTACGATCAACTAACATTACGGCTGCAGCAGCAACAAGCAAGGCCTCGGCGATAAACATTTTCCGACTGAATGCCATTTCTAGAATGGCAGCGCCAACTGACTTTGTCATTTGGCATATATAGCGGTATAATGAGAAAGCGGCTTTAAGTCGACAAAATGTTTGTAATAGTGTGTAATATAGACAGCAATTCACTTGCACTCAATAGGAATTGCCACAATTTAACCTGCAGCAAGGACAATTGCGAACTATAAAGTGGCTCTTATCCTGACGATTCTCATCGTCCTCTACGTATCACCAATATATCCTATGCTATTAACCGTCCCATTAACTTGTTACTTCTCCAAATATACAACTGGCAATAACAAAAAAAACACTATCAACGTAATTGCCTCTATAATAAACGCCTCGCATCCGTTGGCGATCTTTATATATAAAAAAAAGAAAAATTACAGCGAGTCAGAATTTCTATTAGGGCCGCAAAGCCGAGCGATTACGAGCATGCCGCCTCATAAATAAATTAGAAAATAGCGAATTGTCCAAATTTTACTTTCACCCGATGTCGAGGAACGCGAGACAAGGAGGAAGGGGCGCTTTTAGAAGAAAAGGCGCGGGAGCGAGAGAGAAGGAAAAGCCGCAATGTAACTACGGACTCTTTCATGAATGGCTGTTACAGTTCAGATCAATAGTGGAGAGGTCCAGAGGCGAGGAGGGAGCGTGCATCCGAACGAATACTGCGTTATGCCTACAGGGCCGGATTTTATTTATTTTTTTTTAATTGGGGTTTATATCGAATTAATTTAGGTTTTAAAAATAATTTTATATTATGGTTTACGTCCTATTATCCACACTAAACATCGTATGCGAAAATTCTAAAACCCATTATAGACCAGGGTCGATAATTTTTGAAACCAAAAAAAAATAATATGAAACCGATTGGAAAAGGACGAGAAAATAATAATAATGAAATGAAAAATAATTTACGGGCGATCTGAGGTTGGGACGTGGAAAAAGGTGAGTTTTCAAGGACAAAAAACGGTTTATCTCGATTTCCGGCAAAACTACAAGTCCTATGGAAAAAAGTTAAATGACAAAGTTGTAGGTAATAAAAAGATCTACAACTTTTGTATTTACACTTTTTTCACATAACCTCAAAATTGATGTGAAAAATTCAAATAACCAAGTTTATGGTTTTTTATTTTTATCTATAACAAAAAAAAATTTTTTCGCGGAATTTGGTGGAAACTTACCTTTTAATGTCCCAAACACACTGAAATTTTTTTGATTTAAAATATTTATTTTTTCACCTTATTTTGACTTAATATCGAAAAAGCACCCTAATTTTCAATCGAAAATTGTCCTGTCAAAATATCTGCTTTTTTAAAACAGTCGGTGGGTTTTTTGTTCGTTGGGATCTCTACTTTCTGATGGTGTGAAAAAAATATATAAATTACTATGGTAAATGTTTTCAGAAAATGCAAAGAAACGAAAAAAACTCTAATCCGAATTTTTTTTTAATCATTATGTACAATTTTGAGGTATTTATTAAAATTTACACTTTAATTACTCGAAAGACGTAAGATTCTAAGTAACATTAATAAACAAAAAATTGCGAATCGAAATGTACTACTACTTGGGCCACTGCTAAAGTTCGCGGAATCAAGTACTCCTTGTATTGCCAGCGTTCTGCGATTGTCATATTCGTAAAATTTGACGTTTTTCACCTATCATTCAGTTGACAGTTCGATTTTAAACTGCTCGGTTTCGTTTCAACAAAATTTAACGAGAGTAATATTTGTGTGAAAAATGGAAATTTCGAATCGTGACTTCCGAGTGATGATTTTTTATGATTTTCGATACGGTTTAACACCGCAGCAATGTGTGGAAAAACTTATTTCATTATTTGGGGATGAAGCACCATCCAAAACTATGGTTTACAAATGGTTCGCAGAATTCAAGCGTGGAAGACCAACGTTTGATGACGATCTTCGCGAAGGTCGTCCATGTACCTCTGTTGTCGCGAAAAATATTGATGCTGTGCGTGAAATGATTTTGTCAGATCGGCATGTGACCTATCGTGAGATAGATAGATAGAGGAAACAAATACATACGATTGTGCACGATCATTTGCATGTCAGGAAACTTTGCAGTCGTTGGATACCACACAATTTGAAAGAAGAACAAAAACAGACACGTGTCAAGTGGTGCAGGGTAATGCTTAACAAATTCGAAGAGGGTCGTTCAAATTTGGTATATAATATCGTAACAGGTGACGAATCTTGGATATATTTATATGAGCCTGAAACTAAACAGCAATCGACTGTATGGGTGTTCCAAAATAAACCTAAACCTACAAAAGTGGTGCGTTCACGAAGCGTTTCGAAAAGAATGATTGCTTGTTTCTTCGGAAAAACGGGTCATGTTGCAACTGTTGCATTATAGGATCGAAGGACAGTTAATTCTGACTGGTATACTTCAATTTGTTTGCCGGAAGTTATCGCTGAAATCAGAAGGAACAACATAAACCGGCGAATCATTCTTCATCATGACAATGCAAGCGCTCACACAGCATGACGAACTGTAGAGTTTTTGACCAGTAACAACATCCAATTAATGAATCATTGTCCATATTCGCCTGATTTATCGTGCAATGACTTCTTCCTATTTCGACATATCAAAAATAAAATGCGTGGCGAGCGTTTTTCATCGCATGAAGAGGCTGTTGAAGCATTTAAATCACTTGTTTTGAAGGTACCTCGCTCAGAATGGCAAAATTGTTTTGAAGATTGGTTTCATCGGATGCAAAAGTGTATAGATTTTATAGGAAAATATTTTGAGAAGCAATAAAACGATTTACATAACGTAATTTGTGTTTTGCTTTACATTTTCCGCAAACTTTGGCAGTGTCCCTCGTATAATTAACAACCAAATAAGTTAATAAAGTTAATATTTAATAAGACATCTACAATATTTTGAGAAAACATGGTTTAAAATGCACAAATTTATGCTCAAATTGTCATGGTACTGAAAAATGCTTCAATGTGGAAGAAAAAACCTCCGAGAGAGTTAATGATTCAGATGAAATTGTAGATGAAGGACCAATGCAAACTGGAAATAATATTGGAGACGAAGTCGGTTATGGTCTTGAAGATTTCGAAGATCTACTAGAATCGGGAAGGTTTGTCGAATCTAACGAAATGTCATCAAAGAGACAAAAACTAATGGATAAGTATTTAGAATTCAAGATAAAGTATTTATAAATAACAAGATTAATGTATTTAAAAATATTATAATGAATAACATAACAAAAACGATATTGGCAACCAACATTGCTACTGCCACAAGAAAATCAGGATAATATAAATACATCGTTCATACTATTGAAAACACCAATCATCAAAGAGATTAACAAACTTAATATTCAAAAGAAAACGCACGTATTGAAACAAAACAAACAATTAGGTTATTACTCTTTAGACTCAAGCACTCCATCTATAGCAGTTTTTCTGGATTTAAAGAAAGCCTTTGACACAGTGGATCACTCCATACTTCTAGATACACTGGAAGATATGGGTGTACGAGGTACAGCGCATAAGTTGTTTAAAAGTTATTTAACAAACAGAAAACAGAAAGCAAAATTTAAAAATATAATTAGTGGAGAGGTAGAAATCACGTGTGGCGTACCTCAAGGGACGGTGCTGGGGCCGTTGTTATTTGTAAGTTATTTAAATAATTTATTCATACAGGATACTATCGGTAAAATTATAAGCTTTGCGGATGACACTATAATATATTATACGAGTAACAACTGGTACAATCTAAAATTAAGCATTGAAAAGGATCTTAATAAACTCAAAGACTGGTTTGATAGTAGATTACTTTCAATCAATTTTGAAAAAACTCTATACATACCTTTTAGTAGCTATGACATATCTTTGCCGGAATACAGTCTTAAAATCCAACAAAACTTTTCAATAAAACCTGCGAAAAAGATCAAATACTTAGGGATATATATAGACAATCATCTCAGATGGGACTATCACATAGATTATTTAACAAAAAAACTACGTAGTATTTTATTTAAATTTAAACAAGTTGTAGGATTTTTGGAATATAAACATAGAAAAATTCTATATCATAGTTTGGTTGAATCACATCTTCATTATGGCATTATTGGTTGGGGAGGGGTATCAAGAACTTACCTTCGTGCACTTGAAGTCTCTCAAAAACGGTTTCTTCGAATAATATTCAATAAAACAGCAAGACATTCAAGCAATCTTCTCTATAGTGAATCACAAATGTTAGATATTAGGCAATTATATAGTATCCAGCTAGGGTGTCAACAGTACAAAAACAAAAATGAACTTACCAGATTAAGCCATCAATATCAAACAAGAACAAAACACTTACACTGTATACCAATAACTTCGAAATCTGTAGGACAAAGAAGCTATGTATATTTAGGTCCAAAACTGTTCAATTACTTACCACAGAGAATCACAGAGGAAACTTCTTATAAGAGCTTTAAAAAGCAACTTACACTCTTCATAAAAGAAAGTGAAAGAACAGATATTCATAAAATAATAGAGAGTTGAACAAGAACAAAATAGAAAATAAAAAATAAAAATTTTTCTCTTAGTCTATTCTTTCAATGATTTTAATTAATATTTTATGTAGCCTAGTAAATAAAAAAAAAAAAAAAAAAATATATATATAAAAAAAATTAAAAAAAAAAAAAAATGTATAACTTAAAATTATTATATATTTTATCAAGTTTTTATTTAATGCATTTCTAATATATGTATTTAAATATGTTCTTTTAATAATCATATTTTTTTTACCACAAACAAGTATTTATAATACTTCAGTGGATATTTTTAGGTTTATTCATCCAATTGGATTGATTGTATGTATTTTTAATTATTGTATATATTTTTTTATTATGAATAAACATTATTATTATTATTATTATTATTATTACTCTAATCAATGGATTACAGATAGTACGTTGATATTAACAAGTAAAACTGTCACGTACATTTTAATTTTAAATAGAGGGACTAAACTGGAGTAATAGACTCGAGTAAGAACTGCGGTCCAAAATTCTTGCCGAAAGGCGTGACTCTCGTTTCGGGATCCCGAAAAACCGTAATGGGTAAAGTTTTGTGCAGCGATTTGTCTACTATAGGTAGATATCTTTAAATTATTTTAACATATTATTTGGGTTTTGTTTTCATCAATATTCATTTATTTAAATATTTATTCCATAAATATATATTCAATATTTATTCTTGAGACTATTAGTTATTTTGTAATTATTTTAAATATACATATGTTAATTGTTTTAATACTTGGCATTTTTACCCCTTAAGGACACAAGTCTATAACTAGTTGCCAAAGAAGCTCCACTATGCTATTAAGGGATAATTTTGTTTTGTTTTTTAATATTATTTTTTATATTTTTATTTGCTACTGGTGAATGAATGTTCCTTCTGGACTCCAGGACCCTTTGACTGGTGACAGTGCTGCCTTAATCCCTTAATAGTATATTGACAACAGTATCTAAAGACTTATCAGTTGAACCAAATAGGTATTTAGGCTAGTTGGTTATTACAGTGATTGCGAGCGGTGGTCCTTTAGAATTTAGACAGTTGATTGTTACACTTGCAATATCTCTCTACTACTAGGACCACTCTTATTTTGACATCTGAGCCTGAGGAGATCGTTTTAGTTTTGGAACTGATTTTAATAAAGATAATACCTAGTTTTAATTGTGGATTTTTAACGGTAGCCAATAGTGACGACTTTATTAGCTTTCGGGTGCATTCGCCGACATTATTCGTATCAGTTGGAAGTTTTCTAATATTAAATATCATCATCATCAATTAAATCGCCTAAAATTACTATTTCTAATGCCTCTTCTATATTATGTACTCTATTATAGACAAAAAAGATGAACTATAATATAAAGCTTTTAAAATGAGGTTAGGAATAGGTATAAGAACAAGGACTCTAATGTCAAAACTTCAAGTTTGCAATAAGTTTTATTTTAACATTGAATTTATTTTCTTCTAATTGCCTTCGCATTATTAATGGCTGACATTACAGAAATTTGCAATATCTTTATATTAACTTCATAATAATGTTCTTATATTTCGTTTTAATTCAATTATATCTTAAATTCAGTTATGTACTTCTGCACATTATATTATTGTGGCGCGGAGCCAACCCTGTCTAGCAAGCGACCTTGAAGCCTGCCACCCGACTCATGGTAGAAACAATGCTGACTTATACGAGACAAACGCACTGCTTCTAGAATCTACCAGAAAAAGCAATACGTGGCCGTTGAGTCATAGAGATGGAATTTTCGGACATTCGAGAGCGTCTAGAAACTACAAGTACAGAGTGGGCTTTGTATAAATAACGCGAGTTCGTCGACGGACAAGAAGATGGAATTGGAGTGTTGGATAGAAAAGATAAATTGTAATAAATTAGAATTGTGAGTTATAGTTCCTAAGTATTATATAAATTAATTAGTAAGTCATAAATAAATTGTAAATAGTGTGTTTTAAATAAATAAACTACAAATAAATTAAACAAACGTCACATTATTATGTGTTTAAGATAAAATGTCTTGACAATGCTTGAAATTTATTTTTAAAAAGATTAAAATGTTATAAAAAAAGCGGTTCATACAATTAACCTTCTAATGAAAAAAGAATATGTGAAATGCAAAAAACAACACTTGCATCGATGTAAGTATTTCAAACTGTTACAAGTCAACACTCGCAGAATTACTCGTATTATTTAGAATGATTACTTTTCTGTTTACCTCATTACTTTGGAAAATTATGAAATATTCATTTTCAACTTTGTTTTCGTTCTCGAACTGCATCCACAAACATAACAAAACAATAGAAATTGCAATTTGCCGCAGGCTATTTCGCAAGTTCTATTCTGAATATAACACTAATTTCGCCTCATCAGATGTCACATAGTACATAAATTTCAATACATGAGCAAATTGAATGCTCACAAATAATAAAAAATACTTTTCAACATTGAACAATTACAGTAATATAAGTATTAAACCCAACGACGAACAACTACTAGAATAATTTTGTTTACAAAAATCGAATTGCAAATATTCACGGTGTTATCAACGTATTTGTCAAATTTTAAGAGCATGGGAGAGTCTTATTACAAGCCCAAAGCAAAAGGCTCATTTAATGACATATGTAATTTCGGCCGAGGGTAATGTTTATGATAGGATTTTGGAATGTACCTGAAAATCTAAACAAAATTGAAATTATTACAACGGTACTTTGTAAAATGATTACAGGCCGCACAGGTTAGTTTATTTAGTGTTCCCATTTTATGTATATTTTTTTGCGAAGCAACCCGCGATAGCTCCAGGCCGCGTAGGTTAAGTAAGTTAGATAAGTTTTTGTTTTTCTCATTTTATGTCATAGCAGGTAGCAGGAATGTATGTTTTTAGCAGTAGAAGTAATAGTAGGTATGTGGGTACCTATATTTGAGTTGTATATACGTTTTGCTTTTTGTCTTTGATTTTGGTTTAATAAATAAAGTTGTAGCACTTATGGAACATTATATTTTACCTGCTCTTTTCGGCCAAAAATTATATAACGATAAGAACGAACCCTTAAACATCCGGCAGAATTTATATGTCCTCTTTTAAATATATTTGTCCTGATTCCGGTTGAATTTGCCAGAATTAATTTAAAATAGACTTTAATCCGCGATCAGGCCAAATTACTCTTCAACTTAACTTGCACTAGTCAATTTTTAAAATTTACGTTATATCAATTCTAAGCTCAATCGCATAGTCGATTATAGTCTAGATTAGAAAAGTGTGCAGTAATTTATACCTCATCTTTCAATGCTTATTTGTAGTTAAAATGAAAATTGGAGAAAAGAAGATATTTCAAAGTGGCTTCATTCTAAAAATATCAGTCTTTCCAAATTCGTTCAATGTTAAAGTGCAACAATTTTGTTTTCCAGAGTGGTGAAAGAAGTTGGCCTTCCAGAGAGGTGCTCATCTTTAACGTCTTCCTCTTTTAAATTCTGCAGCCCAGTTTTATATAGTGACATATGAAGGACACTGATTAGCAACCCAGTTTTATATAGTGCCATATGAAGGACACTGATTACCTAAAGCTTCCGTCATATCAGCAACAATGTCTTTACTCCATAATCCTTTCAAAAATAAATACTTAATAACTGAAATAGACTCAATATTTTTTTGAACATCTAGCTTTTTCTCAGGCATACTGTTTTTAAAAACTTACAGTTCTGTCACTGTTCAACTCATGAATGTTAAGCTCCCCATAACTTATTTAAGATCTGTTACAACAACGATTAGAAACCAGTCATTGACACCAGGATTTGCGCTGTAGTTTATTAGGACCCCAAATATATTCTTCGCAGAATTCTGGTGCCAATGACTTGTTTCGGATCGTTGTAGGAACAGATCTATAAAATATCATACAGTTTTTTAGTCGGGTGAGATGACCAATCGGGAGAGATAGCCAGGAGTCAAAACTTTATTAATGCGATGTTAGATGGCGCTGCCTGTCCGCTCAGGCAATAAACATTGACGTCTGACCACGCGTAGTGTGATTTTGTCTGTGTCAGGCTAATAACAAAGCATTCAGTGAATAAAAACAATTTTGTGTAGTGGTATAATTTTATAATAATTGCATACTACGTGCACCTCTGAATCTATGGGTAGAAATGTATTACTTGTTTCGACAAATTAAGTAAGTTTGATGTTTATTTAGAAATCCTAACCTCTAAAAACAGTAAAAAGTATTCAGTGGGTGTTGCTAGTCTTGCTACGAGTAGGTACAGATGGCCATTAAACGGTAGGGATAGATGGCCACTTTTTTTCACGTCTGTTTTGTTACAGGTGACAAATTTACTGCTGAAAAATGCCAACAGAGTATAAAAGACAAAACTCAAATCGTGGAAACTATACGGAGGAAAATCTGAGGCTAGCTATTGAAGCTGTTAAAAGCGCTTCTTCGGTAAATGAGGCTTTAAAAAATTATGGCATTCCGAGAAAAATCCTTGAAAGAAAGATAAAAAAATAATGTGCCCATAACTGGTAAAATGGGATCGGAGAGCATTTTGGGGATGTCATAAGTTTAATAAAGAAAAAGGAATTGCTAGTTCTAATTGGTTCAGGTCCTTCTTCAGAAGATATCCCGACTTGTCTATTCGTAAAGCTGAGGGTTTGTCCCTAGGGCGAGGTGAGGGCATAACCCGTGCAGACGTATGTAATTATTTTAAACTTCTGCAAACTACACTGTAAGAAAATGAGCTTCTTAATAAACCTGGGTCCATCTATAATGTCGACGAAACAGGTCTTCAATTAAACAATCGACCTGGTAATGTTTTAGCTGCAAAGGGAGCAAAAGACGTTGTGAGACAATTTCATTTATAGTATGCTGTAATGCCGAGGGCTCTTTTATTTCGCCAGTATGCGTGTTTAAGGGCAAAAACCTAAAGACCGAATGGACTGATTCAACGCCACCTGGTGCAAATATTGTCATGTCTCAAAATCAGCCTGCGTTACATCAACAATATTTTTAAATTGGTTTACAAATCATCTCCTACGACGTAAAAATGAAGGAAAGGCCTTTTTAATTCTGGACGGGCATTCATCTCATTGTTCTTGTGTTGAATTATTAGAAACAGCTGAAGCAATTGATGTTATTTTGTTGTGCCTGCCTCCGCATACCACCCATTATTTGCAACCATTAGAAAGGGTTTTTTTAAGTCATTAAAAACCTTCTACTATCATGCTTGCAGAGAATGGATGCAGGGTCATTCCGGAATTTGATCAGGTATAATCGGAACCTCTCTTAGAATTTTAATACGAGCTGAATTAGGAAGACCTGGATCCTTAATTCGAAATGATCAAATTTATAATGTTATTGTTACAGCCCATTCTTTTATTATATTTTAATTGGGGGATTCGGAAATTGATTGATTGATTGATTGGTTCATCTTATAATTGGTGCCCCTAACATAGCCCTTCTTCGAATAAATAATATAAGATTTTGATTACTCCCCCCATCATTACTTTTATTTTATTAAGAAGAATGGTTGAAAGAAGAGCAGGAACAGGATGCACAGTTTATCTGCCCCTTTCTTCAACTATTGCTCATAGAGGCTCTTCTGTAGATCTAGCCATTTTTGACTACATTTAGCAGGAATTAATATGCGACTCCAGTTTGGTGAACTAGCGAAAAGCTGAAAAAAGTCAGCGACCGCTGAAAATGCAATGGCTGGCTTCAGGGCCACTGGAATATTTCCCTGAAATCCTGATCGCATACCCGATCATGCTTATAAAGTTTCTGATCAAACAATAAACAGCAAAACAAAGGAAGACATGAGAACACTCCCACAAGTAAGGAACATTCGAAAATACAAACTCTACAACAAAGAACGTTGAACCGACACAAGAAGTAACTGCCCAACCATCCAAAAGTCAAATTAAGAATACTAATACCATCCTGTAGCCATGCATATACAGAACTTCGATGTACAACTCCAGTGGAAGTTATCCCTATTCCAGATTTGACACCTGAAAAACTTTTAGAGCACATTAACCCCACACCCAAACTAGTGGTCTCTGCAAAAAAACGAGCAAAAACCGTTGCTACTCTATTAACCTCCCCTGAGCACATTGCAACTGTAAAAAAATAGAACCACAAAGAAACCAACCAAACAAAAACAACATCCCGGAGAGAAAAAAAGCAGAAAAAGGAATTGGCCGAAAAAGAAAACGTTCACCTTCGCCAAGTTCTGATCAGGAGGACAATGAAGAAGTCCAATTTGAGGAAGACAGTGACACCCTTTCAGTGATTGATGAGACCAAATGTACGGGTTACAATCACACCCGAAAAAAGGAAGATTGGTTGCCAGAAGTGGTTTCATAAAAATTGTTCTTCTTTCATAAACACTTGCCAAAACTGTGGTAAAATTGCGTTTAAAAAGAAGTAAATTTATGTTATATGTTAAGCGAGATGTAATGTATTTTGCTCTTAGAAAGTTTGTTATATTTACGTTTCACTATTTTACTGTCCATTATATTTTGTGGCTATCTCTCCCTTTTTAGATTGGCTAACTCACCCAACTAAATGGGGATAGATGGCCAATTGCATCTTTTGTTTATTAAAAAAAAAATTAAAAGTATTTTCTCAGTAATTATTTATTTACCTGTTGTCACAATAGTTGAGTACTAGAAAATATAATGTAAGCCTAACCCCTTTACAGCTTGACAGCCACCGACTTAAGGGACGTCCATTAATTACGTGAGGTATTTAAGGGGGGGGGGAGGGAATCAAGCAAAATTTTTCCAAATCTCACTTGGAGGAGAGGGGGTCTTTGTAAATCTAACGTAATTTTTTTTAGTAGAAAACGGTGTAAAATTGTGTGAAAGTAAAGTTAAATTAAAGTAAAGAATGTTTCTAGAAATTTTATATTACGGCAATATTCTCAAATACTAGTCTTTGCTAGTCTTAAATAAAAGTAATAGAACATATTGTTTTTGTTTTTTTTTTAATAATTCAACGCATTTACACCCAAAATACAAATTTTTAAAAATCTCACGTGAGATTAGAGGAGGGGGGAGGGAGTTGTGAAAATCTTACGTAATCTCACCAGAGGGGGAGGGGGTACTTCACGTAATTAATGGACGCCCCCTTGCCAAAATGGTGACCATCTCACCCGACTTTACCCTATTACATTTTGGTTACTAGAACCTTTCCAGGATAACTAGATACCAATATACCCTCGTAAATCAATAGATTCTAAATATACTAAATAACCTTTTTTTAACTTAAATTAACCAGAACCAAAACTAGTATCTTAAAACAAAAAATGCCTTTATTTATTTCTATCCATATTTTTATCAATAAAACTAAAGGAAAACGAAGAAACTCAAAGACCTTATCATTGAGAACATTTACTACTTTACTTAATAACAGAAGATTTACTGAATTATATCCAAATAAAAACAACAGATAAAAATTATATATCGTTCGTTCTTTGCACTAATAATGCGCTAGTCAAGAATTAAATAATAAACTAGAAAATAAAACACGTTCTCTCAACAATTAATTAAACAAAGTCGATACACCCTAAAAGCCAAAGTTCAAGGGCCTTCCGCATTTATTAGAATAATTATGGTCTATTAAGGAGGCAACGTGTTGTATAGTCGAGGATTAACAACCGTGGATACGACCGACTAATCAATATTAACCCTCTCAGTATCTCACATGTCTCCACCTTGCACAAACACCTGTTATTTGCATTATTATTGTATTGCACGTTGCACGCTCAATATGGCAAATTATGTCTGCCATTCCGTGTGATAATTTCTATGGGTCCCCATTTCTTGCTCATTATTGACCGAATATTCTATATTTACTCGCTCTATTATTTCCACGAACCGTCGTAATTCGTAATGGTTTACAATTGAAAGTATTTTACAGTTTATTATTTTAAGTCTGCTTTTGTTAAAATTTAAATTATAAAACAATGAATTCAACAAAATGTCAAAGTTGTGATACTAAATACCTAAACCTCTCGCACAAGCTGTTGTGCTCAAAAACTTACCGTAACATCATAAAGAATGAAACTAGGAAAATCTAGAAATATGCAGATGTTATTCCGTAAATAGTAGGAGAGCCCACTGCAAATTTCGGCTGTCATCTGATAACGAAACGAAATATGCTCCAGAGGTACATTTTATTTGACGTCATATAAAATATGCTCTATCTATAAATGCTAGAGGTACTGATAAACAATGTCAGACTGATGTAGCAGCAGTGGCGTAGTGATACAGTTGGGGGCCTGGGGCGGCTCTAGCCGAGGGGCCTATATATATTTAATGAGAAAAAATAGATACACAAACTTAGCAGAATAATAAAAAGTAAAAACAAATTAAAAATTATTTTACGGGCCTTCAGTTCTGAAAATTGTTGGATTAAGTCATCAAAACTCACATGCTTAGCGATCTCATTTTCAATGGATAATATAGCTAAGCTTGTCAAACGAGACTGGCTCATTGTAGAACGGAGATAGTTTTTAATTAATTTTAGTTTTGAAAAACTTCTCTCACAAGAAGCCACAGACACACAAATAGTAAGAAACAGTTTAAGCCCCTTAGTTATGTTTGGTAACGATTAACAAAAGTCCATTTCAATAATAAACTTCAACATTTGCAATGACGTCCATTTTTATCATCAATTTTTATTCCAGAAGCCTTTAGATGTCTTCTTAGCCTCTTCACTTCTGGTAATATTTCTTCTTCCACTAAGTCATCAAAAGTATTTAATAATAATAATACTCTCCCTAAATCACCCCCTTACGAGTGAATTTCAATCCCTGAAGTCGACTGAACGACTTGTGTAGGGGAAGGGACGGCTATTATTATTATTTGCCGTGGCGCTCCGGGGCGACTTAAGGATGATTGATGGTGCCATTTGACTTACAGGTGAGGAAAACCCGGAAAACCTCACCCACCATCATCATCAGATTTACTGAGTGTACAACAGCAAATTGTTGATATTCATTATTCATTATTTCTAGTTCTACATAAAAATTATCAATAACACGCTTCACTTCTTGCTGTGGAGTCAAACCTGCATCTTTAGGTTTTTCTCCTGACATATTTTTAACTAGTGTGCGATTTCTGCTTTCTATATCAATTTCCAATTTAGCATAAGTTGTGGTTGTATATTCTAAGGCTTTTGGGATTAGTTCTTCCCGACTCTCTTCTAAAAACATTTTTAAGCTTCTCAACTTCAATACACATTTTTCCAAACTAATACCTTCGATTTGGAGGTATTTTTGCACATGGTTTACTTCAGATAAAATGTGCAAAAAACAAAGAAAATTAAAATTACAAATGTTTGTTTTCAACACCTCCCTTGCCCCCTCGTATCTAGATTCTCAGAAGCATCACACAACTTGTCTAGAGCATTAACCAATTTTTCGAAATTTTTAAATATTGTTTAACTGCATCATGATGAGCACTCCACCTAGTATCACTAAGGAGAATAAAACCCACAAATGATTATTTCATCTCTACTTTCCTGTTGTCAATTTTAACATATCTTACACCTTGACTCATCTGTTCACTGTGAGATATGTCAGGTGTGCTATCAAATAATATTCCATAGTACTTTGCTTTCTTGATGTCATAAATTATTTCTTTCTTTACAGCGTTGCCCATGAGATAGATAAACTTATTTTGCACTTCTGGTGATAAGTAGGTGACTGGAATCATTCCTTTCTTGCAAAGATTGTTGAAGCCGGATACTGTGCTCTTTTAAAACAGGGTCATAATGTGAAAGAAGGTTCACTAGTTCTAAGAAATTACTACGATTTTCAGAGTTAATGTCTTCTCTGTGACCTATAAAAGGCAAATTCTGCTTAGCCAAAAAAGAGTAACATCTAAGAGCCGTTGCAAAATGTCCCTTCATTTCTTCCTCTCTCTTTCCATGATGTTTTGGTGAGCAGCATCGATGGTTTTGTTTTTAAGAAGCCTTGCTTCAAGCATTTTCCATTTCTCTAAGCTGGAAATATGGATATCGGAGCTTTCGTGATCAGACACTTTAAGATTCAATTTTCACCAACTGCTGAATCCTGTGATGAAACTGGACGTTCTTATCGTTTATATAGAAGAGCCTGCAACAAAAGAAAAACAGCGATCTTTTTTCATGAGTATAAATCATCCATTTCCTTAAAATCTTTTCTCCACTAGGAAGCTGTTTATAAAACCAATTTGTTGTTATCTGCCCTAATAATGTCGGTTCTAAGGTCACGTTTTTTCTTCTTGCTCTTGAATGCTTGTTTTTATCTAGTTGATAACAGCTTGTACTTGGACTTGGACTCAATAGATGTTGGACCTCTGGTTGCTCTATTTCATTGATCGCTTGGGATGACGCCCTTTGAGTAAATTTCAACAGTGAACCCGACAAACGCTGTATTTCTTGTTTCTTTGCTTTTTGTCTTTTCTTCTTTTCCCATCCACTAGGATAGTTTTGTTCCATGTTATCTTAGGTTGCTTAAGTGAAAAAATTTTAATAACATTTAAAAGTGCTTATCTAGAAGTTCGGCACATACTATTCAATAAATTTAGTTTTAGATTATTATAATTTTAAATTGTAAATATTTAACCACTCTACATATTAATTAGCACCTTGTGGCACATTAACAACTAAGGAATAGTCAGACACGAACCACCAACAAGGGAAAACACGCAAATCAAATGTGCACAAGAGTCATCTCACTTTTTCACCACTAATTCTCTCCTGAACTGCAAACTGAAATAGCTGGTGCTGTTGGTGTTTGCGGTAAACTGGCATTATCATGGTACGTAGACGTATAGAAATTCGTAAAAACATTTTTACGATTAAAAGTATTTTATTAAATAAAACAAATATAGTTGTCGAACATTCTGGGGCCTTTTTTTGATATTTAGAAAATAAAACTTAAGTATTTTCATATTTGGGGGTCTACGCCGACGCAGGGCCTGAGGCGGGCCGCCCTCTCCGCCCCACCTACGCTACGCCACTGTGTAGCAGTAAGGATTTTACTCAAATGATGGTATCGCATGTACCTACAAAAAAATGGAAGCTAAACTTACATTACCACGAGTCGCCACTGTTTCCCATAACATGATTTCTATTTTAAATTTCGGAAACTTCACCATCCCAGCATAGTGCAATTTTGAAACGTTATAAATATTCATATTAATATATATTATACCTAATTAAAATTTACAATTTTATCACGCTAGAGCTTCAAAGCTGTTACTTAATGTCAGTTCGCGGAAAACGTCAATTTTGCAGTGATTTCAAAGAGAAAAAGATTACTTTGGTAGTCATCATAGAAAAATAATATTAAATCCTATACATATGAATGGACAGATATCTATCTTTTCGGTTGAGATTTTCATTAAACAATTCCAGCTGGCATAGCATCCCCGTATACAGTTTGCAAAGAAAACCATCGTGTACTTTTAGGGTTGAGAGATCAAAGCGACCGAAGTTAACCGGTGAAAATTCTTAAAGTTCAAAGGGTATATAGGGAAGGCTTTCCCTTTCGCTCTCAAACAGGCCCGATTCTTAATGCATTTAGGGAGAACAATCAGTGTAATTTGTTTGGTTAGGCTAGATTAATTCTGGTAAAAAGTGACAGTGCTTTTATGTTTCGCTAAAATATGAATAAGTGGGCAAGTGAAGAAGTCGACAGAGAAAGAAGTTCGTATAAGATTTACGTTTATGATCTTTAACTTCTCTTTTTAATGGTAGAAATTAATTATTATGGCTTTTAACATATTTAATTTTAGTATTCTCGCTAAATGAGAAACGATTACATTATTTGCTTGCTATGATGTAAAAAATGCTGAAAATTTCACACCTCTACTTTTCAACCAATAAGATGCCTTAATTTTGACTAGTTACCATGGCAACTAAAAAATATCCGGAAATTTTTTCGAGGCGCCACAATATTTAAGTGGAAATTTTTTGACAGTTGAAAAGGTAAACATACCTATGATCTGCAACCAATAAATAATGTGAATAATGCAAAATTTCTATAAGAATTAACATTATTATTTATTATTCGCTATAAAGTTTTATTAAACAGAAAACACAAATTTGTTTAATTATTATGCGTTAACAATTTATATTTCAAAAAACGTAGGATGTACAAACATAGTAAGAATTAAATGGTGCTTGAATTCTAACCCATCCTCTCTTCTTAATGGTGAATAATAGGAAGGTGACGAATTAATTATATGTCTGTGTTTTAAGACATATATGTAATATTTTGAAACAATTTTGTTCAAATCTTTTTAGGCAAAAGGCCATATTTACTTGACATCTTCAGCAGACTTTCTTGGATTTTCGTAAACAAACCATTCGACTCTAACGCTTCCTGGTCGTAATCTTCCATTAAATTCGTTAAATATATTAATTTTGGATGACATATATGCACTTGACTCAACTCTTTGCACTATTTACATAAATTGTTCTTTTCAAAGCATTCCATTTTTCTCAAATTGTTTAACGCAAATTCTTGCAAGAAATGTTTTACATAAGAATATCTTTGTTTGCTGGTTTACTATATAGTAACTCAATGTAGTTTACCAATATAAACCTCATCTGTCAAAAGCATGGCCGCCTATTTATCACAGCCACCTACTGCAACAAACCATGTTAATATTATATTTTTTACATTAGAAGTGTTAGGGATTACTTTAACAAAAAATACATTTCTACCACCTTTAGTGACCTAAAATTATGAAAGGATGATAGACTGAACTAATATCCATCTGAGTTTTAGCATTTGCTGTAACTAAAGTTGGTAATTTTTTTATTTAACGAAATATGCTGGATATACCTACATACGAATTTCTTCGAAATTGCATCATGTCACTTGTAAACAATACATTTTTACCATTTTTAGTGACTTAAGATTATCAAAGGACGATATATTGAAATACTACCCATCTAAATCTATCACTTGTTGTAACTAAAGTTGGTATTTTTTTTTATTTAACCAAATATGGTAGATATATCTACAAATGAATATCTTCGCGTCATGTTTCTTGAAAAAAATATATTTCTACCACCTTTAGTTAACTAAAATTACCAAGGGGCGATAGACTAAGCTAGTACCCATCTGAGTTTTAGCATTTGGTTTAACCAAAGTTGGTAATTTTTTTTTTATTTAACTAAATATGGTGGATATACCTATATGATTTTTTTTAGAATTTATTTCATGTTGAACTAATACCTTCATTGACAAATCTTTAATGATATCGACTAATAAGCAAAATAATAACGAAATACATTTAATTATTATAGGGTTTATTAATATTAAAAACACAATTATTATAAATGTTTGTACTTGATGAAATTCTCCTCATGGATTCAATCATCTGATGATGATGATGATGATGTTCAACGTCCAGTTGTAAGTAAAGTTTGATTGACTGACTATTGCTATGTCCAGTAATTTTATTTAATGAGCTGTTGTTCACCATATCCTTCCTTGGTCAAATTCGAAGCAGCTGTTGCTCTTGCAGAATGATTGGTTATTTTAACTTTTTTAGAGTCAATTCCTATATCAGAGGCTGCTGATTTAAACCATGAAGATACAATGATTCTACCAACTGGGCTATTCTTGTACCATCCTTTCGAATTGGGTTGACTCCAGTATGGGTTTGGTGTCGGTCTGAATAAGATTTCCCCTTTTTTCCATCAACTTTTTAAGCAAACCACATTTGTGGATTGTCAAAATTTGTAATCAACCATTTACTATCCGACAGTTTTTTAGAACCACCTTGTGTGGTTTTAGAGAATATTGGATTATATTCTATCCGACCTTTTGAGTTTCCGAAATTATCAGTTTCTTCTTTGAAGTATTGGATACACTCAGAATATCCTTCTGTTACGTGAAATTAATTTTAAATTAATTTCAAATTTATTTTTAACAACAACTTCTCCATAACTCTTCGTAACACAACTTAAATGACCACCGCTCGCTTCCAATTTGAAAAGTATGGTTTGCGCACGGCACCTAGTTTCTTTGGGCATCCACGTCGTCATAAAACCGACTCATTTGGATTCAACCGGTCTTTTGGTGTATCGAATTCAACGTACTAGCTTGTACCGATAAATTAGTTGCTAGAAGTTTGCTAGTAGTTGCCATAATTACTTTGTCTTTTATGTTTTTATTGTGTGTTAACGTTGGGATAATTGTCAGGTAATGTTCTTACACCCTATATTTTAACATTTTGCTGGATTTCGTTGGAAAACCGAAAAGGATCGGCCATTTGCTTTTTTTATTACCATCATGCCGGTTATTATCTACATTTTATTTTATATAGATTATAGCTACCCTAGCTAATAATATTTTTAAGCTCTCTTTGATACTTTAATATATACGCAAGGAGGCAACTAAATAATTGAATTACAAGTCAATCTGGAAATAATAACTTATTTTGGCCTTATAAATAGTTTATATTTTGTTCAGATGATGTAAAACTTCTGTTCAGATGATGTAACTTTAATATTTGTCGTGATATTTTATATTCTGTTCAGACAATGTAACTTTAATATTTGTCCCGGTTATGCATAAGTGCGTTAGATTTCCAAACTGGCATAAATATGTACTTTTACACACAGTACTGAGGTTCTTTTTATTACTAAACCTGTAGTAACTCCAAGAAGCTCCTAGAAGCTCCTAGAAGCTCTAAGTGGCTCCAATAAGCTCCAAGTAGCTCTAAGATCTACTTCAAGAAGTTCCGAGTACGTAGTTGCTCCTAGAAGTTCTAAGAAACAAGAAATCCCTAGTTACGTAGTTGCTCCTAGAAGCTCTAAAACCCAAGAAGTCCGAGTTACGTAGTTTCTCCAAGTTCCGAGCTCCAAGCCCCAAGTATCTAATTACGTAAAGGCGGATTGTCCACAAAAGGGAAGTACCGTACTTACCCTACTAGATAGCCACATGGTCGGAACAATTATTAATTATCTAATTATCTAACAGTATATACTATCAGTCAATTTTAATTCATTTTCTATTCAGATTTAATCACTAACTATTAATTTATTATATTTATTTCATTCTTTTTACTTTTTTTATTAAATTTTCTCACTTTCTTTTATTTGCCAGAACTCATACAGATAACTTTAAGTACCAGAGACTGACTCAATTAAATAGGACATATCAAACCAGATAAGTTTTCCAAGTTACTCAAAAACTTGGTGGCGCTCAATATTTTTTGTCGTTATCGTATTGTAATATCTTTCATTTTATTGTAAATTAGACTTTGGCCCGTGAACCGGTCAAGTTACTCTGATTTCATTTGTCCTGGTCAATTTATGAATCCACGCAGTATCAACAATTTGAGCTAAATCACCTCTTAAGTACAATTTACATCGTAGAAATCTAAAAGAAGGTAACACTTCCCCTCCTCTCCATGCCAACTCATGTGAAACTATGTGAAAAAATTTACGCTGCAATCCGTCTGGAGTATTTTCATCCCACATTTTAATTTTTTTTTTTTTGTATTCGTCACTGGTTAAGGCTGAAGCACTCACTTTTCTTTTTAATGCGTCTCTCTGTAATGTTTTGCGTTTAGCATCGCGTGTAGCTCTGGCGGTCGCAAATTCCACATCAGAAAACGGATTAAATTTTATTTTATATTTTTCGTAATTAATTTCTTGTAACTGCGTAGCAGTAGAGTTCCACATCACTTTGACCACACTTTCCTTATAATCTTCAAAAATTTTCGTTTTCATATTAAATGCGTAGTTTTCCAGTATAGTAGCCAGCTGTACTACACTCATACACTTTTCGTCACAAAATTCAACAAACTGTTTCCATACACTTGATTTTGATTTTCGGGTGTTATCTGGTGTTATATTTTGAATTTCTTGTCTAATTACTTGTTTGACTTTCTTTACCAAATCGCGACATTTCGCTATACACTTATTAACCTCAACGTACAGACGTTTTAAACTAGTAATTATTAAACTTTGTGACAGAACCGGTTAAACAAAAATAACAAATCAACATATGTCAAAAAAAAACAATACCCTGGCCAACTTGACAAGCAGTGAAATTAATTTAAAATGTCAGGTTGGATTAATATTTTTTTTTCAACAAATTATGGTGTGAAATGGTGTGAAATTTTCTTACTAAATACCACGCAAACTTAAATTATTCCTGGAAATAATTTAGGCTCTTGTGTTATAATTAATCGAGCCGACAGATTCTCATCGTGCAGCGATGCCAGGCATAAAATATTTATTTGATACTCGGTTCCAGCATATTTGCTCGAAGGGTACTATGCGTTTAACGTACACAATCGTTTAGCTGTAATAGAATTGATCGCACCACTTTATTTTTGCAGTTTGACAACTTTTTCTAAGCTGAACGTCGGCGGTGTCTTTGTGAATTATATATAGATATATTAATAATAGTGATATTTAATTGTGGAATAGTCAAATTTATCTGTGCCGTCTACCATACATTTCAGCATTTGGAGTAGTAATATTGTGAGAATTAAAAAATGTAGATGTGAATAAAAAAATTAAAACTTTGATATTTATCAAGTCAGAACCTACGATCAAGGAGAGATTAGTGCTAATCATTTCTTTAGGAAATCGTAGTGTGAATTAATTATACTACAGCTAACATGTAAGATTGTTTTGTAGAAAAAAGTATTTTGTAAGAATAGTTTTGTAAGAAAGGTTTTGTAAGAAATGTTGGTAAGAAAAGTATATAACGGTACAAACACCACAATTTTGCAAAGTCCTGTTATATAATTTACACTGCTATTTGCGCCGCCACTGTGATGCGGAGGATTTTATTAGAATAGAGGCGAGTTGACTTTCGAGCCCTTATTCCAGCTATCTAGGCCCTTATTTCGTTTAATATTTACAATGTTGTCTGGAAAAAGGGAACAAACAGCACACTGTGGCATCAGATACATAATATAGTTGAGATCTGGAGAAAAGCCGATGCAAGGGGTCAGATTGAATATTTAATGTCTTGCTTTCTTTTGTTCAAGAACAAATATTGGCTTGTTTGCGAGAAGAACGTATCTTGCAGAGTATATTGTTACGAGATGAAAATTGGAAAAACGCTGAATGCGTGAATCTTTCCCGTGAGAAAAGCAAACCGAAATCTCGGTCCGTTGTTTTTACAAGATTTTAATGAAGGTGCAAAACTCTTTGTTTAGTTTTGACCCGGTCACTGGACAAACAGGTGTAAAATCGTTTGTATACTGGAAAAACTTATGAACAAAGATTGTTCAATATTAAAAATGCCAAAGTGCTCATTGTTCTCTAACTCCATTTTAACTGAATTAAAATTTTAATTTTGATGTTAAACCTCTTTTAAATAAAACTTCCTATATTTCAATTCAATAAAGAAGGATTATTTTACTATTTTCGAATATACAGGGTATTCAATAACTTCAATATGGAACAACCTTTTGTACAAAGGGTAATTGACACGATAATCAGTTTTATATGATTATTTAACACTATTATACATCAACCAATGACAATTCTCTTTTTTCCAATACATAAAATTAACATTAAATTATACTTTGTTCTGTTTATATTGTTACATAATCTTTTCCAATACCAGGCGAGGTTAGAATTTTTTTTGAGAACATTTTGTTGTTTTCTTACAAATGATGCAAATTTCCAAACAAGCAAGGAAATATTCTCAAAAAATGTTCACCTCTTGTGGTGTTACCCTTGAAAATCATATAGAATACAGAATAGATGAACAATAAAGAAAAAGGGCATAGGACTGCAGCCAAACCCTAGCCACGCCTTATTGATGGCAGAACATTGTCAAAGTATAATATAAATAAATGTAGTTTTCGCAGTGTAGTTTCAATAAATAGTTTATGTTCGCGTGCATTAGTTTTCTCAGAGTATCTCTGTGGTAAAGCTGAAATTTAGACCGTTACTTTCCTTTCTGTATTATTCACCTATTCTGTGATTGTAGTGAATTTTCTAAAAGCCAGTAGTCAATTGATAGTTATTGATGTAAAAAACGAGATATTTGAGTTTTGGCTCACCCTGTACAGACAATACATGACAATATTATCAAATTTTCATTATTACCTAATACATTTTTTAAAGGATAAGGCAATGAAATGGAAAATAATCTTCTAAGTGAGGATTAGGTGCATTACGTCAGATTGGTAATAAAATTTTCTATCTAATGGCAAAATGGCCCTCAATGAAGGCCATAAGTAATAAAAACCACGTTATACAATTGTTTTATGTGAAAGATTTATTTTTAACGCAATTGGTAAAATAGCTTTTATGTACTTTAGGGACTAAAAGTATACAAATGGCACTTTTACTCCCAAGGAATTTAAAAAATTACTTTTAATATCTAGAGATTAAAATTATTACAATATACTTTAAATGCACTTTTACTCCCTAGAGATTAAAAATTACTTTTAATCCCTATGAATTATTAAAACCTAAAATACAGTACAAAATACAGTACAAAATACAATATACATCAACACTATAACAACCTTGCGCCGACATCATCATTGTTTTGTTATTAGAGTCACCGTTAAATTGTTTTTCATAATTTTTCTTTTTTTGTCCTTTTCGCTAAGTGCACCAAATAGCGTATAAGTCACAGGATTAAAGTGTCCTTTTATCTCCCGACGAATTGCAGTCCTCCCTCCGGTTGGGCTACTAACTTTTCGCCTCGTACCCCCGGTATAAAGTAGTAAATAATAATAACAAAAAAGTCCCACTTCAACCTCAACCAGAGATGTAACACACACCAGTGTTTTAACATGCGCGAATGTTGCCAATTTCTAAACAAAGGTTAACGGAGTGGGGGAACTAGGAGGAGACCCGAACTCTATGACAGGGACGGCCTTTGTTTATGACCATCATAATGAACTACTAGATTTACTAAAAAGGTGTTTAATGAAATGTTGTATTATGAAATAAAATTAACGTGATTTTTGAATATCAAAGAGATACAACGACATTTTATGTAAATAGAATATATTATAGAATATTTCAGTAGCCTTTATTTACTACGGACTACAATAATATGTTGAAATAAAATATTGTCAATTGAGCAAGGACTGGTAGTCATGTCTACGAGTATTATAATAGCAGCATGTGCGCAGGCCAATACTGCAAATCAAACCTTGTTAGTTGAACATTATTTTTTTTCTACGGTTATTACATAATATTAAAAATTCGGCAAAATGAGAAAATGCTGTTTTGTATTATAGTAACTTCAGAAAAAGGTATATTGAAGCTTTTTTCTTTAGGAATATTAATTAATATAGATGATGTGTCACATAAATCTCTAGAAATGCATATTTCTAAAATCGGATATTTTAAAATTTAAACCTAATAAAAGTCATTCGGTCGCTAAGGGTGGCCGATTAACGAAATAAATTATGAATCACTGAAATAATCGATTATTTTCGATCAATCGATTATTTTCAAACCATCTGGTTTTTTCGTATTTCCTTTAAAATTGATTATTTAAATTTCAAAAATCGAAAATAATCGATTCATTAAAAAATCGATTGACCTATAAATTGGTGTTTCCAAAAAATAAATGAATTATCAAATATTTTCAATAATCGATTATTTTCAAATAATCGATTACTCAAAAATAATCGATTATTTAAAAAGCCGATTAAAAGATAAATCAATTAAAAAAAAAAATAACCGAATTATCGATTATATTCGTTCAATCAATTATTACCAAATAATCTATTTTTTTCATATTTCCTTTAAAGTCGATTATCCTATTAATCTAAAATCGGTTAATTAAGAAGCCGAAGCTACAATAATTCGATTTTCCAAAAAAATAACCGAATTATAGACTATTTCATTATCCGATTATCTTTAAAAAATCGAAAATAATAGATATAACGAAAATAATCGATTAATTACTTAGCCGATTAACCGATTAATTCTAAAAAATAACCGAAATATCGATTATATAACGTAACCGATTATATTCGATCAATAGATTATTTTCTATTTTTTCGTATTTCCTTTAAAATAAATTATTAGAATACCTTTAAATCGATTTTTCTAAAAAAAATCGATTATTTTTGATTATTTTCAATCAACGATTATTTTCAATAAATCTATTTTCTTTTTGTATTTCCTTTAAAATCGATTATTCCATTACCTTTGAAAAACAAAAATAATTTATTGAAAATATTCGATTAATCGAAAATAATCGATTAATTATAACGGATAAATCGATTTTCATAAAAAAATAAAAGAATAATCGATTATTCGGTGGCTTGCTTTAGAAATAAGGATTTTTGAGACCGCATTCGATTGTATAATTAATAATAAATATTGCAAGAATTTGGATTTTATAGTTTTTTTTTTGCTTATACTAGATTATATTGTGCGTTTCACTTTGTTTTAAGACTTAAAATTCAAATGTCACTCCCGATTTGACCAAAAATAAGATGAACTTTGAAAGGACCCCGCACAAATCTTATGGAAATTGGGTCCCGGTCAAATTCGCTGAATTTTTGATATGTGATAGAGTTCATCATACTGGTCAATTGTCTCAATGGCCACAAAGCTCAAAAATGGATAGTTTGGCGGGTACAGAGCTTTAAAGCTCCGAGTATCCTCCACGGACTTATGTATAAGCGCAGTGTGTATAGACTTTTGAAATAGCCTATTTCATTTTTTTTATTATCTAGGTTCATATTTTTGAGGTTGCTGAATTCAGATCTGTTGTTAGATTTTCAAAATTGACAGTTGGCAGTTGTCAAATAGCTGTCAATGTGCTATAATAAAGCCAAAAACTTGTTTTTTTTATGTTTTATCTTTCTTTTTTTTTAGTTCGATAAGTTCAAAGATGATATCAAATCAATAACAATGACTATCGGCTGTCACTTAGCTGTCAACAATTCTTCAAAGACGGTAATAAAGTCAAAAAATTATTTTTTGTTTATAACTTCAAGTTTTTTAGAAAAGTGAATATAAATATGAGAAAATTATGTAGTCATCAGCTTACAGCTGTCAAGTCAACAAGCTGTCAACTAACTGTCAAAATGCAATAATAGAGCAAGTAACTTATTTTTTGTGGTTAACTTTGTGGATAAGAAATCAAACATGATATAAGTTTATGACATCACTTTTGAACTCGGTGATCTAAGCAACTTAAAGCTTTTTAAAAAAAATAACTTTTTGACTTTATTATTGCATTTCAACAGTTAGCTGATTGATAGAGGACAGCTGTAAGCCAAGAATTTCCAAATATAAAAATACATTGATGCTTTTTGTCATTGTTAAAGTTTATTCCCAATTATTTTTGAATGTTGAAACTTTGGCTTTTACTCTTTTAGTAATGCTTAAATTCACCATTCGCCATTAGCGTAATCCAATGTGCACCGCGAGGAGGTTAGACAATCGGAGTTCAAAAGTGATGTCATAAACTTATATCATGTTTGATTTCTTATCCACAAAGTTAAGCACAAAAAATAAGGTACTTGCTCTATTATTGCATTTTGACAGTTAGTTGACAGCTTATTGACAGCTGTAAGCTAGATGACTACATAATTTTATATCATATTTATATTCACTTATCTAAAAAACTTGAAGTTATAAACAAAAAATAATTTTTTGACTTTATTACCGGACTTTGAAGAATTGTTGACAGCTAAATGCCAGCTGCCAATAGTCATTGTTATTGATTTGATATCATCTTTGAACTTATCGAACTAAAAAAAAAAAAAAAGATAAAACACAAGAAAACAAGTTTTTGGCTTTATTATAGCACATTGACAGCTACTTGACAGCTGCCAACTGTCAATATTGAAAATCTAACAACAGATCTGAATTCAGCAACCTCAAAAATATAAACCTAGATAATAAAAAAAATGAAATAGGCTATTTCAAAAGTCTATACACACTGCGCATATACATAAGTCCGTGGAGGATACTCGGAGCTTTAAAACTCGGTACCCGCCAAACTATCCATTTTTGAGATTTGTGGCCATTGAGACAATTGACCAGTATGATGAACTCTATCACATATCAAAAATTCAGCGAATTTGACCGGGACCCAATTTCCATAAGATTTGTGCTGGGTCCTTTTAAGTAGGTCATCCGCTATTTTATTTAATATTTTTATAAAAATACCTTACAAAAATAAAAATTCGCTAGCAACTATGCTTATTTATCTACCAAGAAGGGTTAAAAACCACCTTTAGTAAATATTCTTATAAAACAAAATTTTGTTAGCAACAAATTAAATGTTTTGCCCTTTTGTAAATTTATGTAAGTACTATGAAATCTGTTTTCAGAAAAATATTTTATGCTTAATATTTATTGAAACCCCTTAATGCGGATCTGAAGTATTCAGCCCAAAGGATCATGGCGGCTTTATGTCAAAACGCTAATAAATATTTATCGCTGAAAACGAATATATTTCTTATTTTTCATAACATTTGCACTTATATTATAAGTATATACAATTTTTCACGATACATCATGGCATTTTCAACTTGAAATTGAATAACTAAAACATTTTAAATTGCTAATAACACCAAAAAATAATTCAAAAACGGCGGTCCATGATGATTCACTCGGAGATGAGCGTAGAATAGAAATGTCGGAGCAATTCGGGTGGTGTCGTGGAAACAATGATTATTAATTGTTGGGTTACTTAAGGTTGAAATAGAGAGCATGTGCTATGCGCAATGTTACATCTCCGGTCTTTTTAATCTAAGTGAATAATACACTATTACTGTTTCGAATTATTCAAGGCTATTAGAACATTATTTTCGAGTTCATGGCCTTCTACACCAATTTTTGTTATTGTTTGGAAAAATGAAAATTTGGCAACACAGTCTCATATGTAATTAGAATTGAAGATTAAAAAAATACAAAATCAAAATCAAATTTAATAGCATTTCCGGTAAAATCGAAAGTCGGCCATTTTGTTTAAGAATACGTGTCAAATCGAAATTGGGTCTAATAGGTTTGTCCCAAATTTGATCCAAATCACTTCATAAATAAAATAGATATTTAAAAAAAAATCAAATTTAATGGCATTTCGGGTAAAATCGGAAGTCGGGAAATTTCTTTAAGAAAATCAATTCGAAATTGTGTCCAATAGGATTGTCCTAAATTTGATCCAAAACGCTTCATAGGTTAAAAAGATATAAACGTGAGCCCTGGTTTCATTGTCACCTGCTATGTACTATTTATGGTTAAAAAAAAAAATTTTTTTTCATGCATAAAAAATCATTCTAACTTGGGACCTATGGCTCCTCTTCTACCTATAAATTTGCAGTCTAACGTTGCATATAAAATTCTAATGACCAGAAAAGAATTCGAAATGAATTTCTTATTCAAAGTTTTAATTGTTATACAAAAAAAAATATAGGACAACTCTATTTTCGACTCTAGTTATTTATTATGAACGACATTGCCATTTGTATTATGTTTTTAAGGAATTCCTCTTTTGAACACGTGACACGAGCTGATTTCGATTCCATTAATTTTATTTTCCATCAATTTGTCGGTTCAATTCTACTACTAATGCTCCTGGCTTGTTACTGCTGATTAGTACGTACATCTGTATGTTCTCACGGCTAATACTAATATTGCTGTATCATCTACAAGCGTGGCAACACTTTCGTTATCGATTTGTGGAAAGGCACTTATGCTTGGCGAATGGGACCCATATAATTTCCACGAAACACACTAGCTTCCGCTTGGTCCAAATCCAGGTATTATTCAATCATTCGTCTTGTCTAATCTGCACAGGGATTATTATATGCGAACTCAACACGTTACGTATTGAATAGAGAGAGAGAGAGAGAGAGAGAGAGAGAGAGAGAGAGAGAGAGAGAGAGAGAGAGAGAGAGAGAGAGAGAGAGAGAGAGAGAGAGAGAGAGAGAGAGAGAGAGAGAGAGAGAGAGAGAGAGAGAGAGAGAGAGACTTTACATGAGAATCGCAGTCTGTCGAACGAAGATAGGCATCTCGATATGAGACGTATCGAAAGATGAGAATCCCACTGCCGGGTGTGTCTGGTCTGATTTGTTTTCCGAAAAAGGTACAGAAGTCTAGGTAGTAGTCAGTAGTTAATAGGTCAGCGCACCAATGGATGATAAACTTTGGCGCAGTCTTGGGGTACATTTAAAAAATGTGTCATGATCTAGTTCGACTAGCTGTATAAAGTTAATACAATTATGGTGAGTTTTGTATGACAACCGTGTTTTTTACTAGCTTTCTCAGGGGACAATAACTATAGTTAAAACATGGCAAATCTATAACCTCATACAATTACTGACTATAAGACAACCTTAGT
Source organism: Psylliodes chrysocephalus (assembly GCA_927349885.1). Classification (NCBI taxonomy): domain Eukaryota; kingdom Metazoa; phylum Arthropoda; class Insecta; order Coleoptera; family Chrysomelidae; genus Psylliodes; species Psylliodes chrysocephalus. The sequence continues at coordinate 22,356,657 of OV651820.1, forward strand.
TCCTTAATAATGCCTTTCTGGTAAGGAGTAAGGGCTGCTAAATTTAGCCAAATCATAATAGTAAGCAACAGAGCGTATTATAGGTGAAGGTATCGCCATAGACCCAGTAGGTACCTGCAAGGCCGGCACAAATACAACAGGAAGTGTGTTATATTACTGTTATGTTGTATATATTTTAAATTTTTAACAGGTGCATAAATGTTTTAAATAATAATAATAATAATAATAATTATAATGGGGAGTTTTGTGCATTTATATTTATTTTTTAAGTTCTGCTAGCTTAAACTCAAGATAGCACAACTCTGTTTACTTATTTATTTATGTAGTACACTACTCAACAATTAAAAGCCCATTACAGAGTGCGAAAGCGTCAGATGTGGTATGACAACACGAACAATAACCTATTTTTAAAGAAAAAATGTTCAGTTACATTTGTCTCCTCATAAAAGCATAATATAAAAATTGAAGAGATGTTAAATTGGTGGTTCTCTTTACTCCTTAATCCTGTCCGTGTAAACATAGTTGGTCCTTGTATCCTTTACGCCTGTACATGTTAAAATAGTTGATCCTTTATCCCTTAACACATTGGGTACAGGAGTGAAAAAAAAAGTCATGTCAAAGGACGGAAAATTATGTAACTCATATTACTCGGATAAAGCCTAATTTATATATTTTATGTGTTAACTAAAAATTTTTAAAGTTTTTGTCAATTATTTATTTTTTTGGGGGCTTAACATTGATGCCTTCCTACAGAATGTATCTCTTATTTTCAAGGCCAGCTAAACTGCTATTACTATAGAAGGCTAAGAGCGAGTTCCTATGCTTATAGCATTATAGCGAGGCGTACTATGGAACCACGCCGTCTTTGCTCATTTTCTTATTGCGCATCATATTGATGCCTCGATGTCTCAAAAATGACAAGAAGTAAGGCATCCGTTAAATGCCACACCCTACTCAACGTGTAAAGCCAGCCCATATCAACAGCCCTTTATCACTTACGCCTATACCTACAAGTAAAAATATATGAACCATTTACCCTTTAAGCCTTCCATGTAAAAATATTTTACCCCTTAAGCCTGCTCAAAGTAAAAATTTTGTACCTTTACTCCTAAGCTTGACTATGTAACACTAATATTAGCGCCCTTTACCTTTTCGAGTCTAATATTAAATTCATATACAGGCTCTATTCTGGAATTCGTTAGAGCTCGTGCAAAAATTATCCTGTATGTTCTTCGCGTAAGATCCATATTTATTTCAACTTAAATCAATTATTTTCCATATCTACCACTTTCACTTAAAAGGAATAAACACTCAAAATCCTTTAAAAGAGGTTTCAAAAAACTTTAAATCATTTATTTGACGTTTAAGAATGACCGCAATATAAAGAAAAAAGTGTGGCTTCAGAGTTCTATTGAAATCGTGACATGCGTAGTGTGCGTGTCGTGTCGTAGTGCTTAAAATAAGCTCCATAAGAAATGTGTTGTATTTTTAAAACCCTTATATTTAAAGCACTTAAGTTAAACCAAAAATTCTGAAAATCAAAAGGGTTTTCGGCTTGAAGAAATTATATTTATAGTAAAATCAAAACCGCAAGTAGACCCATAACTAGGTGGCCTTAGTAATATCACACGAAACCTAACATATACAATAGATAATATTATAAAATACAGTAGGTAAGTATACGTAGAAGACGTATTTATCAACTTTTCAAAAAGAAATATTATCATTTCTATATGAATAGCTCTAAAAATATATCTTTTTTTTTACAATTAAAAATATCTTGAAGGGGAAGATAATTGCTAATAATTTGAAACATTGGAGAACCGTTCAAAATGTTTGTATTAGCAGCTGGCAAATAGAAGCTTAAGTCCGGGGCGAGATACTTTAGTGTTAATGTAATCATGGAGCTTAATACAATCTAGCCCTTCACATAAAATATCCCATAAAAATGAAACTTGCTGCATTTTATGTGTAGCTCCATTAAACCAAAGTGCGATAACAGTTGGTCATGGGGCAAACCTATCTGTAGCGGGATAAATATTGTCTAAAAGATATTACACTGACTTTATAAATTTTCTTTGCACATTCTCTTATTTACCAAGCGATTTCTATCAAACTAATACCATAATGTTGTGCATTTTTTTGTGATAAATGAACAATACATTTGGTCAAATAATTTTTTTAATTCGATACTGTGCTATCTTAAATATATAAAGATAGTACAATTCTTTATTTATGATGCGATTTCAAACTAAAAATTTTGTGAGTTTCTTTTTGACAATTATAAAAAAAATTTACTCGTACACTAAGAAAAATATCACTCAGTTGAATTTAAGAAATGGAATGACTACAGTAATTTGTGCAACAAGAGTTGATAGGCTTGCAATATCGTACGATGTATAGGCGAAGTGCTCAATCGTTTGAATCCGATACGGACAATCCACTAAAGTTATACAGAACATTTTTTCTACGACACACTAAAGAAAATCTGGACAATTTTAAAAATATTTAACGAAAAGATTTGAATGTTGAACTAAATAAAAGTAATCTGATAAAAAAATTGGCCTACACCGGAATTTGAACATTTTTATGGTATATACAATTTACAATTGACATGGTTTTAGATAGTTTTATTAAAATTTTCAGTTTCTTTGTAAATATATAAACGAATATCTATAGTGGATTGTCATTACTTATCCATTATTCACAAGAATAACTTATTTTAGATTATATTTTATATCAATAACTAAATATTCTCGAAAAATTAATTAAATAATTTTACATTAAAATGATGTATATACCAAATGTTCTAATCTAAATAACTAAAAAGAGTAATCAAAAAAGGATATGACCCAATCGGGAATCGCTCATGTGTAGTGTTGCCGCGAGACGAGAGATTCTCGTCTCTCGTCTCGTCTTGTCTCGTCCCGAACGAGACGAGAGAGACATTTTCTGTCGAAAACAGATTCGAGACGAGAGAGTGTCATCTATCGACGAGAATTTCTCGTTTCTCTCGAGCTCTCTCGGGCTCTCTCGAACAATTTGCTTATTTGAAATTTTCAATTGCTTATCGTAACTTAAAATTTGAACATATTAGATTTCGAGATAGTCAAAAAGTTAACTATAACACACCTATTCTATAATATATAAATGATACTTGTGTTATTAGGATTTTATAAATAGTGATTTATAAGAAAAAATATGTCTCATTTCATTTATTTAAAATGTATACAATCATTTTTTATATTTAATCCATTCTGCTTTTCTGATGTTACTTTTGAAGATAAGTTGAAATTTTTTAATCGTTTTTTTGAAAAACTTTCAAGGAAAAGGTAAAACAAACGAATGTATTATATACAGTGAGGACGAAAATTGTACCCTCCTCTATTTTAACTTCTAAATGAAAAAAGATAACGACAAAATAAAAGATATTATATTTTTGTTATAACGAGATGCACTTTACTTGAGACACGTAAGATAGAGGGAGATACTAGCTTTAAATTTTCTAATGGAAAGTAGGTTCATGTGATATCTCATTTGAAAGATATTTTCTATATTTTTACGTTCATGTAAACAGATATAGGTTTTTATGTTTTTACAGAAATTACATTAAATAAATTCATAAAGTAGGTTAAATTCTTTTTTTTATTTACCGCTTCAACCTCAAAGGATCATTGCCGGAGGTATAATACCTTATAAATGCTGTTTTATACAATGGATAATTAACATTTTGGCTAGTACAGAGGTAAATGTTAGTATCTTTTATAAATTTAAGTAATTTTTGACTGTTAGAGGGATTTAACACTGCAATGGCAATTTTTTGTAGCTGGTACTTAGTTCTTATACAGACATGTTCTGGGCCTTTGCTAATAAGTTACATTCTTGATAACTCTCGTATTAACAATTATTGTTTATTACTAAGGAAACACTTTTTTGTATTTACTAAAATAAATAAATTAAGAATATCAAAGGTGATTTATAAACCACTTGACGTATTAAATTTTTCAAAACTTCTTGGCAAAAAAAGCTTATTAAAAAATTATCTTCTAACATTATCTAGGATTATTGCGGCACACGAGGATTATCAAGAATGTATTTTTTGTAAAAACAAAAAAAATTAAAGCTGTGTGCTTCGACGTAAATATAATAATATCTTTCAAATGAGGTATTACATGACTTTACTTTCCATTAGAAAATTTAAAGATAGTAACACCCTCTATTTTACGTCTCAAGTAAAGTGCATCTTATTATAACAAAAATATCATAATGTTTCTCTAATTTAACATCGTTTTTGTTTTATGTCTCTATCTTCTTGCATTTTGAAAACATACTACAAAATGCTTTCATTTGACATCGCAGGATTGCATTAGAAAAATTCTAACTTCCTATTTAACCTCTTCCCCCCTCCCCAACTACTTACAAGACAAAGTATTTTCGTTTTTAGTTAACGCCTAATCTGGGCTACTTATTACTTCAAATTTTAATTGTAAAACGACTGTGACAGACGGACAAACAGAGAGACATAAGTGATTCTTATTGCCAAATTTGGGTACTAATACGCAAATTACTTGAAAAATTCTTTGTTTTTGTCTTACAAATTTTACCGTTTTTTCATGTTTCCTCTTTTTCAAATATAAAATTGATATTGTTTTATCACGAGAGAAACGAGACGGGACGAGACAAGACGAGAGAAAGGCTCTCTCGAGCGAGAGAAGCGCCTTCTCGTCGAGACGAGAGAACAGTTTTCTCTCGCCCTACGAGACGAAAGAGGCCACTCTCTCGTCTTGTCTCGCGGCATCACTACTCATGTGGCACGTCCGGTATCAAACAAAAAAAAATAAATTAAATAATATTCCTTGCCTACGATTCTGCCTCTGTACCAATTTTGATAACGATTTATGAATATGTTGTGAAAATACTACCAAAAAACGAAAAAAATATTTCGACTTAAGCAACATTTTATTAAGACATGTTTGATCCAATCCCCATATTTTGGTCCAAACAACCTACGCTTACTCTATGTCCCAATAGTTATAATTCACCCTGTATATTAATTAATTTATTTTTGAAATGGCCTTTTTTCTGATTTCAAATGTTGCCCGTATCTTATTCTATTTTCGAGTAATTAAACGTCGAATATATTAGTTTAGGTAAATCTATAAATCAATTTTAATATTTTATTGAAGAAATGTCACTTATCAAACCTTATACTTGCCAGTTCCCACAATTTTAATACTTAATGTTAAATTATTTATCTTTACTGTAACTATGACTCAAGGCTGGCGATCGCCCATGTTAATTCCCCGTATATGCAGAGGTTACTTTTAACAAAGCTTTCGAGAAAAGTATATTTCGTAGCATTAATTTTAATATATAAATCAATTGTAAAGAAATCTAAATGAACAGAGTTTTTAAAAATACTCGAAAAATGACTTTGATCCTCGGTATCGAAACCACATAGAAACCCTCAACTTGTCGACGTATTTACTTTAAAACTAAACATATTTAGAAGTTTTCTTTTCGTTACCACCCGTATAACTAACATATCAAATAAATGAAACAAGTCGCACTTCAAAATAATGTTTGTTTTTCCTTAAAGATTGGTTTGAAATAAAAGCTAATTATTAATTGACTTAATCGGCTAGGGACAATGCAGATCAAAAGTGGGGCCTGCCCTAACCATAGTTCGTAGGAATCTGTACAGTAAGAAGTTCAAGGTAATTTCGCACTACCAAAATAATGTTTGGTTTTCCTGAAAGTTTGGTTTGAAATAAAAGCCAATTATTAATTGACCTAATCGGCTAGAGACAATGCAGATTAAAAGTGGGGTCTGCCCTAACCACAGTTCATAGGAATCTGTACAGTAAGAAGTTCAAGTTAATTTCGCACTACCAAAATAATGTTTGGTTTTCCTGAAAGTTTGGTTTGAAATAAAAGCCAATTATTAATTGACCTAATCAGCTAGAGACAATGCAGATTAAAAGTGGGGTCTGCCCTAACCACAGTTCATAGGAATCTGTGCACTAAGAAGTTCTAGGTAATTTCAAAGATAGCGCTATAAAACCATTGTTATTTGTACAATTGAAAACCAATCTTTTGTGGTAAAAGATTTTCAAAATTAGTCTACATTTTATGCCGATACACTATTTTTTAATTCGAAACAAATATCTTTAGGGTAGGTCAAACTTCAAATACCTACATACTTTTCTCATTTTTTTTAATTGAATTTTATATCAAAAGCAACTTTTATTTGACGATTTTTTTTTCTTCAAGCGTAAATAATAGATATATTTCTTAAAGTAGAAAAACGACTCTCTATAAAGTACCCCCAGATATTCCAAATATGCCCAAAATCTAATCAACTCAGAGGATGGACTAAAGCTTAAATTTTAAATCGTCGATACAAACACACAGATATCTACATACACGTATGGCCATATTTGTGACATTCATGCATAAGAGATATTTTTGGCATCAAGGTAATAATAATAATAATAATAAACGTCTTTATTATACCAGCAAAACAACATTTACAAAGTATAAATGGCGTAGTCTAGCCAAATGGCCATTCAACTTAACCATATCACAAATCCTAAAACTAACTTAAACCTAACCTACTCTACATTACGCTGAATGTATACGGATGAATTCAAATTTAAATTAAGAACAAGAATTAAATAAAACAAATAAAATAAATAAAATAGAATATGAATTAAATATTTTCATTTGCTTGGCTACCAAGAAAATATGATTTTAACATTATTTTAAATGAACTAGTACTCAAATATGATTTTAAGTGTGTATTTAGTGAATTGTATACTTTAGGGACATTATAGCTAAATGACCGTTGAAACATGGCAGTTCTATGTCGTGGCATGGCGATAGTATGGCGATTTCCCAAATTTAAGGCATGTGCGTCAATCCTATACGTAATCCGTTCTCTTAAATATAATGGTGAATTAGCTTTTAATAAATTGCTTAAAAATAATAAGAAAAGAAATTTGAACAAAGAATCCATTTTCAACCATTTTAATGAAATAATGTAAGGTGATATGTGGTCATATTTTCTTTTGTTACAAACAAGCCGACAACACGAATTTTGTATTTTTTGTAAACGGTTTGCAGTAGCCCTGTCGAGACAAGGATAGTATACAGAGATGCAATATGTTATTTTAGAGATTACCAAGCTTTCACATAGGGTTTTTTTCATGTTAAATGTTAAATATTGTTTACTTGCATATAAGAGTCTTAGACGAAAATAACAATTTTTTGACACTTGAGAAACATGTTCAACAAATTTTAAATTTTCATCTAAATACAAACCCAAATTCTTTTCACAAGGAGAAAATTTTATTTGTTCACCATTTACCCTAATCTGCATGTCCGATTTAAGCATATTCTTATATATTTTTGGAGAAAACAATAAAGATTTTGATTTTTTAGCATTTAATTTCAAACCATGCCCTTTCACATATTCGCTTATTTTATGCAAATCTTGATTTATGCGGACATTAGCTATTTCATATTCGGAAGGATTAAAATGAAAATATAATTGAGTGTCGTCTGCAAATAACTGTTTTTTGCAAAATTGTAAATATTTAGTCATATCAAACGTGTATAATAGGAAGAGAAGAGGTCCTAGCACAGAGCCCTGTGGGACGCCAGAGCAAATAGATTTTAATTTGGAACATTTACCACCAATAACGACTCTCTGTTTTCGGTCTGTAAGGTAGCATTTGAAGAAATTAAGAGCCATATTATCAAATCCAAGATATTTGCATTTAGATATAAGAAGTTTGTGATTAATCGTATCAAAAGCTTTACTAAAATCTAAAAGAACTAATACAGTTGACATATTTTTATCAAATGAACCGATAATGTCATCACAAACTCTTGTTAGGGCTGTTACTGTACTATGACCACTTCTGAATCCGGATTGATCACCAACTATCAATTTGGAACTGTTTACGTAATCATTTAACTGAAGATAGACAACTTTTTCTAATATTTTTGAAAGTATACATAATAAGCTGATAGGACGTAGATCATTGCATGATTCAGGATTGGATACTTTAGAAAGTGGCGACACTAAAGCTTCTTTCCAAGAATTAGGAAAGAATCCTATCTCAAGACAACAGTTAATAGTATGAGTGATGTAGTCACCTATAACTGGAAAACATAGTTTAAGCATTTGTAAAGTAATACCATCTGCTCCTTTAGCATTGCTTTTGATTTTTTGAATTATTTTTAAAATGGTTGATGTATCTGTCATTCTAAAAGAAAAAGTGTTTCCTGAATTATGTTTGTTATGTTGATAATAATCAATATTGCTTGAGCATGCAGTTTCGTCATTTTGAAAAACTGATATAAAATGACTATTTATATCATAGGGATCAGACAAATGTGTTGGAATGTTGGAAGGTTTAGTATATTGTATTTTGAAATTTTTTAAAGCTTTATAAAAGGTAGATGTATTTTTTTGCTTTGACAGAGAATGCAAATATGCAGCTTTTTCTCTGCGTAGCGAAGCTTTTGCATAGTTTCTTAATTCTCTATAATGTTCCCAATTCTCAACTGTTTTTAGTCTTTTATATTTTGAAAAGGCTTTATTGCGTAACTTCAGGATAAGTTTTAAATTGTCAGTTAACCAGGGAGCTTTAGGTTTACTAACTTTAACCGTTTTTATCGGTGCATGAATATCGAATAAATTTAAAATGTTTTCTCTAAGAAATTGAACTTTTTCTTCTATATTACGTATATACAAAATGTCAGACCAGCGAACATTACGAAGGTCGTTATCAAAAAGATCTAAATCAAAATGTCTAAAATCCCTAAAAGTAATCATTTTTGGAGGTAATTTTGGCACCATAGAAGAAATTTCGCAATAAGAAAGGCTGTGATCACTAAAAAGATCAGTATTGTAAACACCAGCTTTATGACATTGGGCTGCAAAATTAAGAAAGATAGGATCAAGGAGAGTTGCAGAGTGCGAGGTTACTCTCGTTGGTTCCTGAATTACCTGTTCAAAAGCATAAGACTGTAAACATCTACTAATTTTATTGCCAATCTGTAGTAAATCTACATTAATATCGCCAACTATCATAATATTATCGTAATCAGGAACTATTAATGATAGTATATTATCAAGACAGTCGATTGCTCTTTCAACACTGGTGTTAGGAATACGATAAACGACGCCTAAAACAATTGCCATATTTCCAAGACTAATTTTAACCCAAAGCATTTCTAAAATTTTATTATCAAAATTGACATTTAAATCCAAGACTTCCGTTTGAAAGTGGTCTTTAACGAATACGCCAATACCACCGCCATGTCTATTAAGGTAGTTTTTATATAAAATCAAAATCAATAGAGAAAGAAATTGGGATATATTCAATTCAATGTACGCTCATCCAACTAGAATGAAGATATATAATGCTTGGCATTCTATATTATACTCTTCATAGTTTAACCGACCCCCTTAACCTCCAATTTTTATTTAGAATCAATAGGCTTTATCCCCTTATAGAACTTGATTTTTACTAAAAAATTTTAAGTTGATATCGCTTTTCTGTTCTTATTTCTGACTTTTTTAAATTTCGCCCCCCTAACTACCCCATTTTTATTTATAGGCTTCGTCTTCATATAGAGCTTGATTTATCCTGAAAATTTATCGTTTCTCGTTTTTGATTTTTTTTTTTTTATTTCAACTCCCGTTAACGCCCTATTGTTAATCATTTTTCATTTTTAACTTATCGTGCAGAAAAACAACGTGACATCAGATGTACGGACGGACATTTTTAAAAGTGGTTTCAAACTTGATAAAAAGGATTTTGATACAAAACTTTGGATCAATATTAAAAATTTTGTTTTTTTGAAAGTAAACCTATAATACTCTTAACAGACTACTGGGTGAAGAGTATAACACATATTATCCATGTTAAACATTTACACGGAAGAGAAAAATATACATTACAAAACAAACTAACAAATTACATTTAATATTTTTTTTATTGGTGTCTGGTTTTGACCATTTAGGCCATTAGCTTGGAGAACTAGTAGACTAATACTCCATATTGCAGGAGTGCTAGTACTTTAATATACGCCTACAGACAGGCCTTGTCACGGTTTCAATTATTCAAAAACTGTATAAGATACGGGTAACATTTATTATGTTGTATTCCGTAAAATCTGCACGCAACTGTATTTTTGATGGCATTTAAATACAATTCAGCTACACATTGTTTTTTTGTATCTTCAATATTAATGAAAAAGGGTGGGTAATGTATAATGAAAATCCTGTACATGTGGACGTAGAACAAATATTATACGTTTACATCCACCTCAAATAGTTTCAGAACGCCACTGTCCGACTCGAAATCGGGGAAAGCAAGTAGTTCTTGATGAACACTGGCCGGTTATATAAAGTTAGTTTTTCCTTTAATGAAAAATATATGACCGGCACAGTAGAAATGCCGCTTCAAAGATGGCCGAATATTTACGATGCCGAGCTATGAAATGAGCGTTTTAAATGAAATGAGATTTTAAATATTAACAGCTCGGTGAGCCCAGATTTCATATACAGACGTTATAACGTATCTATAAGATTTTTCGACGTGCATTACTGTACGACTGCTAAGCGTAAATGTTCGCTACGTTTCTTAATAATATTATACTAAGTCTGATCAAATGAAAAACCAAAATACGATGAAGGATAAAACAAATATAGATAGTGTTAAACCATTTGTGTAATCATGTAACCTACCAAAAGTTCTAAGCAACTTCCAGAGAGGAATTACTTAAAATTAAACTTTAAATATATAAAAAAAGAAAAATAACTTTATGTCACGATTGGTCGTTAGCTTGGTACCAGGCGAAGGATGTTTGCGCAAGATGGTATGCAAAAATATTGAGATCTTAATTTCTACCTTTTACATAAACAGTGATATCAAAAATATATATCTATATAAAAAATCGTGTGCATATCCGCACCTTTATCAATATTTAATGTTTAATAATTATTAATATCACGAAATACAACAAAACTAAACTTTTTTAAATGAGATATTTACCCTGTATGCATAGAAATAGTATAGAAAGCCGATTCCATATATCAAAACTGAAACCCTAAGGAGAAAATAGTGTGTCGGAGCTCATGCGTATAACGGTGCTGGCTCGAACAGGACCGGTGCAAGTTTTTTATTGATCGAACAAATAGTTCAAACCATGTTTTATTCATACATTTTTAGAGATGCTTCTATATAAAAAACGATGAAAAAAATTCAAGTAGGATAAATATGTTTTTGAAAGAAAAATATGGCATGAAAAATGAATTGGTTAATTTACAGAAATCATTAGTGCTGCAGTCACGAAATCTTATTTGATTTAGTATCATTTGCTACAAGTAAATTTAATTTGAGTAGTGCAAAATAGGGGGCAGGTGCGTTTCGCCCAGGAATATTATGTTCGATATTTTTTTATATTTTGTCAGCCAAGACTGTGAGTCGTTACTTACAATTAGACAAAAAACCTTTCATGTTACCATTTTCAATATAAAGTATCCAAATATGTCTGCATCTCTCAAGATTCAAAATTAAAAAATACTACTACATTTACTTGGTACTTGGTACATATTTTATTTTAATTTTAAACCCTTTTAAAAGGGTCTTTCGTTTTCATAATAAAAGTTAGTCGCTGCTTATTAGAAACATTCTGTATAGTCTAAACCAATTTATGGATTGTTTTCGATCAATTTAATACAAAGATTTAAAGTTTTTAGTCGATGATAACATTCCACATCAGCACATTGCAAACCTATTTTATAGATAATAAGAATAAACTTGTAAATCATTAATTTGGTAGTTATCTCACTATAATGATTTTTTTGTTTATATGACTTTTTTAAATTCCAAACATATTTTGGCCTTACAATACGAAGCGTTTTGTATCTAATACTTTTTTTGTTGAACGATGAATGTTGACAGGCGTGTATCTTTTTCGGAACAAGAGGCGCTTTAACGGCGGAAATGATTTTCGAACTATCCAGTTAGTTTTCGGAAAACTAGAAAATGTTTGAAGAAAGTTGTCAATAACATTAGCATGTCGTTCATTTTTTTCATTTTGATCATTTTTCATTCTAAATTGCATAGAATACTCTTCTTCCGATTCAAAATCGAGATTCTCGATATTTCCACAGTTTATTTATAATACTTTCTACACTGGCTTTATCTATCATTTTATATTCTTCATAATATATATTATCACCCTACTTTGCACTTTATTAACAATTTTTTTTAACATACATAAATGGGAGGATATTCTCAATTCGTTGAAATATTTTTTTATGTATGTTGAGCGATAATTCTTTACCACGTTGCCCGGTTTCTATGATTCTCTTTTTGTTAGAAAATGAATAATACTACATAAATTAAGTCAGGATCTGAAGATGGGATCCATGAGAAAATCATTAACATCTTCATTTTTAAAGTAGGTTTTTTAAAATTTCTTTAAACAGTACTGGTTCGCACGCGGTAAAGAATGAAGAAATGTAAATAATTGTTGTGCCGGCCAAACAGCGAAGAGGAAGTAACGATTAAAATATCGAGTGACAGAAGTTTCTAAGTTCGTTGAGATCGAGTTTATATTTTAAAATGCCTTGAAACCCGCATTTAATAATAATAATAATAATAATAATATAATAATAATAATAATAATAATAATAATAATAATAATAATAATAATAATAATAATACTCTCCCTAATTCACCCCCTTACGAGTGAATTTTAACCCCAAAAGCTGAGCTTGTCCGGGGAAAGGGACGGCTATTATTATTATTTGCCGTGGCACTCCGGGGCGACTTAAAGATGATTAATGGTGCCATTTGACTTACAGGTGAGGAAAACCCGGAAAACCTCACCCGCCATCATCGAGACGGTAATGTATGGCGAATTTTTTTAATCTGCATGTCATATCAACAGAAATTGAATTTCTATTAATACGCCACACATCAAATCCTAAACCGAACCATGCAATTTAATTAAAAATCCACATGGTCTGGTCTGGGATTCGAAACCCAACAGTCTCATACTCATAAACTTGCCTATAAATGAATATAAGCGCGATAGACCGCTACACCACCGTGCCCGATTAAAAAGTATACAATTTAATAGGGTTAATTTTCAGTTTCTACATTTGAAAATATACCCGATGCCAACTCGGCTAGTGATGCCATAAATGTTAGGTACAGGTACAAATTAATACGATTCGTTTTAAAATTCTTTATTTTAAATTATACCCGACTGAAACTGTCTCTGACGTCATGAGCGTTGTGTAAAGGTATATATTCCAAATAAGCAACATTTCATGTTCCATCGCTATCAGGAATAATAGAAGTGGCATCTCATTTAAAATAAAAAGGAAATAACAGAACTGTCAAAATATTTTAGATGGAAAGATCATAGCCTGTTTACTATTTTTAACAAAACATCATTCATTATTTTGTCAGATACCGATAACGTCTCCCCGTCGCTGGACAGCCTGTATATAAATATACAGCTCTCTATTTACATAATTATAATTCTTAGGTAGGTTTGAATTTCTAGACATAAATCTTGTAATAAATATAACAGCTGCTAAATACATTGATTACATTTTCATTAGCCAATGTAAAAATGTCTTTTATTGTACCTAGGATTTAACTTAACACTACACGAAACTAAAAATAAAATGTCGTGTAATTAAATAATAAAATACAAATTGAAGCCAAAATATCACAAACGGTCCTGTAACGGCACCGTCATAGAGCCTTGAAACACCGGATTAAAGTGGTGTTGCCAGGTCAATATTGAATTTGTAGGTGAATCGCTTGTTGTACATTAATACCGTATTTGTATATATTTTTGGGAATGTAATTACACATAAATATTACTACTATTATAGTTGATTATTTAAATGTTTATAAATTATTTTGGGGCGATATTTCGTAGATATAAACTGATTAAATCATGTAATTTAAAAATAAATTAATTTAAAATTCTTTTGTGTTAGGTATGTTTAATATACTTGGCAACACTACAGGGACAAGTCATGCATACTGCGCAAGCTTCTAGACACACTATTTTGAGATGTCAGGCGCAGAGACGCGTTTTTATGCACAGTAGGTTTCAATTTCTGCTTGGATGTTATATTTATATTGGTCTTCTATATTATTTCTATGCCTGTATGTTACTAAATTTCTGATATATATATATATATATATATATATATATATATATATATATATATATATATATATATATATATATATATATATATATATATATATTTTTTCTGTTTTCAAAAATATACAATATTATTGATAACTAGGGTCCTGCTTTTGAGAAAAATGCTACTCTTATTATCAAACTTCACGCTTTTCAATATTCGAACCCGTAAGTGAAAAGGAGGAACTGAATTTATAAATAAATATAAGGTGAATACCTTGTTTTTAGGTTTACGAAACACACAAGCTGAGGACCCAATTATATAAAAAATGCTTGGTATTTGAACCTGATGCTCTGCCGTCACGGTTGTCACGCTTTTCGTACATCTGGCAACCCTATTGATAACCCTATCTTATACCGACTGTTCTCGAGTAATTAAACCTCGATAATGCAAATATGGAAAAGTTAACTATTATGGTTGATAATAAAATAATCCAAATAGGTAGTTTACAGTAGGGAAGAAAAAGTGTAAATATTTACCTAATATAAGATATTCGACGTTTAATTAATCAGGAAAGAAAGATTCCGAAAATTGAATAAAATATATATCTATATGCTATCCCTATTAAAAAATATTATTCATGTTGTATACCGTGAAAGATGTACGCCACTGATGTAGTCACTGTATTTTTGATGGCATTTTAACAAAATTCGGTCAATATAAATACACAATGATAATTATGATATAAAGGTGGATAATTTATAATAAATAACCCTGTACCTAATAGTTTTCAGTAAAAATTATTTACCTAATTGTAATTTCCCCTTTTTTAGGTAGATTAAAGAAAAATGTAATTTCGTGTTTTCTTGGTGCAGACATTTTGCGACATACTGTATATTCAAATCCAAAATGGTGTCATTTTCTTTTAACACATAACTAATACAAATTTATTAACAGAAGTTAAATAATTATTTTCGGTATATTTATCCTTTAGTTTCCTTTTTAGTTTCAACCAAAAATAATTTTATTCATCGTCTCAAGATTTGAAAAAAATTACTGGACCTTATATAATTTTATTATATTTTAATGATCCCGAGTGGCCATCGTACGAAGACGAAATTTGAACACAACTATTTAGAGGTCATTAACATAAAATTAATTTTTAGAAAATAATTTATGAAGTTTACTAATTCATAAAATAAAGTTAATAATAAAAAAAATCAAAAGTCTTCTCGTGAGTTTGAACTCTGGACCCTTCGCATCATAGGCGAGGCCTCTTAACAGTCCATCATTGATACATATATTTTAACGTTACTTTTTAATGCTGATAATCAGAAACTTTTACATGGATATTATCCTATTATAGTTCCGACAGGGGTATTTTTAGATTATTAGTTAAATTTTTAACGATTAACACATTGCGTGCCAAGCCTAATTCACGAAATTACCGCTGGGGCCAAGCACGTTTTTTCATTAAAATATGAAATTTTATCATGAAAAGCATGTAAAAACATTATTTTTTTATTAATTTTTGAATTATTTTTTTTTTTTTTAGTTTTAGTTTTTGAGTGTCATTCCTGGGAAAAGTTACTAGAATTTTTCTTCAAGAGGCCACGTCATTCAAATATGTATGACAGCTTTTGATTTAGTTCTTTTTTGTTTCAGATTTGAATTCGTAAAGTGCTGAGTTTAGAAGTGATTATTGAACTATAAATAAGACAATTGAAGTGTTTATTGAACTAAAAAAGAATATAGAAGTGTTTACTAAACTATAAATAATGTCAAAACGCAGGAAAGTTTTATCCGGTGCGGACCTGCAAAAAATTGCAAACGAACTAGTTTTTGAAAATGAAAATAGTGATTCAGATTTTAACTCCGATGATTCCGTGGCGGATCCAGTATGGAAAATTGATCCTAAGAAAAATCCGGTGTCTCAACAAGATTCAGAAGAATTATCTGACGAGGAATTCAATGACAATAATGATATCGAAAATGTTCTTCGGGAAATGGTTTTGGAAGAAGTTGCAGAAGAGGAAGAAGAGAATGACACCGTGACAGATGAAGAAGTGATGCCATTGAATTCTGGTTGGACTGAGTATGTAGGCCGGCATAAAGAATTTCCCTTCACTGGCCTCCAGGGGCTTCAGTTCGATTTATCAGCTAACATTTCTCCATTTGAGGCGTATTCCCTAATTGTGGACGAGGAAGTAATAGACTTGCTGGTTACTGAGACCAACAGGTTTGCACAACAGACTTTAGCATCAAAACCACTCAAAAAATATTTACGTATGGATAAGTGGATACCCACTGATACCGTAGAAATGAAGAAATTTCTAGGCTTGACATTATGGATAGGTTTAGTAAGGCTAAACAACTATAACCGTTTTCAGATGTTGCTTAGCATGTTACACTTCAATGATAACGAAACGATTCAACAAAGAGACCGTACTGAAAAATTCAGCCTCTAATTGATCTACTACAGAAAAAATTCCAAGATTTTTTTTACCCCGGTGAAGAAATTGTTGTCGATGAAACCCTAGTGCCCTGGAGAGGGCGTCTAATATTCAGGCAATATATACCCAACAAAGATCATCGGTATGGCATCAAATTATATTCTGGTAACAGGAGAACGCGAAGTTGGATTAGCTGAAAAGGTCTGTGTTGAACTGTGTGCACAACTGTTAGATGAAGATCGAACACCATATGTAGATAATTTCTATACTAGCTATGAATTAGCGAATACATTACTAAATAGACAAACGCATCTTGTAGGAACAGTCAGATCATCAAAAAAGAACATGCCCAAGGAAGTTATACTGCCTAAAATTAAAAAATGGGAAGTGATATCTCGGGAAGATCAAAATGGTATCGTTTTCCTCAAGTGGAAAGACACTCGTGACGTAAGAATACCATCCACAAAACACGCACCAGTTTTGGTTCCAGTTTATCCACAGAAAACTCAAGCTCAGCTTTCTACTAATGCACAACCATCTACATCTCGGGCAAATCCCATACCAGATCCGACTATCCAGAATAATACCGATGATGAATCCGACAATGAAAATGAGCCAGTTATCCAAACCGTGCGAAGAAAATCCAAACGTTCAACAGGAAAGCCAATGGCTGTTCTTGCTTATAACAAGGGAAAGGCGGGTATAGGCCTGTCTGACCAGATGGCTTCCTATGCTACAACACTAAGAAAAGGGGTCAAATGGTACAGAAAACTCGCAATGGAACTCTTGTTCGGAACAGCCATTGTGAATGCTTGGGTGTTGGAACAAACACGCAACCAAAAACAAAACAAAAATTACAAAATTTCGTGAGGAGATAGTATTAGCATTGCTAAATATGCCAGAGCAAGGAGGATAACCCCAAACACTAAGGACTGCACCAATAGCAAGGACAGTAACTGATTATCACCATCTTTCAAGCAGAGTCAATGTGGCAGGGACGAAGCTGAGAAGAAAATGTTCTTCTTGTTACGCGAGAATCCAAGAAGAAGGTGGTCGTATGAAGGCTAGACGTCAGGCTAAAATGGTTTATACATTTTGTGAGAAGTGCCCTGGGCAGCCCCAACTGTGTTTGCCTTGTTTTAATATTAAACATGAATAATTCATAGGTTCATTTTTATAAAAAATCTTTTGCATTTTGATATTCTGAGTTTTTATCTTTCCGTTTTTTTTCAGAACCAAGTATTGCGAAATGTTTCTCAGGGGCCAAACTTTCATTATTCCATTTAAATTGTACGTATATGTCATTCATATATGAATGACGAGGCCTCCTGGGAAAAGTCACTATCATTCAAATATGAATGACGTGGCACGCAATGTGTTAAAAGATGTGGTTTCGTTTTGTATTTTTTTTTTTTTCGTTTACTACATAAAAATATTACGTATACCTAAAGTTAATAATTAAATAGTTATTATACACTGCTATAATCAACATAATAAAGTAATTATATTGCCACGAAGCAAATATTTACATTTCTATTTAATTTCTCTAGACCTATAATAAAAAAACAAGTTTCAAGTACTTACTTGCGTACTGTCGCTGTGCTGCCGACGAACCAAGCGGAGCGAGTTTATTTTTTTATATATAGAATCTGGGAAATCGATCGCCAAGCAATAAAAACCAGATCAAACAGTTTCTCCCTCATAAGTTTACATTAGCGGTTGTCTTCAAACTTCAATGAAATCTTTTTTTTTATTATTTATTTTAGGCAAGCGAACAGGTGAACTTTTTATTGCTCGGAGGACCGAATTTTATTTGAATTTAAAACATTTTGTTCCTAAATTAATAAAGGAAAAATATTAGGTATTGTAAATAATGGTTATACAACAGACCTTATGAAAAATCGCTAAAAAAAATCCTAATTCAAAAACGAAAAATAAACTTGAAAAGTCAATATCTACAAGGGGACAAAGTCTATTGATATTGAAAAAAAATCTGATTAAAAACGGGGGTTAATGGCGGTTGAAATAAAAAAAAATATAAAGCAAAAAAGAAAATCAATTATTATTTTCGATACCGCTCGAGATATTTCAGTGGTATTTAGTACACACGGACAGTCAATACAAGACCATATTTTTAATACACAAATAATTTTCAGCTTTAACTGTGGCGCGCGTACAGCCACTGACTTCTTTATTTTTTCTTTATTTTAAATCCTAAATTGGACTAGAAAAATTACCCCAATACGTTTAGTTCAGAGTAACCTTGTTGGTTAGGTAGAGCCTCTAATTCTGGAACTGTGACTACGAAAACAGCTTCAACCCTTGTTGCATAATATAAATATCGAGATAAAATCGCTACAGGTACACCAGAGCGTCCCAATATAATTTCACGTACTTCGAATGAAACCCAGTAACACCCACTTATTTTTCGCAACGACATGTACGAAATTGGACTTTTTTTCCTTTAATGTACCTTTTGTACTTTTAGCGAGTTTCAAATTAGCATCAAATATACATCGACAGGCTTTCCAACAATGCCACCATTTCCATTTGACTCTATTTTCTCTTAATGCTGTTTCCAGTTCATTTGCAGCGACGGCGTTATACGTGTGTGGAAAATTTTAAAAAATATCGTATTTTTTAGTCTGGAATTGTTTTCGCGAAAAAGAGCACGAGGTTGACATAATTTTTTACTCTTGGCTTTTAAGGTATTAGATGAAAATGTAATCAGCGTACGGTACGAAAATGATCGAATATGCAGGGTGGTCCAGTTTATAACGTAAGGATTTTACCAGTAGATATATGGTTTATCGAAAAATAGAGGTAGTTTGTCCGATAAAACATGGTCCAATTTTGTTTTTTTTTTAATGTATATGGTGTTAAAGTTCTTTTTAAATAGTTTTTTTATTAATATGTAGAAAGTCTTTGATCGATTTTAATCAAATTTTCAGATTATTGACAACTTTATATGAGGTGTCCTTCGAACATGTTACAGTTGATCCAGTAATTCCAAATTCTTAACTTTACCTACCATTTTTCAGTTTTTATTGTAAATTTAATCATTTTCATAATTTGTCAAATAAAATAATATATTTTTTAAATACCTTTTATTGGCAAAAAACAAGTGTATTTTATAAGATCAGTCCCATACCATCACAATACATAATATTACACAGATACAAACTAGAATGAAGATATATAATGCGTGGCGATCTAAATTATACTCTTAACAGTTTAACAGACCGGCTTAACCCCACATTTTCAATCAGAATCAATAGACTTCAACCCCTTGTAGAGCTTGATTTTTCCAGTGGATATTATTGTTTGTTTTTGAGTTAGATTTATTTTAAATATTTCAACCCCCTTAACCTCCCCCACTTTTATTCAATTTTTTTTCACAATCAATAGGCTCCTTATAGAGCTTGATTTCTACTAAAAATTTCATGCTTTTCATTTATGATTTTTTTTTAATTTCAACCCCCCTTAAACCCCCCATTTTTAATCAGATTTTTTTTTTCGTAATCAAATGGCTTCTTCTTCTTATAGAACTTGATGTTTGCTAAAAATTTCAAGTTGATATCATTTTTCGTTTTTGACTTATCCTGCAGACAAAAAACGTGACATCGGGCAAAGTAAACCTATAATACTCTTCACGGACTACTGTGTGAAGAGTAGAATAATAAAACCAAGGCTAAAACAATAACATAATAGCCTAAAAAATAGATACACTAAAACAGTGTTTTTCAACCTGTGGGTCGCAACCCCCTGGGGGGTTGCGAAGCTTCTGTAGGGGGGTCGCCAGAGGTCGAGAGAACTTCAGTAAAAAATTAATTTTTTTAATCTTTATTAAGTAAGGGAATTTTAACAAAAGGATATACTCATAAACATTTGTATGTTAATACAAACAAATTAACAAAAAATAAAATCCTAAGACTCATGTTAATGCGAAAGTTGTGCTTGTTGTTGATTAATCAATTTCTCCCATCGTGGATCAGTATTTGCTACACATGGAATTAAATCGTTTTCCAAATTTAAGCGATTTCTTTGCTTACTTTTTATTTGGGCCATTGATGAAAATGTCAACTCGTATAAGTACGAGGTGGCAAATGGAATCAAACACCTCAGTTGTCAATTCCGGGTATTCTCCTCAACCAAAAGGTATCCAAATTAACAGACTTGAATTCCAAGTGTAACATCCCATCGGCAGATAATTCTAGCAGATTCTCTTTGAGCTTAGTTGGCAAATTAACCTCGTTTATAGCTGCATTTAAAAACGGATTTAAGATTCACCTCTGCCCAGTGTTCTCCGATGTCTCTTGCACTGAGAAGTAATAACACAATTCTTCTTTCAAATTATCTAACACCATTTTCATACCAGGTATATATGCCTTGATGTTTATCTCACATCCGACTTCTTCAGTAAAAGATTGTGTCGACGAAAATGAATTAAAGTTATGTTGATTTATAGACGACGACCACAAGTCAATTTTTTTTGTAAAGCCATGTATTTTGTCTTTTGCAGTAATGACATTTTCATCTAGCCCTTGAAGATTTTTATTCAAGATATTTAAATGCTCAAATAAGTCAGAAAGAAAAGCTAATTTCAAAAGAAATTCCGGGTCGCAAATGAATTCAGAGTATTCTGACTTGGCCTGCTGTAAATATATTAAAAGTTCAGCACGAAGTTCCAAAACTCTGGTCAGTACTTTGCCTTTTGACAACCACCTAACCTCTGTATGGTAAATTAAATGTTGGTGGAGTGCCCCCATATCTTCACAAATAATCCGAAACAATCGTGTCTGCAACGCTTTTCCTTTAATAAAATTTACAATCTTTATAATAATATTTAGAACTTGGCTGTATTCCTGTGGGAAGGTTTTGGCCGCAAGAGCTTGGCGATGGAGAAAGCAATGCACCCAACAAGCGTTTGGCATCTGTTCTTTCAGCCTAGTAATAAATCCACTCTTCGCACCAGTAATCGTTTTTAGTCCGTCGCTGCAAATAGCAATGCATTTATTTGCCCAATCGATATTCATATCTTGTGTAGCTTCAAGGAACATGTTATGCAAGCACTGACCTTCAGTATTTGTGGGAAGCGCTCTGCAAAATAGTATTTCTTCCATTAATTTTTCACTGGATTCAAAACACACAAAAGCTACAAATTGCGCACAACCCGCAATATCCGTGGATTCGTCAAATTGGAAAGATTCCAATAATTATATTTCGACAATTATTGTCACAATATGTATTATTTACTAATAATTTAACTATTAAAACTTTTTTTGTAATATATTTTTATGTTCTGATAACAAATTTTCTATGACATAGTGCCCCAGATACTTCCAACACGCCTTTATAAATAGTACGACTAACGTGAGCGTTAAAAAGTGTTGTTTAACGTTTAACTTGTAAGTTTATTGAACATTGAACATAGTGTTATCTTTTTTTTTAAAGTCAACTTTTATTGTGGCATCACTATACATGGTATAGAATACCCCTGAAAATGTCTCGATGAGCCGATTTTAAAAATATAACCTTTAAAAAACTGCACTGTTGACATAGTTTAGTTTACCTCCTAGATAGATATCGGTAAATATTTAATTTAGTCTTCATGATATAGGTACGTACCTAACATAGACACAACTATTAAGTTTCTTGAATTAATTTAGGACAGTGCAATATTTATATTTTATATCGTCTTTAAAAAAAAACTGAAATGTACAACAGTGTGACACTGTTTATCAGTATCTCTAGCATTTTTCTATAACTTCAAATTAATTAGGGACAACCTACAAAATCAGAAGCTGTAGCCATTAAAGAGGCATTAGAATGTTGCAAGTTAAATCCAATTCAATCAGCAGTTATTATGTCAGTCTCTAGGTCTGTTTTATAGGCTATCCAAGGCTCTCTAGTTAAACAAGAAATTATCTTCAAAATAAAAAACTTATTGAGCCTGTTATCAGACTCAAATAAGAATATATATTTTGTTTGAGTTAAAGGCCATTGCGGGATAAAAGATAATGAAAAAGTAGATCTGGAAGCTAAGGAGGCCTGCAGGACAGGTGCAAACACAAAATTGGCTATATTTACTGATATTATAAATCATCAAAAAAAATATATTAGAAATAGATGGGAAAGTTATTATCGCGATTATGTAACCAATTCTAAAAGTCAATATTTTCAAATTCACCCGTCTTTACCAAACAAAATTCCGCATATAACCATTTTTGATTACAGAAAAAATTGCACGTCTCTAATATCTCGGCTTAAACTGAATCATGGTCGATTTCCTTTTCATTTGCACAAGATAGAAGCACACCTGACTGCGAGTGCAATAGTAATCACCTGTTTCTCGAATGTCCACCGTTTTCTGAACAAATTTTAGAGCTTTATAACTCTTTATGTCTTCAAAACTTTCCATTACCTTTAAATGTGGTAACACTTCTGGCAAGCAACAAGAAATATGTTTTCGATATTTTAATTAAGTTTATTCTAGACACCAAAATAGAGATATAGTTATCTAGTTTCCTCGTTTACACATTTTATTGACAATGTTCGAGGTTATTTTTTCACACAAACACAACCTACAAAATAAACAATTATTCATATAAAATTGTACTACGGTCAATAAATTATCCTTGTTTAAGGGTCGATCTTTTCACCTCTAAGTAAAGTTACATGTAGGTTTACTTGACATGTTAATAAACAATAGCCCTATAGTTTAATCAGCAAGTAGTTAATTTCAATTTACTCAGTGAAATGACTGGCCCTTAATAAAATATGTAGTAAAATTGTCATACTTTTTTGAAACTTCGTTTGTCTATTGTTGGATACAAAAAAAAATTGTTCAATGCATAGTTGGGTAATTTGGAAATAAACAAACATAACCTCAAAAATATTAATATTTTTTTGCCCGAGACGTTTTTCGGTAACAATCGTTGAATTGACACACACACACACACACACACACTTCCAATTTATTAAAGTCGCAGTTTTAATTTAAACTTAATTTTTAATAAATACAATACAGAATTAAAATTGTCTCATGTTGATTTTCAGAATTTGACAGCTTGATTGGAAAGTTGGAAAGTTAGGTAGAGACGACATAAACACTATTTTGTGATATGACAAGCGGAGGCACCTTGAGTTATATTTTAAATAATTTTAAATTAATAATTTTATATTTGGAGATTGACGGAATGAAAATGTTTTTATATCATTTATCACTCTATTTTAAAAAAAATTGCGTTTATTATCACCAAACTAACTAGCTCGAGTTTGACATATGACGTAAAAGGGTAATTCAAATGGGCAGACACTTTTAGTACCGTCATTGCATCTCTTTATTCTATATCTATGATTTGAAACATTTGTATACCCCACCCTACTTTGTGACGTCACTGTGTGCGTTGCGCAAAATAAGATCATTTTAGTTATTTTAAGCAGATCATTGTTCGTTTTAAGGATCTATTAAAAAAAATCGAATTAAGGGATTTCTCGAAAGTAATATGGATTTCCGATTTCCCCGACATTAGAGTATATAAATAAACGCTCTGCTTGCAGCGATCCTCTTTTGTCTTTCCTTTTCTGTTATTCTACGAAAGTACGACATAATTTTGTATTTTGTGTTCTAAAAGTAATTTTAAAAAACCGACTTCAAAATCGTGCAGATTTCCTTAAAAATTTTGATTTTCTTATAGATCATAAGAACTACCCCTGCGGTACCCCCTTTCTAACAAAAAGAATCGTAGAAATCGGACAACGTACTAAAGAATTATCGTTGAACATACATAAAAAAAATATTCCGACGAATTGAGAACCTCCTCCTTTTTTTTTTAATTGTTAATATTTCAACAATTCTAAATACTAAGACATTAGGTACTTAAATTTTTTTTAAATCATTTCATGAAACAATTTATGGAACATTACTTTGATTATAATAAAAAATTAATTTTGTTTAAGTAATTTCAATAATATTTATTATATTCATTTCAAATTACCTTCATATTTTTTTAATAAATTTTCACATTTTTCCAATTATTAATATAAAAAGTCAATGTATGATGAGTAGATACGTGGTACCTACCACCCACAGTGCGTAAACACTACGGTGGCCTCATCTCCGTTGTTAAGGACGAAGTGATGTCACCGAATGAAAAAAACCAGCTGACAGAAAATATTCTACCAAGGTTCGTTCATTAGTTTTTTGAAAAATCTAATATTTATTGTCATTTAGTGGTATTTATATTTTTATTTTTGGACTATTTTCTAGTGATAGAGTTTTTATAATATCCTTAGTTTGATTTTTTGAAAGACGAGCTACAAAATAGCATTTAATGATTTCCATAAAGTTTCAAATGAATTACTTTTTATTTGAATTATAAAGAAATATTATTGTGTGAACCGTTTATTTTAAACATTTTGGATTAGGGTACGCACCCGAGCCGAACTCGGACCACATTTTGTTTATACCCTGAAATAATTTTAAATTTTAGCATTCCTGGAGCGTGCTGTAGTGTTGCTGTTTGCAAACCCAATTTTTACAAACAAAAATCATCAGAAGAAAGGAACTGAATTTAAACTAAAATAAAAAAACTACTTAATGGTAAAATTTTAGAATATTATTCTGCAATTATCACTCACAATTATTAACATAAATGCAGCTTTGTCCACACTGCATTTAAAAGCAGATGAGATGGTTTCTTACAAGCATTAAACACAACCGAGGGCAAGAAAAGTCAAAGGGCTTTACAAAAAGAACATACATTATTGAAAAAAGGGTTTGCTGCAGGAAGGTTTTAGTAAAAATGAGTTACAAATAATTTTAATGAAGAAGCGTGTTGGATTTCAGAAGAAAGAGACAATGTACTTATATCGAAAATAAAAAATATATTTCGTCAGTTCCTAGTTATTTTATGTATGAACCAACAACAAAAACTACTAGACCAATTTTATTTACAAACATTCACGGTGTCATCCACGTAGTTGTCAAATTATTATGAGCGAATTTGGGAGAATATTGTTACAAAGATTGTTTATGGTTATAATTCGGTATTGACTAAACATAAGACTCTAAAGCGCACAAAAGGCTTTCAAAATCATTAGGAAGTATATTTGCATTCTTAATGCCATTTATTATCAGTATAATGTATTTGTTCTCGTTGTAACTATTATAGGTGTAGTGTTTTTTAGAAAAGTACGCAGTTAATTTTGAAATGACAGGAGTGTGAAGCAAGCGTAGTAAATGTAAATACTGATTCATTCATAAAACGCATGCTCGATCCTCAGATAAACATTCTCGCAAAAATCATCCCTACTCAACTTAGCAGTTGTCTCCTTCTTTCTAATGCGCAGCCAATGCGATAGCTTTGTCTCTGTTTGCCTAATAATAAACCTAATATGAATGATTCAATAAAAAAGAGCTTAATTATGAATAAAGGGATTAGTCTAGTAGTTTTTCGACGTTGAATTATATTATTATAGATCGTGCTAAAATGTGCTAAGTTATAGCCGCTGCTTGCTGATTTCTTACAACATCCAACTTCCGGAGCTTCTCCAGCTTTTCTTATTGGCTATCATACTAATTTCACTATAGCGCAGTGCAAAAAAAATCACAGCCTTAAATGGATCATGATATGTATATTGACTAGGTACTTAATTATTAGGTAATATCACTAATATATAAGAATCAGTATGTACAACAATATTAAATAATATTTTTGCTTTTTGCAGATATCTAATACCTACCCGGCGGCAACAAACCCGGCTTCTAACGAATTGTGGAAACCTTTTTTTTCAATCGCGAAACTTTATACATTGACCGGGACGGGCTTTTATAAAAAAAAACAGGCACATCGCTACCATCAGATAGATGAGATAGATGTATATAGGTATACTTCTATCCGCGCTTTCAGTATACCTCGTTGGATTACTCAAAGAGATGATTATGGACCTGTGTGAAAAAATTGCGGCCGTTATGTTGTTTTTTATGTATTTAATTCTATTTCGTTTAAAATGTTTTTGCGGGAATTTAAGTGTAGTTTAATTGAAGTTAATTTTTCTGCTACTATTACTAGGATTACATACCTATAACGTATGGTTCTTATCTATTTTTTCTATTCGGTTTCATCGGCATCCACTACTAAGGTTATTAGCCTCGTATTCTCTGTACGTTTTGTTACTATTTCCCAATGCCGCTTTAGGAACAGAACTATTAATTCGAGAGACGCTAAAATGGTAGTTCCCACCTTATCGAGAGAGGCCCACAAGGGTAAACTCGCAGCATAACAAAAACGAGAAATGATTTAACTTGGAACGAAAGACCGAAAGCCGATAGTAGTATTAGGACGTTGAATTTTTTGGTTTGTGAATCATTGGCATAATTAGGTTAAACAATGTGATGATTTTCACAAGCCTTCATTTTTAAAACCATTCTATATCGCCTTTTGATTAGGGTTTACAAACTTGTTTGAGCAATTTATCCAATAATAATTGGTCCCTTTACCTCTTAAGCCTGCTCATGTAAAATATTTGGGCTCCTTACTTCGCCTATTTATATAATATTAATAAATGGCAGAAGGATGAGTATTGCAACTATGTTAAAAGAAATAAATTGGCTTTCAGTTCAGAATTCAGAATTATGTTCAGTACATGACTGATATGTATTTATAAAATAAAAAAGACAGTACCATCGCATCAGATCTATTAGAAAAAAATTAATATAATTCGCAATATCACAACTATAATACAAGAAACCAATCTAACTTTCATGTACGGCAAGCCATCACTAAAAGTTCCCAAAATACAATTTTTATTAAAGGTTTAAAAAATTTAATAGACTGCCTACAGAAATTAAAAAAAAAAACAACAATAAATGTATTCAAAAGTAACCTCAAACAATACTTGATAAATAAACAGAACGGATATACTTTCTTGTGATAATACACTTTAAACCTGCCATTTTTATATATTTCCTTTAATTTATTATTATTTTACCCCTCATTTTACCCGCATTTATAATAAATTATTTCTGTTTTGAGATCATGTACTTTATTTTAAAAAATTACTTGAAGTTATATTAATACTACTTACTACTTATGTTTAAATTATTAATAGTTTTGCGACGATAGGTTATAGCAACTTATAGCCACAAAACTATGTTTGTGTTAAAGTAGATCCATAGAGAGCAATGTAATTTACAAAGGCCTTCTTTCAACATACAAATAAATGACAACTTTATAATTAAAATAGAGAATGTTTGCAATTTATGGAATGTTAAGAATGTTAGAAATTTTGACGTTAGAAATAATTGGAATTCCTAAAATTGTCACATTAGAAATGCATAGGCGGATTTTAAGAAAATTGATATTAAAGTAGTTAGGATGAACCGAAAATTCTGAAAATCAATAGGGTTCTAAGTTAGAAGTAATTATTCAAGAAAATCAAAACCGCAAGTCAATCAGAACTTTCGTTCTAGAGTTATCGTGCCGGCATACATACACACAGGCGACCAGACGAATTTTCGGATTCAGAATGATCGGAAACATGAAAAAAAAAAATGGGGGCAAGAAAATTTTTTCGTCTGCACGAAAGCAATACTGAGGCCTAATAGGAAGGGCCTCAGTAATTATTAGAACTTAGATCCCAATAGTGAATGGTCCATTGGGAAATTCTGTATACGCATTATATATAATGAATTCTTAATTAATTAGAAAAAAGCCATCATCGACGGGATTCGAACCAGGGACAATTTTAACTAATGAGCCATCCACCCTCCGTTCTTATCTAATATTTGTATTCTTACATTTTAAAATAAATTTTGCAGTTACATTAGGCACCTAAGCAATTAGGTATGTAGGTACTTACAAAATTCGGAACTTAGACCTATTCGACAAGTTTAAAAATTAAATTTTGAAAATGTCAGTTCTTTAAATTATAGACACCTACAGTTTTAATCAGTGGCGGCTCGTGGAGTGGTTCACAGTGACAGAATATAGGTATAAGTACAGATGTATGAAAAAACTTTTAGTGTTTTAGAAAGTTTATAATATACCTTTCTAAAAAAAAAAAAAAAAACAAAAAATAATACAAAAAAAATAAAAAAAAAATAATACAAAAAAAATAATACAAAAAAAATAATACAAAAAAAATAATCAAAAATACATATAATAAAAAAATAGACATTTTTTATAATTAATTACAAACTCAGGTATTTTGATAGCTGTAAGTCAAAATATAATAATAATAATAATAATAATGTAATCATGTAACAATAGTGGATAAAACAATTAAAGAGTTATGGATTACTACAATAGTCTGGCCTTTTGGTTTTATCCAGTGCCATTAAAAAAAAAAAAAATAAAAAAAATAAAACACTGACAGTTTTTTACGTATATCTGTACCGGGATCTATATTCTGCTACTGTGAACCTCCAAAATGTTGGCCACGAGCCGCCCCTGGTTTTAATATCGTTTTTAATTAAATAGGAATGTCATTACAAAAACAGTATTTTTTAAACCTTTTTAATTTTAAATTATTGTAAACACGGACTAAACATTACTTATTATTATTATTATTATTACGTATGATTCTTATCTAATTATTTGTATTTTATTTTTAAATTTTCCTTTTGGGTCATTGGCTAGTTTCAGCTCTTTTCACTCATGAAGAAACTAAATATAGGTACGTACTTGTAGGTATCACTATTCTAAACAAAACATCTTAGTACCCTTGAGCAAATTAATAAAAACGACACAATGAATTTTTTTAAACGACACAATGAATTTTTTTTAAAGAGAATATTTCTCAAATTGTCTCAAATTAAGGCTCAGAGATCTTACACTGTTGCCAAGTCGTACACAAAGTTTACTATGGAATTATTTTGTATGAAAAGTACAGCAATTCATTTATAATAATTTTTCATGTCCTAACAATATTTAATAATAACTATTGACGTTGTTTTGCCCACCCAGCACCCTTAATCACTCCCTTTCCCTTAAAATTGATAAAATTAATGGAAAAAATGTCATACTTTTTTTATTTGCACAGGATATGGAACTTAGGTTTTTTGTTTACTATAGCAATACCTACAAGTAATAGCTTCTTAGTTTTTCTGTAAGCTAAAAGAGCTCAAACTAGTCATTTACCAAATTTTGTAATTACAATAATTAAGTAGGTAGGTACTTACAAAATTCGAAGTAGGTACATAGGTACATATAGGTATAATACAAAAACAGAGTTCTAGTAGGGGTACCTAGGTATATTTTTTGATAATAGTTTAAAAATAGACTCTTGAAAATGTGAGTTCTTCTTTCAATTTTACAGTTATAAATAAATAGGTAAGTAGGGACGTTTATTGCTAATAACAATATTTTTAACCCATATAATAAGCTTTTCAATTTTAAATTATTATTAAAAATTAAATAAAAAAAGTAATTAATCGTAAAATATAAGCGCAGGTACCTTAATATTAGGTATATTATGATAGGTATAGAGGTATGTTTGAATGATTTAAATTGTTAAAATTATTTTCCAGTCACGTTCTGTATGTTATTGAAAAAAACGAACAGAATATAAAAATAAAATAGAGAATTATTGAAGTGATTGTAACCCTAAAATTAAGGGTAAGATTAATTAACCAATAAAAGGAAAAAATCTCAATCATAAATATGAATAAAAATTATTCAAGTATCATATCATAATCATAAACAAACTATTAACAAATGAAAGTTCACTCACCAGTATATATATTCAATATCTAATAATAAGACATGAATAATTAAACAGGAGTACTTATTATTTATAGTTGATAAACAAACTTGTTTTTTAATTAAATAACACTTCACACACACGATTAAACGAAGATTAACGAATCGGCGAGTTATGTACCGTTTGGGGAATCACTACATTTTGTTTATATAAAAAAACACAGGATTTGAATATCAAATAATAAACATAGATATTTACACATATCGACAACACGAAAAGCGCCTGCCCAAATCTCACAGCTGTCTACATTGAGTTTTGAGTTGACGGGTCGAAAACCCGTATACAGAATTTTTACTGGAGTTCCATCTCGTCGTAAGTCTATGAACTAACGCAGAAGCCATTTTCGATCCACTTCTAGTCTTTGAAGTTTCTGCCGCTTAGAATTGTGATTATAAGTGAAATATAAAAAAATTGTCTTAGCTTTTATCTTGTATACAATGGTTAAGTAATAAATTGTGAATATAATATTGTTAGAATTGATTAAAGAAGATCAAATTTGTCCTAATAATTTTTAAAAATTTAGTTTTTAGAATAATAGGTATAGCCCAAGAAAATTAGAAAGAATTTAAGCACCGATTCCACCGTTGTTTAACACAATGGTGGAATCGGTCATAAAGTAAATAAATTATAATTGACTTCTTCTTAGGTACAACTTGAGTATTTTTGTCATTTCTGTTGTATATGCTTGGTCCTTCATCTTCGCATAGCAGCGTTGGATTTGCTCAGGGACTGGAACAGGACAGGAGCGGGGTTTTTAAGCGTGTTGAACTGTCACTAATCGGACTAAACCGAACTCTAAAAGGGTCGTTTCGAGTTAAAAGTGTTAAGGATGACCGATTCCACCGTTGTGTTAAGCGAAGTTTAAAATGACATTTGTACATTAACAATGTCATTTCAATCTCCGTTTAACACAACGGTGGAATCGACCCTTAAACGACTGGGTAGGTATATTAGAATGCTCGGAAAAATTTGTTAAGGACATACAAGATATATTGGTTCTAAATATTCTTTGCCTGAGTAATGGGACTGCGATAAAACATTCTGGATAATAGAAGATATTATTGAAGTACCTCTATAGGACAAGAATTAAAAAGGACAGATCGGAGTTGGTCGAGGGGAGTAAGATGTTTTTAATTAAGACGAATTTTTGAAGCTTTAAAATACATAAATACTGCGATTTTAGTGTCCCTGCACTATCAGATTTCGCCACTGCTGATTTCGCTTGTGTACTTTCCATTGAAAAGTATATATCCCTGGTTAAATGGTCTTACGGACGGAATCCATAAAAAAGAAGATGAGAAGAAGAGACAAGAAATTACATAACCTCATTTTTTAAATAAATTTTATTTTAGAACTTTGCTATTTACAACTTATTACAGTTTGAATAATAATTTATCAAAAATGACTAACATGGTGTTACCAGCAGCCACAAAAGTACATATGTTAATAGGGCAATGTGTCCCCTGCATTAAACAGGGAGCTTCAAAATTCAAAATTAAGAGACTGGAACTGGATTCAAATTTGAATATGGTATTTCTTTATGTTTATTATTTATGAGCATGTATTTTATTTTGTTTAAACAATTTTAAATTGTTTTTAGTTTTTTCCTAAACACGAAGTTGTTTATGCTCATGACCCAGAAAAGATATGCAAAACTGGCGACTATGTTATAATAGAAAAATTACCGGAAAAACTAACTCGTCTTATTACGCATAAGGTTAAAGAAGTCTTGTACCCCTTGGGAGACGTAACAGATCCTATCACCGGAAAAAAAGTAGTTGTTGGTAGTTTTAGAGACCATATAGAAAACGTTAGTAAAGCCTATGGAGAGAAAAAGACAGCCTTTAAATATGAAAAGGCTCCAAAGAGAGGTTGGCAGGAAAACAAGAAAGATTTTACTCATGTGGAGACATACATAAAGTACCATGAAGATGGATCAAATGATCCTACAGCTGTATAGAACAATTTTGAACATACATGTATCGCTCTTTAAATTTAGTTTCGTAGATTTAATAAAAAATTGCTTTATTGTTTAAAATGTATTTGTTTGTCTTTGGTAGAGCTTGCCTGATTTTAGCGAAGGATTTTAAAAATTGTAAATAACATAAAAAGTAAATGGCAAAGTTATGTTCTTTTGATTATTTTCTTTATAATGTCGTTTATCAACAATTTGTCTTAGGCAAGTTCTTTTTATTTCAAGAGGTGATAAGTATATTATGTGAGTTAAAAAAATAGATTCCTTTCTCATATGGGTATTGTTTTGTTGAGTGAAAACCTTTAATATGAGCATTATTATGTGTAACAGGCCTGCACAACATGCGGCCCGCCATTGTCGTTTTCTTGGTCCTTTGTTCATTAACCAGT
Organism: Psylliodes chrysocephalus; assembly: GCA_927349885.1. NCBI lineage: Eukaryota > Metazoa > Arthropoda > Insecta > Coleoptera > Chrysomelidae > Psylliodes > Psylliodes chrysocephalus. The sequence continues at coordinate 22,389,444 of OV651820.1, forward strand.
TTGACCTGCCTATGTCAAACTATATATTTGTCAGTAACAAAATTGCTTTTAGGTATTAATTGCCTTTTTTAGAATCAGAGCAGAACACCTCGACCTGCTTTATAAATTTATAAGCTCAGGACTCTCTTGGCCCTTGTACACTTACGGTTTTTGAACTGGCCCTTTGAAAATCTCAGTTGTGCAGGCCTGATGTATAAGGTGCCTCAAGTTATCATTTACAGGCAATATTTGAAGTAATATAAAAAAATAATTTTCAATTGTATAATGACCTTTTCAAAACTTCATTTACTTTGATGAATAAAGAAGTGAGAGAAGCAGGCCAATGAAACAATTATAAAACAGGGCATTTATACAGGATGTCCTATTAAAAATGTGACACAGAACAACTGAAGATTTAAAATAAGTTGATTAAATAAAATATTCGTTTCCAAAATACAGGGTTAAAGTTGAAAATTTAAAAATTATTAATGGCAAGTTTTTTATTTCTCAGTGTAATTTTACGAAATTAATTTTTGGTGTCATAAATATACCTATCAGCAGAAATCTGTTAAATAAACTTTGCTAGTGGCATACACCTTTATCCCTTCTAAACTTTATGCCACTGTCCAAAAACTTATTTCAATTATTTTTAATTTATTTTTGTTTTTCTTTTTAATAAATCATGTAGGTACTCTTGTGTGGAACTTATACAGTGATTGGTTTACGAGGGATATTCACATTAAGGTGGATACTCTTTAATTTATATTTTGTAATTTTGAATTTTTTTTATAAATTTCCAAATAGGGTACATAATTTATTTAAAAAAATCTGTTAAATAAACTTTGCTAGTGGCATACACCTTTATCCCTTCTAAACTTTATGCCACTGTCCAAAAACTTATTTCAATTATTTTTAATTTATTTTTGTTTTTCTTTTTAATAAATCATGTATAGGTACTCTTGTGTGGAACTTATACAGTGATTGGTTTACGAGGGATATTCACATTAAGGTGGATACTCTTTAATTTATATTTTGTAATTTTGAATTTTTTTTTATAAATTTCCAAATAGGGTACATAATTTATTTAAAAAAATTAAAAATAGCTACAGTTTTTTAGACAATAAAATTTGCAGTGGATGAAGGTGTTACTGAAAAAAGTCCATAAAAGATGTGGAAATATGTGTTAAATTATGACAAAACTTTTTTTTTAATTTTATATATTGGTTATACATTTTTATTTTTGTACAAAAAATGGAGTGTCTTTTGTTTATATGAATAAATGCGTTATTTAAGTATAAAAAAATACCTATAATAAAAATCGAGAAACAATAAAAATCTGAATTTGTCCGAAGTCCCCTAGTAAATTTTAAACATATGTCCGAAGAACCGCGTGTTACTTCGAACAACAAAAATATGAAATTATAAAATAAATCCATATTGGATATCCACAAAATATATTCTGTGGATCTCTGGGATTTCTCGTATTGTCTGGGATGGTTAAAATAACAAACGACTTACCTGTAAGGAAGTTCGTTCTGAATTATAATAATAATAATAAAAAATCTTTATTGGTCCTTTTTGAATACTATACAATGATGTAGGATATGTCAAGATACATGTAGTGGACCAAACACAACTTAAAATCTACATTTAAATATACATACATAATATATATTACGTTACCTAGTAATATTTCTTAATATAATAAAAACATTTTGTTACTAAACATTTTTTTTAATGTTTGTTTAAAGCTGTTAATGGATTTTATGTTTTTAATATCATCTGGCAATTTATTAAATAATTGAATTCCTGCATACTCAGGACTATGTTCATAGAGAGCAGATATACATGCCTAATTGTACGTAACATATTGCCATTACGAGTGGGATAGTTGTGACAATCATTGTTTTTTTTTTTTGTATATAAGATTGTCTTATAAATATATATTGAGGGTAGAGTGAGTATGTGATGTTTAATAAAATGATCCCTGCATGTTTGTCTTGATTCCAGATTGCAGATAAGTCTAATTGCTCTTTTTTGTGCAATAAATACTCATGTAGCAGCAGGATAATTTCCCCAGAGTGTTATATTGTATGATATGTGTGAATATACAATTGCATAATATATATTTGTAGAAGTTGGTTAAATGTAAATATCTGTTTTAATTGAAGCCTCACTTAGTAGATTCAGATTTTTCAACTTGGTGTAATAAAAATTCCTTAATCTTAAATTCTACCGCTATTAACCTTTTTGCAGATGTAATTAATATTTGATTCCCAGCTCAATCACTATCTAGCAGTACCCCCAGAAATTTTGTTTTCTGTGACAAGTAGACATCATTGCAATTTACCTTTACACATATATTATCATAAATTCTATTCCTTGAAAAAAACTAAAGAGCAACTGTTTTATCAGAATTTAAGATTAAGGAATTTTTATTACACCAAGTTGAAAAATCTGAAGCTACTAAGTGAAGCTTCTTCTGCAGCTCATCTGGAGAAGTAGCATGATATGCTAAAGTTGTAACGTCGGCATAGAGTATGGTATAATCTGCAGACACATGCTGGGGAAGATCATTTACATACAACAAAAATATTAGTGGTCCCAAAACTGAGCCTTGTGGCACTCCTCTGGTTATACTTTTCAATTCTGATTTACAGTTACCCACTTTTACACATATTTGACGTGAATCTAAATAAGAACTTAGCCATTTTAAAATTATGCCCCTGAAACCTAATGCATGTAATTTATTTTGAACAATGGATATGTCAATTGTGTCAAAAGCTTTGGACAAGTCAAAGAAGAGTGCACCCACATACTGCCCCTTATCTAGCTGTCGATATATATAGTTGAAAAAAGCAGTAGTTGCACTCTCTGTTGACCTGTCTGGAAGAAAACCATGTTGATGTTCAGTTAAGATATTAATTTTTTTTAGAAAAGATAACATTTGTTGACCTACACATTTCTCAAAAACTTTACATATTATAGTGGGGATTGTAATAGGTCTGTAGTTATCCGCTGACAAGAGACACCCTTCTTTAAAGATTGGTGTCACAAGCCTAATTTTAAGAGCGTTTGGGAAGATTCCGAGTAACAAGGAATTATTGATTATATAAGCTAATGAATTCGCAATGTATGGGGCAATTGTCTTAATAATTTTAGTGGAAATGCAATCAATTCCTTCTGCATTGGTGTTATTATTATATGAGTATACTCGTCCACAAATAGATCCGTAACATCTATTTGGACGAATATATGAAATATAATTCTTGTTAAAAATACAAAATAAAATTGATTAAAAGATTCAAGAAAGACAGAAAACATGAAAGTTATAGTTTAAGAGCTAGGGGACATTTTGAGTAAAGTGTTGATCACAATGGTTAAAAATTTGTAGATTTATAATTTAAAATCAGTTGAATAATGATCTGGCAGGGACACTGCGAAATATTTGAAAATGTTAAAATGAACGTGATTTACAAGGCTAAAACTTTCAGGAAATATTTTTTGAATTATTTTATAAACATAATGACAACTGCCAGACGATTCTGGTGGTTGCTAGTGCCCGCCAGACGGTTCCACCCTCTCTTATCTTCATAATTGAGATATTCAAATGATTTTTTTTTGTTTAATAATTTAGAGAAAGAACTTTATTACAACTGATTCAGTTACTCTGTAACGTCATGGCGTACTTTCGATTTTTCCGGAAATTTAAATTTATCTTTTATTTTTAAAATAAAACCCCAATTTTTTATTGAAAATTCGAATTTATTGTATAAGGTTATCACAAAGTAAGGAATATATTTTAACTAATTATAACTTTTCAACAAATTAAATTAATAACAAAACTAAACGATATTTATAATTGTTTAAAAAATGGGATTTTGTATGCCCAAACCCAGTTAACGTAAATGTTCAATATGGCCTCCATTTTGATCTTGAAAAATCGGCAATCGTTCCTCTAAATTGTACACAGCATTTCGTAACATTTCTGGTTGAATTGCACCAATTTGCTCCACTTCTAAACACTACATTTTTAAATAACCCCACAGCCAGTAGTCCGCTGAGTTAAGATCAGGTGATCTTCATGGCCATGAATTTGTAAAATGTCTGCTTAAAACACGATCTTGAAAAACGTTAGTTAACAATTCTTTAACTGGTCGAAAAATGTGCAGGGTGCTCCATCCTGCATAGAGTTGCCAGATTTACGAAAGTGAAAAGCGTGACGACAGAGCATCAGGTTCAAATACTAAGCATTTTTATATAATAAAGTCCATTAATTGTGAAAATTTCTAAAAAAAGTCCTCGCCTCATATTTTTCGTAAAACGAGGGTCTCCACCTTATATTTTTCGATAAATCCAGTTCCTCTTTTTTATTTACGACTTTGAATATTAAAAACGTGGCTTTTGCATAAAAAAGTGGCATTTTTATAAAAAGCGGGACATTTTCGTACTGTGGTGTTGAGCGTTCAAGCAAGCGAAAAAGCGTGGAAAATACGCCAAAAGCGTGATGTCTGGCAACCCTAATCCTGCAAAAATCATGATTTCATTTCCGTGGTACTCGTTTTGTAGCTGTGGAATAACATATGTTCTTAATATTTGCAAGGATCTTTCACCGTTAACAGTTACACATACGGTTTCTCAATTCTGCATTTCCTTGAAAAAATTCGGACCAATGATAAAATCAGCTGTAAAACCGCATTAAACGGTGACTTTCTTGTCATGAAGACCTTCTTGAACGATTTCTTGTGGATTTTTTGCGGACCAGATTCTACAGTTTTGGGTATTGACTCCACCTATGAGAATTGTCATATAAACGATTTTGTTTTCCATAGAAACAATAAAATCCCATTCCTTAAGCAATTAGATTTCGTTTACTTTTTGTTGTTAGCTTGATTGGTTAAAAAGTTATAATAAGTTAAAGTATATCTCTTACTTTATGATAACCCCATATTATGATACACACAAGCCCGACTACTATTGGTTAGCTCAGTGATCCGGTTTTGAATGCTACCCTACCCTCTAGATCAGCCATACTCAACCTTTTTTTTCCTTCGGGCCACATTCGTATGTTTGCTATGTTACACGGGCCACGGTATTTTTGGATTTCCTCTTTTTTTTTAGGCCATCTGTCTAAAATTAGTGAGGATCTCTAATAAATAAAACACACCTTTTTGTATTTTCAAAACTTCGTTTCATCCTTTCATGCATCCTTCTGGATAAATACTGTACGAGTTTGGCACAGTCTCCCATTGATAAATTAAATCAATTTTTCTGGTGGAATGTATTTTGGATAGCTGAATCTTTCGATACAAGTTGTCTATTATAGTCCGTCAGATAGTGACAGGTTTAGGTACCCCATTTTCCCATACAAGCCTCGAAGAGGGTTGAAAAGTACATCGATTTTAAGTCAAATGAAAGGAAATTTACGAGTGGCTGCTGGGGATAACACATGGAAAATTCGATTTTCCCAAACAAAAACGAAAGGTTTTTTGTTGCCCATTTTTCCACGCAAGCCGTTTTCACTTTATGATTAATGGGCCCGTTCACTTTCATTTTTGAATGTGAATTAATTATATATTTATAAAGATATTAAACTCTTTTGTCTGGTGGTACTTTTCCTGTTAAGATATTTTTGATAGAAGTAAGGGAATTCCCATAAAATTCTTTCAGTGACTCATTGCGTCAGAAAATCCCTAATTCCGTTCACGTCTCGTATCGGTTATGCTTAAAGACGGCGGGGTTGTCGGAAGTATCCCTAATATACCATTTCTGCATTTATATATGTAATTTAAATAGTAAAATTCCATTATTTTTCTAAAAATCATGAACTTATATTTTCAGATTTAAAGCTGGGAGCTTATTTTTTACTTTTTGATTAAAACAATTATTATTACTCAGGCTGAAAATTAACCAGACCATAATCAAAAAGTAGAAATTTAAATTGCAATATTTATCTGGTAAACGTGGCAACGTTGCATTTATTTCTAGAAGTGTGTGTAGACAACACTATTTAGAAGTACTTACAACGTTGTCACGTTTACCAGATACATTTTCCCAAATAAAATTTCGATCTGGTAATATTCAGCTTGAGTAATACTAATTGTTTTTATTAAAATTTAAAAAAGGTAAAGCTTCCAGCTTTATCTGAAAATATATACACATTATTTTTAAAAAATAATATATTTTTATCATGTAAATTTCTTTAATAAATGCAGAAGAGGAATGGTGGTGCAATGATACATCCGACAACCGCGCCCTTTTAACTATTAACCGATACGAGACCTGAAGGGAATTAGGGGTTTTCTGACGCAATGAGTCACTGAAAGAATTTTATGGGAATTCCCTTACTTCTAGCAAAAATATCTTAACGGGAAAAGTACCACCAGACAAAAGAGTTTAATATCTTTATAAATATATAATTAATTCACATTCAAAAATGAAAGTGAACGGGCCCATTAATAGAACTAGGCTTCGGAAAACCAAAGGCTTTAAAATTGCAAGTGGCTAAAGGGTTGAAATAAGGGCGTAATCTTCTAAGAAAAAAATCGAGATTTTGCCCGATTTTTCCACACAAGCCCATCGAATGTATGAAAACGTACGTCGTCACCAGTCCGAAAAACATTTTCTTGAATGACCCGAATGTATAAGTGCATTTTGGGGTCGGAAAATTTTTCTGATAAGGAAAATCGAATTTTCCATGTGTTATCCCCAAGAGCCACTCGTAAATTTTCTTTTATTCTACTCAACATCGATGTACTTTCAACCCTCTTCGAGGCTTGTTTGCGAAAATGGGGCACCTAAATCGGTCACTATCTGACGGTCTATTAGAAAGTATGGTTAAAATTTAAATTCACCATGTTACCACTAATATTTTTATTTACGAATTTTCACATAAAGATTAGCTTGTTACGGCTTCACCAATCACTCGTTACAACTTGACGAATCACGTGCGATTATCTGGAAATTGTTGAAGGTTAGCTGTATCGCGGAAAGAAAGGATGACGTAATCATCTCGTGGATTTCGGAACAATCGAGAAAGGACAGCGATGGCTCTAGTCATAACAAAACAAATGGCTTGGGCATAATGTTGTAGTATTTCGACAAACCCATGCAATAAAAATAAGTAGCAGTAAACCACTCCCGAAATACTGGTATAGGTTTTCACTCGAAATCGCCGAAATCACTACAAATTTTCTCGAAAATTCCAAAATCATGGACGATATCAATTTGTTACTCAAAACCGTAAATGCCGAGAAAAAAGATCATAGTATAAAATTAAGGTGGACCTTCAGTGAAATCACCAAAATCACATAAAAAGTTTCTGTCTAAACAAAAATTAAATAAGCTGGTGGTGCACATCGTTGTAGTAGTTGGAATACATCTATAACACCACACTGTGGAAGAAAATAATATAAAACTGTAATATGTGAACAGAAAAGTTGACTAATATTAGTCGAAAGCTGAATGGCGTATCGGAAATCACAAAATGGACTATTTATAGCTCATGTATACTGAAACATGACTGACCTAATACAAAAAGCTTAAAATTGAGTCATTTTATTAAAACCTTTTGTCTGTAAACGCACAAATAAAACAAACACTAAATAGAATGGATTTTATTTTTTCAATAATGTTTTCGCTTATAAATTACGTACCTAAAATGATTTTAACTCGAAATTAAAAAATAATATACCTGAGTATATTCATGAACCTAGACAATTCATTAATTTCAATTACCTCAAAATATTTAGACTAGAAAATTAAAAACAGTTCAACAGATTTTAACGCCTGCGCTTTATGCTCATAAATAATTTGTTATATTAAATTTAAAACATTTGTAATCGTATCCTGTATTTTGTTTCCTAAAGACCTGTAATAATTGATTTCATTTTGAAACCAAATAAAATAAAGCAAGTGTCTAATTTCGTTAACGTGCTGTGTAATTACCAGTGGGCACGGATGTAAAGAGTAAGCGTTAGTCGCCAATTTGATAAACGCGTTTTGTTAAATAACTAACGAATGGTTCATGTTACAACAAAAATAGTAATGATCATTTTTGTTGGTAATAAAATTTCCCATTTATTTTTATTTTTTAACTTTTTTTGTAAATTCTATATTAGTAGAAGCGGTGGAGCTAAAATCGCTTAGTTAAATTTCAGTTTGCATCTTATGGTTAAAATGTTTAAGAAGTGGAAATTTTAGTTTCTGATTTCTAGTTTTGAGGGTCAAGAAATCCGTTAAAACATAAAAGTCAGTAATCATTTGTCGTTTCTTTTTAAAATATGTTTTGCCTTTGTACAAATTCAGACAAATTAGTTAATTTATTTATGATCTATAGAGATCATTAAAATCATCAAAATTTATTGTTGTTGTTTCCTACCCTGAGTTTTAATTATATGTCCGCAAATGTCATTTTGTTTGAGAGTTTGATAGTAATCGTAGGGAAGCCAATGACACTTTTAGGTGTGTTATTATGAAAGGTAAAAGTTTATTACAAATATATTGTTTATTCTTACATTGTAGAATATGAAAATAGTTTACTTGGTCAGTATTCTTCGGCGTAACCATTGATTTGAATATATAATAAATGGACAGCTAGTAATCCTTACCTGCGCGAGCACGATTTGCCGGAATCATGTGTGGTCGCGGGCAAACTGTGGATATATATAACGCTTATGACAATCATTTTGGTATCGAGTCGATAGCGTAGCGGTCTCACGCGCTTATATTGATTTATAGACAAGTTGGTGGCCAGAATCCTATTCCAGGCCATGTGGATTTTTAATAATTAAATTGCATGGTTAGTTATAGGATTTGATGTGTGCCGTATTAATAGAAATTCAATTTCTATTGATATGACATGCAGATTATAAAATCGCCATGGTGGGTGAGGTTTTCCTCACCTGTAAGTCAAATGGCACCATCAATCAACTTTAAGTCGCCCCGGAGCGCCACGGCAAACAATAATAATAGCCGCCCCTTCCCCCACACAAGTCGTACAGTCGACTTCAGGGGTTGAAATTCACTCGTAAGGGGGTGAATTAGGGAGAGTATTATCATTATTATTAGATACCTTCTTGCTTGTGATAGGGCATTTCACCGCTAGATAGATTGTAACAAAGTATTTTCATCTTCTACAGGATAAGAATTGACGATACATTTATGATTTAGCCTTCTGCAAATGTATACTAAAAAAGTTTCACTGGCTCTCTAGTATATCCGCATCTCAGAGGTAAGGTGTGTTAAGTCACATATTTCAGAGAAAAGAGTTTTCTTCACTTGTGGATTTACCCTACTAAATTATATCTAGTGGAAAACAAATTAAACTCCCTAGTTGCTTCATTTCGCCAAAAGATGACGGAACACACGGTAAGTCACAAACCAAGTATAGCAAATGTGGGGTTAATAATGTTAAGTCACATCAAAGTCAAAATTTTAGGACAAAGTTAAAAAATCTAACAAAACATCAAAATAAATTGACCAAACAATTGACTTTTGCAAAGACTCCAATATTTAGTAAATTTGCGGTTTCTTTACATTTGTTAAAACCATTAATGAACTTTAAAATGCCTCTCCCGACAAATGTAGATTTGGTGACTTAACACACCTTGGGTCCTATGATTGAACGTTTACGTTATCCGTAACGTACATGTTAGGCTCAGTTTTAACAGTAATTAGGCAAGTTTGTATGATGAAAAACGGTTTCAAACACATTACTGTTATTTTCCGCCTGTTATGTTCTAATTTAAGAGTTTTCCATCATACAAACTTGCTTCGTTACTGTTAAAATTCGACCTAACATGTACGTTATGGATAACATAAACGTTCAATCATAGGACCCAATATCTCTGAGGTGCTGATATAGAATCAATAAGAAAGTAACGATGACATGGGGTAATCGTCGGCCAACCCAATAGTTGTAAGGCGAGGATAAGAGAGAGATAGCAAAGAGTGTTTGGAAAATTACTAGATTCAAAAGTCAAGCGCTTTTTTCGCGCATGAGTAATGTGAAATTGTCGAATAATGGGAAAGGTCAATACACTTTTCCACTTTGGAAAAGTTTGTTTAGACTAGTCAAACTTTTCAGACTAATTTAATAGAAACGATAAGTCAGGTACGCCAATGTTTGTTCCTAGAAATGACTCCTTACTAAATACTAGTGTTAGACTCTCTATGAGCTCAGTTGTCATATCAAATTAGCAACATAAGGATTTAATTTATAACCCACAACTCGGAAACATTTTTTTCTATTTGTAAATTTTGATGGATTTCTGAAAAAAAAAATCCGGGACCTAGGCTCGTAATCCCGTGAAAAAAATGGATAATTTTATTATCTGCCAAAATCACATACTTTGATTGCTATACGGTGCAAGCGAGAGGGCCGACCACATACTTTGGGTAAGTTCGGTTTGAAACTCGACGGATCGGACAGAGCGCGCACGGAGTGCGTGACGTCATAGACAGAGTTTGGTCTTTTTACAATCCACTGAACTATATATTAAACTGGAAGACCAAAGCCGATCAACAAAATCAAGCCGCATAGCGAGGTGATATTTGACACTTCGGCGCCAACATGTGCGTATCGAAATGTACTAAAAAGGATCATCAAAATTAAATTTAACACTTATTACATTCAACTAGACAACTTTTAATTTAAGAAAATCACCTAAAAATTATTTTTGATTAATACGCAGCTGAAACAAATGTTCCAATAATAATTATTATTAAAATAGGGCGTTATTAATAAAAAATAATATAATTTATAATAGTACGCCCGTGAAAAATGTTACGTAGAATGCTTAAAATTGACAGTCTGGCGCACAAATTGTCATGCGCACCGGCCGTTTTTTTCACCCATGTCGGCTGAGAAATTAGGAGTAGGGTTTATGTCATATAGCCATCCAGTTTAATATCAAGGTCGGTGTTACAATCTCAAAACGAACACAAGGGGAATGACAAATGACACTAGTGATAGTTTGCACTTGAATACACTGTGTGTGTGTGTGGGTGCGTGCGCGCGCGCGCGTGTGTGTGTGTGTGTGTGTATGGCACCTACTTTGATTACTATACGAGGCAAGAGAGAAATCCGACACGCCCAACATAGGGCGCGGCCATTTTGAACCCTGTGACACAGTTTACAGCAAAAGAATCAGATCGCTCACTCTGCGTCGGCACTTTGGATCTCAATGTTTCAGTTTATACACTGTGCAACTCGGATAATACAATATATGACAACCGCCTCTAATAAAACAGCAGTCTTCTGCGTATCCTGAATTTGTATCCCTGGAGTGGATGTTATTTTGGAACTTTCAACTAGTCCGAGTGAGCTAACTGATTCTTTAGCAATAAACTGTGACTCCAAAAATAATATTCACTGACACTGACAGCAGCAAGCAAAATATCAGGTGCGTTTTAATCATCCGCTCCTGCTTTCGGAATTGTCGGTTTAGTCGTTTTAACTTGTCAGATTAAAACAAGAAAACCAACAATTCCGAAGCAGAAGCGGATGATTAAAACGCACCTATTAAAAATATTGCGCCAAGATGTAGGCAACACGTAATAAGGGTTCAAAATGGCGGAGTTTTCTATCTCCTTTTAAAAGGCACTCAGAAAGCTGCACAGTGCGACCATTCTCCGTATAGTAAAAGAAAATCAAAGTATGTGGTGTATGGACTGTAAAAAGTAATTTTAATCAAACAAGAAATAGTTATAACAAAAACAAACAAGAAATAATACGTGTAAAACTGATTAATCGCCGATCAGAATATTGACATTTGACATTTTTGACACATTCCTGCAGGACACCCGCTGATCGCCATCGGCCAACTCGGGGAAGAGTGAGCGCGCTCCGAGTACGTGATCTGTGGCAAGCCGAACACAAAAGAGTACGCTCCGAGTGCCAAGACGACCACAATTGAGGCATACCGAGTGCACTCTGAGTACAGCGAACGCCAATCCGAACTCAGCCTTTGATTACTATACGGTGCAAAAGAGAGGTCCGACACGCCCAACATAGGGCGCGGCCATTTTGAACCCTATGACACAGTTTATAGCTAAAGAATCAGATCGATCACTCTGCGTCGGCACTTTTGATCTCAATGTTCCAGTTTATACACTGCGCAACTCGGTTAATACAATTATGACAACCGTCTATATTCAAACAGCAGTCTTCTGCGCATCCTGAATTTGTATCCCTGGAGTGGATGTTATTTTGGAACATTCAACTGGTCCAAGTGAGCTAACTGATTCTTTAGCAATAAACTGTGACTCCAAAAATAATAGGTCTTTTCCTTTGCATCGACAGTGTAGCACTGAGCTACGTTACTTCTGAAAATGTCGTTCCATCCATACAATTTGTATAAATGGAACGATATTTTCAGAAGCGGTGTAGCTCAGTGCTACACTTTCGATGCAAAGGAAAAGACCTATTATTCACTGACACTGACAGCAGCAAGCAAAATATCAGGTGCGTTTTAATCATCCACTTCTGCTTCCGGAATTGTCGGTTTAGTCGTTTTAGCCTGTCAGATTAAAACAAGAAAACCGACAATTCCGAAGCAGAAGCCGATGATTAAAACGCACCTATTAAAAATATTGCGCCAAGATGTAGACAACACGTAATAAGGAATCAAAATGGCGGAGTTTTCTATCTCCTTTTAAAAGGCACTTAGAAAGCTGCGCAGTGCGACCATTCTCCGTATAGTAAGAGAAAATCAAAGTATGTGGGGCCGACACGCCCAACATAGGGCGCGGCCATTTTGATGCCTTTGCCACAGTTTATAGCTAAAGAATCAGTTCGCTCACTCTGCGTCGGCATTTTTGATCTCAATGTTCCAGTTTATACACTGCGCAACTCGGATAATACAATATATGACAACCGCCTATAATAAAAGAGCAGTCTTCTACGAATCCTGAATTTGTATCCCTGGAGTGCATGTTATTTTGGAACTTTCAACTGGTCCGAGTGAGCTAACCGATTCTTTAGCAATAAACTGTTACTCCAAAAATACTATTCACTGACACTGACAGCAGCAAGCAAAATATTAAAAACATTGCGCCAAGATGTAGGCAACACGTAATAAGGGTTCAAAATGGCGGAGTTTTCTATCTCCTTTTAAAAGGCACTCAGAAAGCTGCGCAGTGCGACCATTCTCCGTATAGTAAGAGAAAATCAAAGTATGTGGCAAAAATCCAAACATCCTGCTTGACATAACCTGTTCGGTCCTGGCTTACACTATGGTGTACAAGCTTGTAAATGCAGAGTGGACCATTCAAAACAGAGTCCAACCTTTTATTTGACAGTACTAATTAATTTTAAGAAAATGCTAAAACTGGTCAATTTTTATTCCAAACACATTTTCAAAACACAGACATCTGTCATGTATCAACCCCCTTCCTTCCACTTTTCCAACCCTTAATTTTAAATTGGGACTATACCATGTGGGGCACATCATTACAAAGGTATTGCGATGAACTAAGATATAACAGGAGATGTAGCTATTCATTGACAAAAAATATAATATTCATGCTGCCAACATCACTTCCACTGTTAATCTATTATTATTCAGGCATGTTTTTTAAAATAGTTTTAAATTAATTAAACGCAATGTCTATATTTAATAATAATAAAACAGTTTATTTACCATAATAAAATTATTTTTTTTAATAAAATTATAAATAGAGGTATATAAACAAAAAAATATCACAAGAAGTTGTTTACATAAAACTTGTGTGATTAAAAAATATTATATTAAACATATATCTGGACATTAAAACATTGGAAATAATAATTAGGAATTACATTAATAAAATATATATTGTTTTTTTTTGTGGCAGATATTGCGAAAAGTAAGGATAGGTCAAAAATCAGGATTAGCGTCTATAATCAGGATATCTAATGTTGGGTAAGCATCTATAGGCGAAAAAAGCTTAGACTCCAGCGCCTCTACCGGTCACTTTTTCGTCCTCCGCTGGGCCATTTATAGTTTGTTTTCATATGACATGCCATAGGTTTTTCGTAAGATTAGGTGTTGAATTTTTCCTTTTTAAAGTGTGTAAAGGATTTTGTTAGTTTTAGTGTTGGTTATATATGTATTAATTAAACATTTTTATAGATAGTGGCAGTGTATTTATTTAGCAAAGGTATGTTTACCTTATATTACATTAACCCATAACCTAAATACATAATACTATTTTATCTTCCATAGGTAACTTCCTAGACGGTACTGCATTAAATTTTAATCTATGTAATTTAGAGCTGTCCTCTACAAACAAAAACTATTAATACGGAAACACAAAAAACGACTAAATACTAACCTCTATAAAAATAATCGTTTTCAGAGAAATGCAATGAACATACTCTCATGTACGGACTCACAGGCTTTCCAATTTTTAATTTTCTTATCCATTCCTCCCTCCGATCAACAGCTTCTCGTTTCCCTAATTTTGTTTCTACCAAAACATGTTGTCTTTTTTTGGGAAATGTATGAAAACTAAGTTCTTTATTTAGTTTTACCCAAGAGGAACACATGGGAACACAACAGTGATGGTTCATTTTGATAAAATAAACAATAATTTTATCAATTAAACGTCTTTAAAACACCATATACAAACAGAAACCGTAAGATTAACCTATATTATGCTTAAATCACATGAGTAAACAAAACATTAATGGCCCACTGGAAGGTTTCAAATTAAAACGGTAGGTGGCGTATCGCTTATTTTGTCAAGCCTATAGTCCGAATACACGTCTTCTTCTTATTCTTATTTTAGTTTAATGACCTCCACCATAACGGTATTTAGTCAGAGCAGGTAAATTAGCTTATTGGAAGAATGCTTGTCTTGTCTTGGCAATAAAGCACCCTTAAAACTTGATAAAGTCAAAATACATTTACCATCACACCATGTGACAATTTAAATTCATCAAATTCAAAAATATTATTACACTATTCTTTTTATAAAATAACTAATCACATTAAGACAAAATTCACTTTTCGGTGGCCATTCTTATTAAAGATCTTTTTCAAAAACACATATACATGAGACTCTCGATTCTGAGACCGCCATTTCAATGTTGACACCAGGGTGTCAGAATCGGAAGTCCGAATAAACGTCTAGAATCGGGATTGTTTGTCATTAATTAGATAATAGGTTAAATTTTTTCCATGTCAGCAAGAAAACGAATTTGTCAAACCAATTAGCCAAACATAGGCGTTGCGTTTAATTTTATAGAGGTAGTACACTATAATTAAATTAAAACTTTTACAAACATGGAATCCATATCGAAAAAAAAATCATAGATTATATGCCTGAATAGTCCATTGCAATACCTTCCTTATTATATGCCACACATGGTATATTTTCCCTATTTAAAAATAAGGAGTTAGAGAAGTGGGAGGGAGAGGGTTTACACATGACCGATGTCTGTATTGTAAAATAAAAACGATATTTTTCAGCAATTACTTAAAATCCAATTAATTCTGCCAAAATAACAAGATGGACTGTTCTGAGTTACCCACTTTGTATAAAATGACACCCAGTTTTAACCACTGACTTCTAATGTACACTACTAGCTAGGTACACAACAGAATCTAAATAACTAACATGGTGCACTAGAATTTCATAATATATAAAATTAAGAAGTATTCTGTCTGAGGCATCTGGAAAGTAAGAAATTTGTCTTGTAGATATCTCTAGTCACCTATGTAATTTACTGAAAATAGATAATGATAATAGAATGTTGCTAAAATTATATGTTGCCATGAAGCCGAATATTTGTTATTCTTTTTATATGGATGTTTGAAATACTTGTACACTACAGTGCACATCGGATTTTAGTGGAGTGATATACAGTGTCAACCACTGAATGTTTTCCAATGTTTTGCACAAGTGCATGTGAAAACTATTAGCTTTAGATATTATTCGTTTCTTGTTAGCCCTAATGCTAACTCTATTTTTTCACATGTACTTGTGCAAACCGTATTGGAAAGCATTCGATAGCCGAAAATAATGTATGCTATTACTTGTAATCTTTTGTTTTATTGGAAAAAGTTTACATTGTGTTAGATTTAACTAAAAATTAGCCAAAAATATTTACAAATTGTAGAATTGCCACTTCTTAATAATGATCTATCAGATAAATATAGAATATCTAATTGAAGAGTGGAAATTCATTCGTTTGAAAAAAAAATAGATAAAATTTAATTGATAGGGACGTCGATCGAAAACTAAAAATAAATTAAGTAACTTATGCCAAATTTCAAATTTTTACTCCTTTGGAAAAAAGTCAAAGTCGAAAGAAATAAAACGTCTATCAAAATGGCGACTAAAGCATACACTTTACAACCAACCTCACTTGGTACTACACTCGATCATTTCCAAAAGCCAAACTGACTATACAAAAAGTTTCACCGTTCGCTTGGGGTAGATTATCAATTGGTAAGTTGGAAAACGATTAAATTTAATTTAAACATTGTAACAAGGGTAAATTTCAAGAAAAAGTTCAATTGTTAGACAGAAACTCCCTTTCAAGCGCCGCCCCCATCATATTCCACTCCCCATCATCGACCTCGTCCGGCGGATCCATGCTACCCTGAGTGTCTTCCTGATCGTAATCCAACATGTCATCGACGCATTCGCCTCGTCTAAATTTCACGCTGGGCGATTCGTCTTCGCCCTCACTGTTGCTGTTAAAATCCTGGAAATCCTGGTCGTACGGCTGGAAGCATTTCTTTCTCTTGTATCCTCGTGGGTATTCGGCCGTGAGCGAGTCCTCACTACTACTGCTGCTCTCGGTCAACGCGTTTCTGGCGAGATCCGGGACGTTTTTGGCATCGGAACGGTCTTTTTTGGTCGCTTCGTCTTCACTGCTATCGCTTTCGTCATCTAGGATATCTTCCACCTGTTGAATTCGTCAACATTTATTTAAACAATAAAATATCCGTGTTAAGAATTGGGTATCTATTGGATTTTTCGTGGACTGTATGTCAAATAGATTTTTAACTGGGGATTGCAGGTAGAAAATGTGAAAATGTAAACCCAACCATTCACCCTACGAAATTAAGGAATTCATCCAACTTCTCAAAAGTGAAAACAAACCAAATAAAAAAGCTAAAAAGAAAAAATGAGCGCACGGTCTAGGGATCGAACCTGAAACTTCGATGCCTTTACCAATTAGGTCACTGCAACGTGAATGACACAAAAGCAATATGACCCTTTACAATGGCCTGGTAAGAAATGTCCTGGAATACTGGTCTATTATTTGGCAACCTACTTACACCTGTCATATTAATAGAATAATTAAAATGGTGACACGTAAATGCACTTTAAGCACCGATTCCATAGACATAACACATGTTATCAAACAAGGTTACTGCCTTATGCCATTCAGAGCTTGGAATGCGGAAAAAAAGTTTTGCTCATATTCCTGCAAAAATAATAGGTGGTTCAATCAAGTGTGGAGTACTACTTGTGTCTGCTCGATGTATACATCACTTTTGAACGTAAAAAGACACAGAACCAATTACGGACAAAGTGCGTATTAGGATCGTTTGTGCAAGAACTGTAATAAATTTTACAACTGCTAAACGTTTTAAAGTTTTACTCGTTTCGTTCGGTTTCTATAAGTACTACATGAATAAATTAATACATACTTATCTAAATAAATTAAATAAATAACTTAAATAAACTATCTGAAAATATACCCATAAAAATATAAATAGCAGAAAGTTACTGTCCTACTGTACAGTTCGTGAGCAAAAAGCATCATCTCGCAGTAAACAAATACATTTAGTTGAAACATATTTAGATAGACAAAGGTCAAAACTAGTGTTAATTTAGAACACCATCTTTATTTCGATATGATAAACTGAGGAAAAAATTAGTTGATATATCAGCCATGTTTTGTCCAAAATAGCACTTTTATGCGTGTGCCATTGCATTCTCATAAATTTCAAATCGATTGATCTTGAAAAATATAATATTTTTAGTTCCCGAGTTGAACCACATCAAAGGTAACAGTTGAACTAAGGTTGACTTATTGAAATTGTTTGAAAACAAGGATACATTACCGTTAGAGGTCACCTTTGAGATGAAATAAAATGGAGTTAAAATAATGATTGGTTTTAACTGAAAATAATAAATTTATCAGTTTTCAAGTTAGACCCCATAGATTTATAACCAAAACAGGTATGATTGTTTACAAAATTTGTGAAGCTAACATGACTTCATATTATAAGCACATGGCGTTCTTAACATTTTATTTCTGACAACAAAACAATGACAAGCACCGACATTTGTAAAAGAGTTGCAAGCCCATTTTATTCATAATTTAGCGGAATAAAATAACTTTTTGATGTATCTCTTACCGAAAAGCTAGTATATTAACAAAATAAATGAAAAAACATAGTTGGCCGAGGAGGTATATGGGTCCTTTTCAATAACTTTTTAATTTGGGTGATCTTAACGATTACACCTACATCTCTCAATATATTTAGCAAAATGTTTGCAAAGATTTATAGTTTGGTACCTGGCCGACTATGACAAAAACAAAAATTTACAAATAGTTTGTCTTATATATTTTTTTGTTTTTTAAACATACAATTTCATACCTCCGTCACGTGTCACGATTGCTATTTTCTTTCTATGTTTGTACCTTTGTCATTTAATATACATGCAATATATAATGTTTGTCGCTATTGTTTCATAATCTGCCATATTTTATCTGTCAATATAATGATAAAATGCAACAAAAAATCGACTATACATGTTACTAAATCTTGAATATTGGTTGTCATGCTGCGTGTACCCGATCTCCGTCACACCAACTTTAAGTTGAAAAAGTGACCATCAGGTGGCGGTATCTGCGAATAAAATAAATCTGATTTTGTTGCTGGGCCTCAGTGCATTCATGTCAAGCAGTAATTGTGAAGGCAGTAGTATTTTATTGTACGATTCTTCAATAAAACAGGTAAAATTTTGGCAGGTTTTTTTTTCTCTTCGGATTTCCGTCCCATAGGATATTTATTTTAAAACAGCAAATAGCGTTTTTATTTAAATATCTTTAAAAAGTATACCCTGGCCAATGTTTACATTTCTAACCTAATTGTTTAATATAGCAAATGCAAGAATTCAGAAAATCTATATTGAGTGAATCATATTACCGTCACGTCGGATATCCGTCACGCTGACATTAAAACGTGACGGAGATATGACGAATGGGACGGAAATATTAATTTATTTAAAAGGTTTCATGTCAAAAAATTAGAATTATATTGTCATATTTATTGTTTATCTGCTCAAAATGAATTTCAAACAGTGATCGAAAGTAAAAGATATTTTCTTTCATTTAAAATGGAGGAAAACTCTTCGGTATGCGTTTCCCTGAAAATTAGTTCAGATGATGTAACGCTAACAATTAGCCCAAAGAATGATAATGAAAGCGACAAATTAGTTTTATTAAAGAAAATGTTAAAAGACATGAAGGAGAGTGCGTTAGAACAAGTAAAAGATAAAAAGTTGAACAAAAATACCTTCAAAATTAAGTTAGGTACGTGACATCACTAACAAAGCAATATCCAAGTTAAAATCAGATAACTTAGCGAAAGCCAAATTAAAAGATTTTGAAGAAATATTGCCATCGACATCTAAAACCTTAGAATTTAATGTTGAAATTTTAAAAAATTAGTGTATTTTCTTGCGTATTTTTCTTTACTTTTTATATGTCCCACACATTATATCTCCGTCACTCTTTCATATTTCCGTCACCTCATGTTTTAGTGAAATTGTAATTCTACTAAGGCACTTGGAGTTAAAAATTTTCAATTTAACGTACTATTTTAGAGTTATTTAACTGTTTTATGCAATTTCTATAAGCTACTTTAGATATTTTTACTAAAAAAAAAACAACTTTTTTTTGATAAATCTGTAAATTTTTTCTCACTACATTTATTTAGATTGTAGTAGCACATTTTGTTGATGTATTTTTAAAAGATGATGGTACTTACTTTAGAAAAATATTACAACAATAATAATTTAAACGTTATCTAATTTTTTTTTGTAGTCTTGTATGTGTGATGGAAATCTTAAAATATAAGACATACATAGACAAATTTCTACAGAAAAAAAAAGTATATGAATATTTTCAATAACCAAGGCTCAAACCAAGTATTTCAAGCCTGTAACAATATAAAAAGGATGATATTAAACTGATAAATTAAGGTGAGATTTTCAAAATCACTTATAGTGCAAATTAAAAAGTTATTGAAAAGGACCCATATGGACCTAGATGGTGATTCTAAACAACTTTACTTTTGGTCTTATCTGCATCATAAAAGGCACTTTACTCTGAAGGAAAATAGGTTTTCTGAAAATTTCCAAGACATCCTAGAGTTCTCAAAACTGAAATTATTTCGAAAATTAGCCTTTAATAGAGCAGGGCAGATCCCTAAAAAATTAAAATTTAAATCGAGCACTTTGTACCTTTCCAAAATCGTTTCACACAATGTATATTCAGAAATCAAGTTGATTTAACTTCTGATCTACACATACAGTTTTTATACAGTGATATCCTGCCCCTAAATTGTCAAAGGCAACTGAAGAATTGAGACTTCTAAGGTATGAAAGCTTAAAAGAATAAAAAAAAATTGAATTTATGTGAAAGTGATGATGAAAAATAAAACGAATGATACTAAGAAATTTATCTTAACCATAATGAATTTGGTGAATAAACTTGCTAAACTTAATTTATTTACTCGCCTCTTTGTCCATATCAGCAATATCATCGCTGGAAAACGACATTAAAGGATTGATGGTATCCATAAACTTCCCGCTAGGTGTCCTTTTTCTCATTTCGGGCATCCCATG
This sequence comes from Psylliodes chrysocephalus, assembly GCA_927349885.1. Lineage (NCBI taxonomy): Eukaryota > Metazoa > Arthropoda > Insecta > Coleoptera > Chrysomelidae > Psylliodes > Psylliodes chrysocephalus. The sequence continues at coordinate 22,410,285 of OV651820.1, forward strand.
CTCTGGATAACTGATATTATGTTCTGGACTACTGCAATGAGGCGGGGGATGACGATTTTTTGATCCTTTGCTGTTCAATGGAAAAATCCTTTCATCCACGTGTTCCCATCGTTCAGCGCAACACCACAACCAATCGGGGGTAACGATTTTTAACTTCTTTTTTCTTCTACCTGAATTAACTTTCGCCGTACCTATTAAAATAATAAACTTCTAAGTAAGAAACCACAAGACGCACAAGATTTGTAAAATTTAATAATAAAATATCAAGTACCTGGCCTGACAGCCACCAAATGCGTCGTATCATCTTCGATATTCGGAGTGATATAAGCCCCGAGGCCCCTCGCCACCTGGAAGGCTTTGGATTGTTCCAACTTCACGTGTGTCGGTACTAATCCACTAAAAACTAAGTTGCACCCCATCAGTACGTTGCTGCGAACCTTCGGAATGACTTGTTTGAGATCCGGTACTTCTCCGGATTCCAAATGATCGTATTCATTATAGAATTCGTCATGGATTTGTTTTAGGATTTCTTCCAAGTATATCAAGTAATCGTCCGGATCGTCAATTTCTATTAGATCGTCTTCCGGCCTCTTTTGTTCCAGGGTACTATTTTTCTGGTCGATCGGAACTTTTTCGTTGACAGCTTCTGCGGAATTTTCTATTGGTTTTTCAATCTCCACTGGTTTTTCAATCTCCACTGGTTTTTCATTCTCCATTGGTTTTTCGATCTCCATTGGTTTTTCGATTTCCTTTGGTTTTTTGTTTTCCGTTGATTTTTTGGTTTCCGTTAAAGGTTTATCTTCGGATACTTCTTGGTTTTCATTGTTTGTGACTGGTAGTTCTTCGGAAATATTGGTTTTATCACTTTTATCGGAATTGCTGAGATCTTTTTCGATTTTCTGTAGAAATACATAAATTTATTGCCCAAACTTTTTTTAACTTTGTTTTAATTATTGAGGTGATAATTATTTAGTTTAAAAGTCATCTCCTTCATTGAACAGTTTAATTTTTATTGAATGGGTAAACCACAGCTCTCAGCAAGTCGAGATTTATCGGGTTAACATATAACATATAAGATGGGAAAATAATGAAGCAGTCAGCTATCATACTATTTTTAATTAATAAGAAAAAAAACAGTTAAAAATTGTAAAAGATATTTAAAATACATAGTATAATTAATCAACACAAATGTAATGAACTTCATAAATAATAATATACGATTATTGTTAAAAATCAAATATTCAGTATACAATCAAAATTAAGAAACTTCTTTACATTGCAAAAATCAATTTCGGTTAACTTTTTTTAGATGTGTATTCTTTATTGAATAGTTTTATTGACACATGATTTATTTAGTGGCCGAGATCAAAATTAACTGTGATAAGGTGAACATAAAGTTATGCCTGCCTAGTGTCGCAATTTCCTTAATTTCCTTAAAAAAACATGATAAATTGTGAATATGAAGGTTATTCCATATCTTAAATGTGGTATATACGTAAAAGAAAGGAAAAACTCAGTTTCGACCACAATGTTTTTTATTAGAAACAGAAACTGGGAGACGTATTCTAAAATTTATTAAAGACATTTAAATTATTAAACAAGAAAATTAACAATATTTTGGTAAATGATTAATTAACAATTTTTATTTTTGTTCATCAAAAAATATAGTAAGGAAACCACAAATGAGTAAAAAAAGTGAACAAACGAAGTTTGTAACTGGTTTGTTTGTTTTTTAATATGCCATTGTTAATAGCCATTTGTTAACTTTTTTAGTCCATTTGTGGTTTCCTTCAGCTCTTTACTAACTATATTTTTTTGTTCTTGATAAACAAAAATATAAATTGTTAATTAATTGTTTGCCATAATATTGTTAATTTTCATGTTTAATAATTTAAATGCCTTCATTAATTTAATAATATGTCTCCCGTTTGATTTTTTGTAATTTATATAAAACAATTTTTCAACTTCATTGTACAACATTCGTTAAACATACTTTTTCTAGTTTTTCTTACAGACCTGATGATGGTCACTGACCGAAATTAGTCGCTTTACGTTTCTAATAAAAACAATGTGTGGTTAAGTTTTTCCTCCCTTCATTCATGATAAACTGTAGCTAAGCGGTGTTTAAAAAAAAAACTATTAATTTAAAAATGTATTACATACATCTTCTTCATTATTATTTGTTCCGCTGTCTTCATTAAGGGTCTCTATTTTATCACCTTTGCCCTCTTCTTCGCCATCATTATTAAGTGTTTCCTTAACTTCCTTATCTGGTTTATCACTTTTTTGTTCTTCAGTAATTTCTACATCTTTAGTCTTACTGTTAATATTTGTTAAATCGAACCCTTTATCTAGCTTATCATTCTCGTGTTTATCTAAACCTGGAGGTGCATTTATGTCGCCTGTATGTTGGAAGAAATGGTAAGGTTTGACATGGATAAGGTTTGTTGCATGTGACCAAACATCTTCCCTATCATCTATGATGCATACCATGTTGTCTCCACATGGAAACAGTGCTCTGAAAATAGTTTAAATAGTATAACAAATTAGACCTAAATCGCTACTTGAAAGGTACCTTTACAGGTCCCACACTTAATACACCTGAGAGAATTGATGAAAGTCGTTTTAGTGATGCTTTCAAGTGGTAATTTAGTTCTATATTTTCCAAAAAGGATTGATATATGATGGCCAGATGTAATTTTACAAAAGGATGACAAATTCTGAATAAAATATATTATACGAGGATGGGATAAAAAGTTTCCGGCCTAACCTATAGTAGGCCCGATTTGCTTTCCTGTTCCAACATGTCTGTGCGTCAAGTAGTTTGTGTCCTGGGTATTTTAAAAGCTTATAAAGTGCGCCACTTTTAAAAGATGGAAAAAAACGAGATAAGAGCGGTGATAAAATAATTCCATATCAAAAGATTATCGCCGACGGAAATAAAAGCTGAACTAGATGCTACACTAGGGGAATCTGCTCCTTCATTTACCACAGTTAAAACCTGGGTAGCGGACTTTAAACGTGGTTGTACTAGCACTGATGATGCTCCGCGTTCTGGCAGGCCAAAAACGGCAATTTCTGAAGAAATGGTGCAAACCGTTCACAAACTAATTCTAAAAGATCGCAGATTAAAATTGGAAGAGGCTGTGGACATATCAAAAGAGCGAGTTCACTATATTTTGTGAAGTTTTAGGTATGAAAAGGCTATCCGCCCGATGGGTGCCGCGTTTGCTCACGTCAGATCAGAATCTCACGCGGCTAACCATTTCAGAGGAGAATTTGGCACTGTTTAGTCGTGATCCAGGGGACTTTTGCGTAGATTTATTACGGTTGATGAAACATGGGTTTATCATTATACCCCTGAAACTAAACAGAGTCCAAACAGTGGACGGCAAAGGACGAACCAGTTCCAAAGAAGGCAAAGGCAGTACCGCCTGCTGGAAAGGTCATGGCAACGGTCTTTTGGGATGCTAAAGGGATACTCCTAATAGATTATCTCGAAAAGGGAAGAACAATAAATTCCAAGTACTACAGCGACTTACTGGACCAGCTTAAGCAGAATATAAGCGAAAAACGCCCTGGTTTGGCAAAAAAGAAAATTCTGTTTCATCAGGACAATGCACCTTGCCACAAGTCCGTTCTTGTAATGGCTAAAATTCATCAGCTAGACTTTGAACTGTTAAACCATCCTCCGTATTCGCCAGACCTAACCCCGTCAGACCTAACCCCGTCAGACTTTTATTTGTTTCCACACCTAAAAAAATTTCTTAGTGGCAAAAATTTTTCCACGGATTTAGAAATAATTGCAGCCACAAACGCCTATTTTGACGAGTTGGATAAATCAAACTACAGTGACGGTATTAAATCGCTTGAACATCGTTGGGTCAAATGTATTACCCTGCAAGGGGACTATGTAGAAAAATAAATTCTTATTAAGTCACTATTGTGTTGCGTTCTATGTTAGGCCGGAAACTTTTCATCCCATCCTCGTAAATCCAATATAAAAAATAACACACACTCTAATAAATTAATATAACATTTGTCATAAAAATAAAAAGCAAGATATTCCTTTAAAAAATACCTATGAGATACCATTTTGTAAGTAAACTTATATTTTCTAATAAATAATTATATAATTCCTCGTCATTTTAAAATTGTACTTCACTAAAATTAAATCTTTTATGGACTTGATGGAAAAACTAATCATTTATTTTGTCCACTAAGCAGATATGAAAGAAAAAATTGGTCCGTAGCGTTATGTGCAGGAATAGCAAAACAAATAAGATAGTTTTAGAAGCTCTGAACAAAGTTCAATTTGTTTCAGTCCCTTGAAAAAATACGCCCCTTTTCTGTCCAATAAAAATTAAGAAAACTCTTCATTATTCTGACTGAGTTAAAACTTATTTCAACAATTAATTGGCTATCATTTCTTTATAAATATCACACAAATTCTATTGAAGACAAAATATTCGTCAAATTTAATTTTTGTATTTTAAATTTTTGAAAGATTGCTCCATTTATCAAAATATTTTGTACATTTGCAGTAAAATAATAAGGCGTGATCCATATCCGTTCTACAACGGGATGTTTTTAGGAACTGGTGGTGAATGAGGATATACATTTTGATTATGTATGCACTGCAGACCTAAATTTTAAGTAGCAATCACATGCAAATTTTTATTTTAAAGTGGAAAAGACGAAAAAGTTAGATGGAAAGAAAATCCAGCCGGTCATTTGAAATTTAATCCAAAAGCTGGATAAGTTCGGCATTATCCAGAGGTCTGGTCACCCTAATGATAAAACTTTGAAAACAATTAAATAGCAAAATAAGGAGAGTGTATTTATTGCTAACAGTTTCCAAAATTTGATCAACATTGTATAACTTTTTCGTAACTTTCAATTAAATCTTATCATATATTTTAATAGTTCTAAAAGTAGAATTATTATTGATAACATTATCTTAACACGTGTGTTATCTTTAGATAAACCGTTACTGATGTATAATTAAACCTGGCAATCAGAAAGAATAAAAGCGCATGTGTCGTAGCCAAATTGTAAAATCCTGCGTTTTATAAATGTCTTTTTGAAAAGCGAAATATTTGATGGAGCCCTAAATACATTTCTAAAAAAAAAAAAAAAAAAAAAAAAAAAAACTCCAGTCCCTCCCTTTTGTGACCATAGTACTGCTTTTTTTATTATGACTATTATTTTCTTCGCGGAGCCCTCACAAAGGCTTTGCGGAGCCCCAGGGCTCCGCGGAGCACACTTTGAGTACTGGTCTAGACATTTTACAAAAGGCTGCGAGATTGTCAAATTCTCGTTTAACATTCATTATTTTCCTATCTGGCTAATCGGATTGAAAAATGCCTAGGCGTTTTATAAAATGACGGTCAACATGGGGTCAGATTGTCAAATGTTTAAAATTATCTTTTGCTTGACATTCGGGCGGATGAAATGTTTTAGTCGTTTTATAAAATACGAATTTTACTTTAAAGTTAGGGCCATCAAAATTTTTATTTATGGCTTTAATGGAATTTAAACATAATATTATCAGGCGCGTGAGTTATTGTAAAGGTGGGTCAAATTGTAGTGGATAGTGCCGCAGGCAAAGCCTTCTCTGGTTCGCACTGGAATTTTTTTTGGAGTGTTGAGCACAAACTATTTTTTTTTTTTTTTTTTTTTTGACTTTGGCTAGTGAAAAAAAAATTATATATTAAAAATTTATACACCGAAACACAAGACAAAACCTAAACAACTTTTAGCGGATCCTTCTGTTAGGGTTTTTATTTTCACGGAACTATGATGCTGATACTTCGTAGGCCTAGGTGCTTTCGAGTACGTGTATTATCATAGATTCATTGGTCGGCCGTCGACAATTACTTGTCTCTTTTTAACTTCAAGGCGGGCGTATATGCTGTTATATCTCTGTCTAATTGCAATGTATTTTAGACATTAGTAATCTTGCCTCCATTGGTAAAAATTGGGGAATTTTTACACGAAAATGTTTTTTGTACTTTATTAAAGATAGTTTATTATTAAATATTGTTAGAAATACATTAGGTGGAGAAGCTGCGCCTGAATATTATAACCAATATTTTACATATTTTTTTAATAAAAAGAATAAATAAGAAAACTTAAATAAAACAACACTTGCTGAGTTTAAAAGAACCAATCATAGTCTTAGATAAGGCTGTATAATTTCTGTACTGTTTTTTAATCAAAATACAACTTCTATAGATAATTATTGATAAAGAAATGCGGTTTTGCTGGGTTGCCTATTAAAATATGGCTTTTTAATATCACTTAAAGGTATATTTCTGTTATTTATAGAAGAAAACTCTTTCAACTAGAGTTGTTTGTGATGATATTCTCTATAATTTTGGTAATCACGTAATTTCTCTAAAAAAACATGGACAGTAATGCAGAAATTTGAGGAAAAGTGCAGAATTTGATTTTTTCAGTTTTTTGTTGGCAATGAAGTCATGAAATATTGTTTTGAATAATTTTTATCTGTAACACATTTTAAAATGATGGGCCCCACTCAATAATTTGATAACGTTACAATATTATTTGCACTTTTCCTCAAATTTCTCAATTACAGCCCATTTTATAGATATAATTTAAATGATAAAAATTATAGAAAATAATATCACAAACAACTTTTATCGAAAGAATTTTCTTCTATAAACAATTATAACAGAAATATACCTTAAAGTATAAAAAAGTACTATAAAAGTACTTACGGCCTTATTTTGATAGGCAACCCAACGTATTTCTCTATAAATAATTATCTATAAAAATTGTATTTTGATATAAAAACAAATGAGTGCAGAAATCATACGGTCGGATCTTAAGACTAAAAACATGGACCACTGAAATGACATCTACTGTGGCATTTTCCCCATGCCTTGAAACCAAGACATTTGTTTGTACAGCATTGAACTTTATTAGGTTTTCACTGGCCTTCTTTAAACCCTTGTCTCCCAAATTAAAAAACCCTAAGTAATAACTTCTCTTAACGTAATAATGGTATTTCCTTGATTTAAGTTTGACATACCAACTGAGTTAAGTTGGTCCCTAAAAAATGTTGATTTAAAGTCCGTGTTCAGTGCCTATCTGGTATACTCCATTTCGTACATCAAAAATACTGAATAACACAGCTTTAGGGTCAAGCGGATAACAAGCAAATTTTAGAAATGCTATAGAAATATGCTCTCCCATCTGCAAATCTTTTTTTTGTGATTTGGACCATTTAGTTCTACAGGTTTTTTATCTATTTTGTATTGTGCTTATTACTTTTTCTTTACAGCAAAGATTACACTTTCCTCTAGTTCTATCACTTACTGCGAAATTACACATTGCACATTTAGTTTGTTCTTTATCATTTTCTGAATTTGAACAATTTTCATTTATACTGTCATGGGAATTCCTAAGCCGCCTCTGTCTAAGCAAGCGACCTTCAAGTCTGTGCCACCCGACTCATGCTCGAAACGACGGAATCTTCTAGGTATGCCGCTGACGCTTCGAGAAACTGCTAGAACGGGCGGTGCGTGCTGTTGAGTCAGAGATAAAATTTTCGGGAGCGTCTAGAGACTTCTCGTAGCAGAGTTGGACTTGGTATAAATACATATATGCTTTATTTAGTCAAAAAACAACTAATACATAGTCAATAATACACTTTCTCACTAAAAATAAATGTATACGTATAATAGGTTATTAATATAACTGTAGTCGTATAAAATAAAATACAATTAAACAACACATATAAAATATTAATATTAATAATGAATACTTCAATAACTAAATTAGCTACTTACATCTAACAAATATTGTTTTATTTTACATTTGAATTCATTAATTGATTCTATTTTCTTTAAATCTTCTGGCAAGTCATTAAATTGCTGTAAGCCTTTAAAAAAGATTGAATTTTGAGCATGACTGGTGTTGACGGTCCTAATATAAAAATCATTTCTAAGTCTTGTATTATGGGTGTGAATATGATGGTTATACGTAATTTTATGCTGGAGATAGTCAGGCCCGTAACCTATTTTTATTTTATATATAAAAATTAATGTCTGGTAAAGGAACATGTCTTTAATTGAGAGCCAGTTTAAAGATATCCGCATTTCTACAATAGGTGTCAATCTAGAACATGACAATAATATTCGCATAGCTCTATTCTGCAATTTTTGGAACCGATTTCTCTCATTTTGATTTAAGAGATATAATACTGTTGAGCAGTAAGTGAAGTGAGGTAGTATAAGAGAATTAAATAGAACAAGCCTTGACCACTTAGATAAATGATGTGAACATCTGTAAAGATAATTTATTTTAAATGAAATTGTTTTTATTAAATGGTTTGCGTGCTGTTTAAATTTAAGTTGTCGATCTATAATAACTCCGAGATATTTGTATTCATTTACCATATCAATTTCGGAAGGCCCAATCATTATTTTATGATCTTGTTCTACAAAGAGTTTATATTGCTGCTCATTGCCAATTATGATGAATTTGGTTTTTTTACAATTAATATTTAATAGATTAGCACAACACCATCTATAAACAACTTCTAAGCACTTATTAATCATTGTAACAATATCTATTATATTTAGAGAAGAATAATAAATGAACGCGTCATCTGCAAATAAGTGAAATAAACATTTAGTCTGAATGTCTGCAATGTCATTGATATAAATAAAAAAAAAACAAGGGACCTAGGACACTTCCTTGTGGTACACCTCGTTTTATTTCTAACTCCTCAGATACAAAGTTTTTAATTTTGACCTTTTGCCTTCTATTTGTTAAATAGTTTGAAATCCACTCCAATACTGTACCACTAAACCCTGCTCTTTCTAATTTCTTTAAGAGTCTATTCCTATCTACCGTTTCAAACGCCCTTTGAAGATCCAAAAAAACACCAACAGTAACATGTTTTTGATTAAGATTTCCTTTCAAATCATCCAGCACACATTGTACCGCAGTTTCGCATGAATGCTTACTGCGAAAACCCGATTGAAATTTGAAATCAACAATTTGTTCATAGACTACTTTTTCTAAAATTTTTTCAAAGCAGCTAAGCATATTTATTGGTCTGAAATCAGAAGCTTTATTAGATTTTGCAACTTTAGGAACTGGTACAATGGTGGAGACCTTGATATCATCTGGGACTTTACCAGATTCTAAAGAAGTATTGATAACATTTATCAAGGGTTTAGCAATATTGTCATAGGTATTTTTTATAAATGCCATGCCTATACCATCTGGACTGTTCAAATTGGGCATTGAGAAAATATTTTTTTAAGCTTACTAAAATCAATTAAAGTAAATTTGGAAAAGTTACTGATATTTTCCTGATTAATATTAATGGGGAAGTCTGGACCATTTTTATCAATTTTATCCATAATTTTATCAATACTCTCAATGTAGAAAGAATTCAAATTATCTGGTATATCTTCAACTCTATCTATGGTTTTCTGTTCAATTTCAATTTCTAAAAAATCCGTATTGGCCACATTATTTGGAACCAACGTTTTTAGTGTTTTCCACAATTCCGTTGTATTATTTTTATAGTCATCTATCTTATGCTCATAATATTTCCGTTTTTCATTTCGTATTACTCTAACAGCAAGATTTCTTCTCTCTTTATACATGTTTTTATTCTCCTCTGTTCTATTGCTCATAAAGTTCTTATAGCTTTTATCTCGGTCCTCCACTGCCTGCTTAACACTACTGTTCCACCACTCTTATATCTTGGGTAAATTGTAATTAATTTTTTAGGAGCTACTTCATTATATATATATTAAAAATTTCCTTATAGAAGCATTGATATTTTCTATTTATATCTGTTTCCCTAAAATTCCAAGTAACAGCTTCTAATTTCTGATTAATTGCAGAATAGTCTATATTTCGGCCCCTACTTTCAATTGTTTGTGTTATCATTTTAGATTTAACTTGTTTTACTTTAACAGATATATTACTTATTTTAGGTGTTTTTATCACATCAGCAATCAACATATCTGTATTTGTTATTACCCAGTCTAATAAAGATCCATCATTACTTGTTGGATGCGTTATTTCCCTAACTATATTTTTTAAGCTAAAACTAGTTATAAAATTTTTTAAGGATACACTATTTGATGAGTTGGAAAAATAATCTACGTTAAAATCGCCTGTTATAATTACACTAAATTTTTTATCACATACATTGTTTTCACACCAGGTTTCAAAAAAATTATAAAAATCAACATAATTACTGTTTGGGGATCTATATAGAGACTTATCGGCGGACAGTTAGTTTATAATAAAGTGTTGGACAGAAAAGTAATAAATAAATTAGAATTGTGAGTTAGTGCCTAAGTATTATATAAATTAATTAGTACATCATAAATTGTAAATAGTGTGTTTTATATAAATAAACTCTAAATAAATTAAACTATCGTCACAATACACTTGTTATCAGCCAAAATTAAATAGTTCATGTCGAAAATCGACAGTGTTTTACAAGACGATTGAAAATCCTTACCCGCCGGAATGTCAAACAGGAGACAACCTTTAACATTTGACAATCTGGTCGCCTAGTTAGATAGTAAAATAACGAAAGATAAACGAAAATTTGACAAATTGGCAGCTATTTATAAAACGACGCGTTTTGTAATCTGGCTATTACACATGCACGCCATTAGCAGAGAAAAATAAAATACTGCTATACATTAGGGTGTATCATTTTTAAGCAACTTTTTTTTTCAACTAAAAAACAGGCTAAAAACTTTCAGGAAGGTGAAAAAAGAAGCCTCTAAAAATTTGAGCTCTTAATATTATCATTTAGTGGTGCCTGTTCTTAACTTTCCATTTTCCATCTAAATAACATGGAAAATTTTTTTTTCTTTTTTCTTATTTTTGTAGCTTGATAGTTGAGCATTGTAAAAATAACAAAAATTATTTTGGTAGGAAATTGAACGCTCTACAAAAAGTTCTAATAACTTTTTTTCATAGCGTTAGCCGTTCTGAAGATATTCAAACTTAAAAGTTGAAAATGTATGAAATTATGACTTTTATTTTATTAAACCGGACTTTTTTATGTCTTAAAAATTATTTTTAAGAAAACATCATTATTTTCATATAGAAAGAATATAACGACACACAGAAGACAAAAATTCACCAGAAATATTTTTAAACAAAAGTATGAGTGACTTTGATTCAAAACAATCATTAAAACTTTTTGACAAATTTGATTTGCCGTACGACTTTCTGGATGCAGATGTCTTAATTTGGCCAGATAATGAAAGTTATCAAGAGAATTTGGAGTTTTTCGAAAAATTGAAAGTTGTCAATGACGTTGCAGGACATGGCGTCGCATTAGTAGAAGAATATAATAGATGCCTAACTAAAGATGAGGAACAATTTTAATATTACAAGTGGTAAAGGAGCACCGACGAAAATATCCAAATTGTAATAAAGATACTTCAACAAATATAGTTACATCATTTAATTCTGATAAGACATTAAAATATCTATTAGTTACAAAATTTTAGTATGCTAATTGTTAAAAAGTTTTTTTTAATCTATAAAATAATAATTTTACTGAACCTAATTCATAATTACTTTTGTTTAACAGTTAATCAAATAATATCTAAGATGTATTTTTTTTTATTTTAGCTTTCTAAAAATATTAGCGCACAAAAACCAGTTTTCAGATTAAAAATAATGTTTAAGACATAAAAAAAGTCATCAGTATTAGTTTAATAAAATAAAAGTCCTCATTTCATACATTTGCAACTTTAAGTTGGAATATCTTCAGAACGGCTCACTTTATGAAAAAAATTAATTAGAACTCTTTGTAGAGCGTTCAATTTCCTACCAAAATAATTTTTTACTTTATCTTTACAATGCTCAAATGTCAAGCTACAAAAATAAGAAAAAATCAAAAAAAAATGTTCCATGTTATTTAGTTGGAAAATGGAAAGTTAGGAACAGGCACTACTAAATGATAATATTAAGAGCTCAAATTTTTAGAGGCTTCTTTTTTTACCTCCCCGAAAGTTTTAAGCCTGTTTTTTAGTTGAAAAAAAAAATGTTGCTCAAAAATGAAACACCCTACTATACATGTTTCATTACCATTATGCATATAATAAAAAGAAAAATAAATTACCTAACCTGTACAACCTGGAGCCATCGATAGTGGTTTAAAAAAATATACATATAAAAACCTTAACAGAAATATTTGTGATATTAAAAGATGTATAGAGTTGTCCTGTGTGAGGATCGCACTCACCTTAAGATTAAGAAATTTACTGGGTGCCTACTGCGATACTGATGCAGTATATAATTGTATAATGCATATCTTTATTATATGTAAAATGGGTGTAAAATATAAAATAATAATGACAATCTTTCATAATAATAATAATGTCATAATAACCTGTAATGTCACCAGGTTCATTCAAGGTGAGCTTAACCATTTATCTGCTGCCACAAAGTTTAAATGTCACTACATGTACACTACAGAATTATTAATCTAAATCAAATAACTCAGATCACAAAAATACCACATAAAAAACAAGAAAAGCAAGACGGTGTAAAATTGCATATATATTAAAACAAAATTATTTAGAAAATTTCAAATTGTGTGAGAATTCTGGAGACCAAAACTGGAACATGATGAGTTTTCATTAATAAATTATGAAAATTATTTAATCCATTCTAAATTTAAATATTCAATACCTATTCAGTATATTTTTCAATCATGGATAACAACTCAACTGATGTAACAATCCCGGCTATGATCTTATAGAGAAATGACAGATCCATCAAGATTCTTCTTTTTACAAGGTTTATACATCTAGAATTGTGGAATAATAATTATATGTATCTGCTGGTAGACCAAGTTTAAAGACATCTTAGATATTTATTTTGGATATTTTCTATCCTTTTTAATAGTTGCTGTAAAATGAACACTATGCTGTACTCCAAAATGGACCGAACATATGCAATATAAGCTAGAGATTCTTATCAGCATGCCTAACATTTTCATTGCCCTATTAACTATTTGATTAATATGATTATTAAAGGAAAGATTAGAGAAAAATACAATTTCTAGGTCTTTGATTTCAGTAAGATGTTTAATTAAAGTATGGCTATCAAGACAAAAGTTTTGATATTTTTAGTAAAAGCAATGTAGTAACAGGATAAGATTATTAGAGGAAAATCATGCACCAAAGACATGAAAAGCTTTTTCAAGTTTATTATGATAATCACCACTGTTAATCTTAATTACCTACTATATTCAAAAACAGATCCAATATCATTAATGAATAAATTAAAATATAAATGAGCTATGTGGGCCCCTTGTAGTATAAAATATCAATCAGAATTATTAGGAATAATGAAAATATTAAAAATATCGAGAGAGTCTATCTTGCAACTTTTCTAAAGCTCTTCAAATACTCAGTATTAGTAAACATAGTGTTCTAGGTTTAATCCCTGGTCAATGCAATTATTTTCTTTAATTCTTATCTTTTCCTTTGTTTTTTTTTACTTTAAGGATATAGGGGTGTATTTTTCATAATTTTCTAGGAGGAATTAGGCATTTTATATATGTTCAAATTTCCAAAATTGAAAAATAACAATGATAAGTTTAAAAACCACACTATCAACATCTCCTTTCAAATCGAGATGCAATAAAATAAATGCAATCTGGATGGCTACAGCTCGAATAAACAAATGCAAATGTAGTGGGAGCAAATGTGTCCGATGTAAACAAACAAACACTAAAGAGGTAAAAAATGCATCAGGTGTGGATATTCACACTTAGCAAATATAGTGTATAAATCATTTCTTTTGTTTTGCAAATACAAAAAAAAATTAAGAAATATTAATGGAAAATTCTAAAAAATATAAAAGCAATATATAGTTGAAGGGTCTAGAAATGTGCATATTCACACAACTCTGCACTGACATCTAGAATTTGAATTTTGTAATTATCACTACTGAAAGGTATTATTGAGATTAAACATAATGATCATATTACTTGAAAAACTTCAGAACCTTTTTTTTATTTTTATGGGATTTTCAATCGATGTAAAAATTGGTAAATAGATGATTAAAAGTAAAATAGTTATTTCAATATGCTCATTCCCTGGTTCCAAATAATTAAATATAACCTGGCAACTATATGTACCGATTCCAACTGTCAGAACTAGCAGGAACAGGAATGGTGTGGACAGGCACATTTCCAGACCCTTCAACTACAAGATTACCAAAGTATCACTAAATACAAACAATAAAACTTACTTCAAATTTGCCTTTTTACTGGTTGGATCGAAACATTCATCTCTAGATAAAATCCTATTTGAAAAAAAATTCTGATCAGCATCTAAAAACATAGCTATGGTATGAGCATAATTCCTTGCTCCAAAAGTACAAATGTGCAGCTCATAATAATCATGAATATTGTTTAAAAATCTGTGCGTTCCAGGCCTTAATCTTGTGTGATACCAGGGTGAGTTGGGTCCATGTAATTGAAAATGATACACATCCTTAATGTTTGGAGGTATATTATCATTGGTCGTGTGGATTAACGTTTGATCCAGATCCACCAGAAGAACCAATTTTCTATCTTTGAGCAGACGTTCATTATCAGCTTTTCCTAATTTTAGTGCTAGTTCTTCACTGACCTTCAGGTCGGGTATGGCATGAATCATTGGAACTGAAGCAGTACTTACACTGTCGTTTTTTCTTAAATCTGCCCCACACTCTGCACACATATCGTTCATTATTGTAGGATGAGAACATGCTTTAAGTTCTACTAAGATCTCACTAAAAACAAAACTCGGACTAAATAAAAAAACTGAAAAAATATATTCGTTAATTTTTATATTATACGAGTTAAATTATGATTATCAATAGAACTGCTCCTGGATTTGTCCATATTGTTTTCATTTTCAAAATGTATAGCAAAAACTCACTTCGCGCCAAAATTTAAAATTTTTGAATATATTTACCCCGGTTGGACAACCTGACCCTCCTTTACCAAAATCAGATGCACAGTTCCCGCTTGTGTTGATTTTAGTTTGCGTTCTTCCTTTTTACCTCCCTCAGAACTATAAATTAATAGCGGATAACCAATTGAGACCACTGTACCTATCTTTACTTTCAATTTAACAACTTTTATAGGTTTTGTTTGTGGTTGGAATACGCTCACGGTTCTTTCCGCCATCTTAGCTGTCTAATTCGACTTGACACGTTGTCATCTGTCAAAATGAAATTTAAATTTAAGCATTTTCTCACGATGTACGATAATTTTATGACGTTTATACAAAATTTTGACTGCTGATCTTTACGTTTTGGGGTCCCCGAACCCGTTTTGACCATTTCTGCGATGATGTTTAACTGTATCCACGATAACTCAAAAACGGATAGAGAAAAAACACCAAATTTTAAATTTAAGCTTTAATTCATTCTTACGGCGAGAAAATTAGATTTTGGGCATAGTCTGAGCATCTTGAGGGGTACTTTATACAGGGATTTTTTCTAATTTATCATATACGTGTTATTTATGATTATAGAAGAAAATTCTTTCAATAAGGATTATTTGTTAGGTCATTCTCTACAATTTTTACTTTCCTGTCTGTACACAGAAGGAAAGTATAGGAATCATGATTTTTTTCGACGGATTTTTACGTTTTGGGGTCCCCTGAATCCGTTTTGACTATTTTTGGGATCATGTCTGTGTGTATCCACCATAACTCATGAACCGATACAAAGAAAAACACCAAATTTGAAACTTAAGCTTTATTCCGGCGTCCAATGAAATGATTAGATTTTGGGCAGAGTCGTAACATCTGGGGGGTACCTTATAGGTGGTCAATTTTTAATATTTTATGGAATCTATCTGTTATTTACGTTTGGAGAAGAAAATTATTCAAATAAAAGTTACTTACAATATTATTATCAATATTTTTTGTTCTATACAAAATTTTCCAAAAATGGTCCGTATTCGAGAAATTTAACAAAATGTAAAAAAAATAATTTTTTTTAAAAATTGTTCAAATAAAAGTTGTTTGTAATATAATTCTCTAGAGTTTTTATCCTATACATAATTTCTCTAAAATGGACTGTATTCGAGATATTTGATAAAATGTGTAAATTTCGAATTTTGAAGAAAACTCAAAAACGGATAAAGAAAAAAAACATTAAATTTTAAACTTAAGTTTTATTTCGACCTGACGTGAAATGATTAGATTTTGGACAAAGTCGGAACATCTGGGGGGGTACTTTATGGGAGGCTTTTATGGAGTATATCTGTTATTTATATTTGGAGAAGAAAATTGTTTAAATAAAAGTTACTTCTAATATTATTATCTATAATTTTTGCTTTGTCAAATTTTCCTGAAATGGCCCGTATTCGAGAAATTTGACAAAATGTGCAAAATTCCGATTTTTAAGAAAATTGTGGAACTAAAAGTTGTTTACAATTTTTGTTTATCCATGATTTTTTTTTAAATGGAATAATTGGAGGGAAAGTGCTTAATTTAAATTTTTCAGTATTTTCGTTTTCAATGAATATCTATAGAAAAATGTTTCAGATGTATGTGGAAAATGTATATATTTAGTTTTTCCTCTAAACATTTATAGAGGTGCTGCAATAGGTTGTACAAAATAACTAGAAAAAGTCTATAACTAGATAGGAAAGTCATGTGTTGGACACATCAGATTTTTGTCCTATACAAGATCTAAAATGGACACTGTAGTGGAGAAATTTGACGAAGCATAAAATTTAAATTTTTCATTATTTTTGTCGACAATGAAGATATGAAAAAACGTTTTCAATATTATCGTTAATTCATATTCTAAATACTTTCTAATTAGATGGGCCGTACTCAGTATTTTTGATAATTTTACAGGAAAGTCATGTTGGACTTGGACACATATTTTTAGCATTCTAGCCTCGTTCGGAACAAATCCTGAACCGATTCAGGACTACTAATTCATACTTGAGATCACGCCAGATTCATTATCAATTATGAATTTTTATTGTGAACGGAATTTCTATTACATCTCAGTATTCAACGTATCAACTCAGAACCAATAACGAAAGGAATCAGTTTTACCGCGAACACAAAATTGAAACCAAGAGTTTAATTTTAACTACTGCAAGACTGCGCAATTATTAATTCAGAATCAGTTCAGGACACTTACCGCGAACGCAGGGCCGACAAGAGGAGGGCAGCCGGGAATAATTCCCGAGGCCCGGGCTCAAACGGGAGCCCGGCAACTGTGGCAAGGATTTTTTTTTACTTTCAGAAGTTCGACACAAAAGGGGGGAAGTTTTTGCTTGAAGACTTTTTTGTTTTTTTTAGAGATTCAGTAAAAAGGAGGATAAGTTTTTGTTCGAAGATCTTTATTTTTTTGTTTTTTAGAGAAATTCAAGTAGAGGACGCTTGAAGGCCTTTTTTTTAAGTAAAGAGAAGAAATTTTTGCTTGAAGACCTTTTTTTTTATTTTGTTATAAAATTGTCACGGGGCCCGATCTGGAGAATTCTCCTGGGGCCCGACCTGGCTCTCAGCGGCCCTGCGCGAACGAAGAACAGTCATTATATTTTTACATAAGATGACATTTCCAAATTGAATGAAACAAATATGTATATTGGAAATAACTTGTATTTGATAAGAAGCTTACACAAAAAGAAATATTAATTCTTATTTCATAGTAGCATTTCAATATCGTAACATAATTTCACTAGAAACACACCTTAAAACACGGATTGACCAGACATGTATTAATTGTTAACCAAATAAAATAATAATCTTTAAATATATATTTATATTATATCATAAAAACAATAAAAATAATTACTGAATCTGATCGCTAAATATAAATGTACAACACTTCCATATAATCACAAGACTTCTATGCCAATATTGGGTATAAACGTTTACCATACTGACTTACCCTGCATAATTCACAAACCGCTCAATAATAGCTGGAATAGTTAGATCAATAACAACTAAGTTACATTTTTTTTTTAGTCCTAAAGATATTCGCATGTCACAAGTTTAATTTTAAATAGTTAATTTTGACAGTTATGAATAAATGATTCAACTTTTATATTTTAAAATACGTGACAGTGAAAAACATCATCAGTCAACTGTTAAGAACTATCACTAGTGTTAAAAATTAAAGGACAACTATGTTTTATTACAAAACCGATTAAATTTATGTATTAATTCATTTAAAATATGCATGGAAATATAAAAAAAATTAAGACATACCAATACCACTACATTAATTTGACATTTTTGATCTACAACCTAAAGGGTAAATCGTAGACTCAATATTGGCATACTTTATTACCCAGTTCTCGTTTGGCTTGAAATATTTTAAAATCCTAAAACTATGTTTCCATATACAAAATGTTTCCTTATCTGAGAGAAGATCTATAAAAGACTCCAAACTAAAAAACCGAGTAACAAAATTTCAGTGCTTAACCATATATCCATAAAATAGGCTTACAATATAAGTAGAAGCCTTTTAGATAGTTGTACCTCCTAAGTATCTAGCAACATCCTGAGCCTTGAGAACCGCCCGCCCCTCCAGAACCCGGCAGTGATGGATTGGTGGGGGAATGTTGTGGCCCTATTTTGATGCCATTGGCCTGGAAATCAACAAAACATTTTGTTATAGCAAGCAGTACATATAACTCAAGTATTTTCAGGATTAATCTGAGGGGTTGTACTAATATTTAAGTTACGAAAGGACATAGAAAAAAACTTAAAAACAAGAATAAATTATTAATTAAGAAAACTAACCTCGTTGTTGATGTCAAAAACGCCTTCTTGTATTTTCTCGTAGATTTCTTTGGCAGTATTGATAAAAGCTTCCTCCACATTGGCTGCGGTTTTCGCGGAAGTTTCCATAAAGACTAGACCGTGTTCGCGGGCAAAAGCTTCACCTTCCTCTTTCTTCACTTCCCTTCTACTCTCCAGATCACTAAACAGTTAAAAAAAAGTTAATTTTATAAAATGAAACACTTTAGTGAAATAGGTAACCATAACTTACAAAAAAAAATATTATAAGTATGCAATTGGAAAGGAAAAATATGCAAGGTACTCCAAAAACTCAAGACGAAATAACTTTTTTTTAATGACGCACGCTGTTTCTTTCTAACTTTTACTCAATAAACCTCTTGGACCACATTTTGTGTTATTAATACAATTTATGTAATAATCCAGATGACATGAAATCCCAAAATCTGTAAGTTCTTTCAAGAACTCTAAGCAACATAATTATTTTAAACATTATAAGATATTACATTTTTTAATAAAAATGTTGTTTGTATTGTATATTCTTTAATGTGTAATGCCATATTTTATACCCGATTGTAATTTATATTCAACATGAGTTGGATCTTTGTATTTTATTTATCTTAATTTTTACATTTTATTTTAAACAAAAACTACCATTATAATCGAGCCGCTTTTAAGGTTAGGTAAGAGAAGCTTTAGCTAGATCTCACCTATTGTACTAATATTATTTTTTCCCACAATAAAGTGAATTGCAACTTTTTTCTTACATTGATAGTGCTTAAATTAACAAAACTATCACAATTTGGAGACATGTAAAGGAAGTTTATATTTATATTTATAAAACTATTATTATTGGAATGATTAATAATTTTAAGAATTATTCTGACATTATTTTTGGTGTTTCTAATTTTTATACAGTAGTAAGTGCTCTGTACTTTTTTTAAATAAAAACTTTAATAACAATGAATTTAAATGTAAAATAAATAACAAAAATCATAATTCTTGTAATACAGAACAAACAATACTTAGAATTATTTCATACTTACACAAACAAGAAATATTAATCATCAAATCCTTATCGTCTAATAATATTAAAAAGTATTGTTTATAAATAGATGAATATTTAATCTAATATCCAGACATATTTGATCAGAAAAAAAAAACAAAATAAACAAATTCTGAAATTGTCTTAATAATTATATTTATTATTTTTTGATTTTTTAAAGATAAAGATGATCAAAATATTATTGGGAAAATATTATAAACATATTTCACATTTTCATATTTTAATGATTATTAAAATGAAAACAAACCTTTTATTTCCAATCAACATAATAACCATATTTGAGTTTGAATGTTGCCTGGCATCATCCAACCATGTAGTCAGATGGTTGAAAGTTTCTCTTCTGGTTATGTCATAAACTAATAAAGCACCTGCACATCAAGAAATTACTTTAAAAAGTATCTGCACTTCCTTACAAATATGACATTGAACCGTGCATGATAGCTTTTTGTTTTTTAAGTAACAAATAAATAATTACTATTTTACAATTTTTCTTAACAGATGTAATTAATATTACATTATTAATGGTAATTATATAAATAGTATTATCAATTTATAACTTAAGTGTTTGTGAAACCTTACATAAACATACATAAAATTAATGTTCAAAGAAGTAAAAATAATGAAAAAGTATAACAAATTTAGAAATTGTCAAAATGTTGGAAAACCAGCAACTCATAAGATTTATATTCCATTATTTTTACTTCACATATCACTACTATTTTTTATAGTTCATACAATAAAAATAAATTGAGTAATTTAGATAAAGGCAATAAGTATCCCTAATATTTTTAGCTGTAGTGAAAGCATTTGAGCATATCTCCCAACCCATTATTCTTCTAGTGTGTAAGAAACAAACTGATGTGAAAACTGTACAAATTATGGAAGCGTATTGGGGCCAATATGATTTAACATCTACACTTTGTTCCCACTTGACTGAAGAAAAGAAATATAAGCGACCATATATTGAAATGCTACATTTTTAAAGATTTCACACATTGTACTTTGAGTAAAAGTGAAATATCAAAAATAAAAGCAGATCCAAATATTATTCTTTTTCTTGACTCTATTGGGATTACCCTAATAATAAATTATAATAATAATGTCAATGTTTTTGAACCTAAAATGAAATCATAAAAAATACAAAACAGTCATTTTTCTATACTAATTCATATACTAATTGCATTACATACATTTGTTAAATAAGTATTTTTTTTAAGAAATTTGTATTTCTTGTTGTTAGAATGGTTTTATTTTATTTAATTTACATATAAGTAACTTCTAACCTTGATTAAAAATTAGCAAACTGGTTTCTTTTCTACCTCCTATTACTCATTACCTAAATTATTTATAAAAAAATATTGTTACCTGCTGCCCCTCTATAGTAGGATCTGGTGATCGACCTAAAAGCTTCCTGTCCTGCAGTATCCCATATCTGCAATTTGATTTGTTTGCTATCAATTGTTATCATTCGAGCCCCAAATTCAACACCTATAGTTAGATCGTGAACAGGTTGAAATCTCTTATCAGTAAACTGGAGTAATAGGCATGATTTCCCGACTCCTAAAAAAGACGAAAATACGCACTAAATAAAAAAGTTAAAACGAGGATATTTGATGAATTCTTTGTTAGAAGATTATGGTTTATCATTAAAAATGAACGAGTTAACATCGATTTTTATATATGATAAAATATATGATTTGTGTTACCTGTATCTCCAATGATTATGTATTTGAATAAATAAGCATAAGACATCTTTAGTTATCTAAAAAAACTACGATTATTTACGTTTTTCCTAATCACAAAATAACTACACAAATTGGTGACAGCTGTCTGGTTTGGAGAGGAGGGAAGTCAGTTTGCGCAATGCGACCGCGCAAAAACGCCTCCGCTCCCGCTATTGGATTGGTCGATAATTTGACTTCGATAAAGGTTGGTGCGCAATAATTCCTAATAATCCCTACTTATTAGGCAACATTCATTACAAACTAAATAGCTTTTTATTTTAATTTTATTATTAAAATAAAAATAGGATACCCTTTTAAATACTAGCAAGCGAATCGAAATGAAATAAAAAGAATTTTATATAGTATCTGTATCTACATCCATTACCTAATCTATGACGTACGGGCCGATTTCACCGTTGTATTAAATTACTAAACAAAGATTAAAATTACATTTTTACATTAACAATGTCATTTTAGTCTTCGTTTATTAGTAATTTACTTAGGGCCGATTCCACCGTTGCGTTAAACGGAGAATAAACTTCGTTTAACACAACGGTGGAATCGGTCCTTAATAACATAGTAGAGCATGATGTCACATCACAGCTTTATTATAGCTAGATGAAGAATTAAAAAGGATAAATAATGGAGAGACAATGAATGATGGTTACAAAAAAGGAAGTGGAGGATAGGAGGAAAAATAACAAGCCTTCTATTTTATACATTCAAAAAAAAACTGAATTTTGGCAACACTGTACGATGCAACACTGCACACTGCACCGGCCGGCACCTGCCTGCACGATCGAAGCAAAACCAAACAAATGAACAAGATTCTGTGTTTCTTCATTTTTAATTTTCATTCTCCAATAATTGATTTTTGAATGAAGTTGTAACATAGTTGTAAATATTAAAGAGACTATAAAAATAACTGATTTTAATTTTTGAGTGCCTAAAAACTGTCGCCGATATGATAGACACGATAGAAACGGAAATAGATGGTTCCTTACTGGAAGGGGTAATATAATATTATATAAAATTAAAATAGAAAATAAATGCATACATTTTTAGGGTGGTCAAGTTTTGAGAGTAGCTTTGACTTTAAGCGCTGTAAAAAAGATACCTGTACGTATAAAAAACATTAGGGGTGGTAGAGCCAAACCTGGCTTGATGGAACAACACTTAAAAGGTATTAAAACAATTAAGTAATTAATTCAGTTATATATCTAAAATAAATCTCCTTAGGTGTTGAATTGCTCAGAGATTTATGTTTTGCCAGAACAAAAGGGATTAGTTTCGGATCAAGAGAAGTAGAATTTATACCAGAGGATCTTAGAGGAGGTCATTATAGAGTACAAATTAAAACTGCAGGAAGTATAAGCCTTTTGCTACAGGTAGCTCTGCCTTGTACTATCTTTGCAAATGCTCCAACTACACTTGACCTAAAGGGTGGCACTAATGCAGAAATGGCCCCACAAATAGACTATACAACAGAAGTTTTTAAGTAGGTATTTATAACTACTAATGTTCAGATAGAAGTGCTAAGCAACAAATCCAATGCCAAAATTAGTGTTCTTGAAAAACGCCAGGGAGCCAAACAAAAACAAACCATTCTATCATTAGAGATTTGCAGAAAGTGTGATTTGATTAACTCGATCACTTAGATTAGTAATCTTTTCATTTAAAAACTCAATTCTTATTGGGTTAGTTGTGTTTGTAAAGTAATTTGATTAATTCAATTTTTACCATATGCTCTGATCTTACTTACCCTCCTTGCTAGCGAAGTAATTGGATTACTAAATACGTCTGTCAAGATCAAGATACATTATGAGCTTATATTTTGTCTGATAGTGATCTGCGAGGTAGTTGTGTATAAAATTTAGGCATAGAACTTAAAAAAAATAGCACTAAAACAAAATTAGAAATGTGAGAACATGCTATGATATAAATTTTTAAATTCTGTAACCTTTATGCATTCAGGAACATTTGAATAACTACCTGTTTACCAAGTTAATTTGATATCAGCAGACACTTATCTAACCTAAGGTAATAGTTTCCGTAAATGCCTATTGATAATAATAATTGACATTCCTAGTAATATTTTGAGTTTATTTTAATTATAGACAGATTTATTTATTAATTAGGAACCCCTAATATACATATAAAATATAAATTACAAAGCATAAAAAAACATATAAAAATTTTCTATAATTAATTGGCAAGTATTATTTAAATAGGAATTAAAAATTTTAAATACAACACAATAAAACTATTCAACAGTATTAACTAAAAAAAAATACAACAAAACTATTATTATTATTATCAGCCACCTCTATCTGTTATTAATCAAAAATGCGTTTAAAAAACATTGAGAGAATATGAATTTTTACATCTATAGGTAAGTTATACTTCTTGTAGAAATACCCTTAGTCACTAAACAAAAGAATGGAATGTTTTATTTATTAAATGCAAGGGAATCACTGATTGGATACAAGTCATGTTTTTGTTATTTTATGATCTCTATAGATGAACTTACAGTACAAAGCATTCAGCATTATTAGGCGTTCTAATACATGTGAGGTATAAAATTAATTATATTAAATTCCGTTGAATGAAGAAAAGGTTTAAGTCACTGATTTGTTTTGAGTTTTTCTCAAAACTAACATCACTTGACTTGTAGGCCCTTTCTGCAATCAGTGCATTCTTATTTCTTATAATTTACAGTACATATCCAAAAATGTTATATTTTGTTCATAGGCCTGTATCAAGTGTATTTTGGCAAATCCACTGAAAATTGTGTTAATACTTTTTTTTGGTTGAAGAGGTGTAAAAACTATAATAATAATAATAAGAATAATCCTTTATTACAAATTAATAAATATACTTAAAAAAGAGTAATAAATTTACAGCTGAGTAGTTGCTATCTGGACCAATACATTTCAAAAGATATAAGAATAGATGATTAAAAACAAACTCATATTAAACTAGTACAATTAAAAAAGAATATTAGGATCACAAGTTAGTTAATAAAGTACCCTAAAAATATTTTAATTTATAGCTGAAGTTCTTTAGTTACAGTTAAAAATTGTAATTTCTTGTATTTTCACCAACATGTTTCCGACTCCACATTTGGGTTTTCCTTAAAGGGTAAATTGATCTTTTTAAATTTCTAGTGATTCTGCGACTACTTCTATAAATGCCTTTACATCAGCTTCTTTTTGAAATATGAAATTACATTTAAAATTCATTCTTTACATTTAAGGGTGACTGAATTCATTAATTTATTTTAAAATAATATTGATGGATTCCCACTTTAAACATTCACTGTTTGGTTCTTATTAACAGGCCTTTTAGTGATATCTACACCTTTGAAAATGAGATGATTGCTTCTTATTTGCAAAACAGACAAAGTGTATATTACAGAAATAAACTTAGTAAACCTTTATTAATGAAAAGAGGTGTTCCACAAGGATCCGTACTAGGCAATCTATTATTTTTAATATATATCAATGATTTTCCATTATATATGAATTCAAATAATGCCGAATTACTAACTACCATGTATGCAGATGATACCAATTTCTCATATCACTGCAATAACACATCTGACATAGTTATCAAATACTCTAAGTTTATGACTGAAGCTAAACAATGGTTTGATAGCAACGAATTATTTTTAAATCACAATAAAACTGAAACATGTATCTTCAGGTTGAACCAAACTACTAGTAAAACAATGAACACTAAATCTCTCGGTATATATTTTGACACACAACTTACATGGAACTATCAAATAAATAAATTATGCAACAAGTTGGCAAAATTCACGTTTGCTCTACGTAGAATATCAAATATAGTTAATACAGAAGCAGCAATAACTACTTATTATGGCTTATTCCATTCCAACTTGGGGAAATGCTAGCTTCACTTCACTACAAAGACTTTTTATATGGCAAAAATCAGCAGTTTGCTCTATTCTGCGGGTAAATTATTATGAACCATGCCGACCACTATTTAAGCAACTTAGCATAATGACCCTGTTTTCGCAAATAGTATTTGAAAACTTGCTAGCCATAAAAAATAATTTGGGAAACTTCACATGTCACTCAGACAATCATACATAGGATACCAGAGGGAAAAATCAGCTAATCCAAACGAGAACTAGAATAAACAAGTCCCGAACAATAGGCATTTCATTCTATAATGCACTTCTGCCCCACATCCGTAATCTATCAAGAAAAAAGTTTAAACATCAAATTAAAAATCTGATGTGTCCAACACATGACTTTCCTATCTAGTTATTACAGGCTTTTTCCGTTTATTGTGTATTGCAGCATCTCTATAAATGTTTAGAGGATAAACTAAATATACACATTGTCCACATACATCTACCGCGAAACAATTTTCTATAGATATTCATTGAAAATGAAAATACTGAAAAATTTAAATTTAGAACTTTTCCTACAATTTTTCCATTACGGTCCATTTATAAAAAATCATGTATGAACAAATATTATAGAGATCGATATCGCAAACAACTTTTATTTCAACAATTTTCATAAAAATCAGAATTTTGCACATTTTGTCAAATTTCTCGAATACGGACCATTTCAGGAAATTTTTACATAAAACAAAAATTATAGATAATAATATTAGAAGTAACTTTTATTTGAACAATTTTTTTCTCCAAACATAAATAACAGATATATTCCATAAAATATAAAAATGGCCTCCCATAAAGTACCCCCCCCAGATGTTCCGACTTTGTCCAAAATCTAATCATTTCACGTCAGGCCGAAATAAAACTTAAGTTTAAAATTTATTGATTTTTTCTTTATCCGTTTTTGAGTTTTCTTCAAATTTCGAAATTTACACATTTTCTCAAATATCTCGAATACGGTCCATTTTAGAGAAATTATCTATGGAATAAAAATTATAGAGAATTATAATACAAACAACTTTTGTTTGAACAATTTTTATAAAAAAAAATATTTTTTTACATTTTGTCAAATTTCTCGAATACGGACCATTTTAGGAAAATTTTGTATATAACAAAAATTATAGATAATAAAATAAAAAGTAACTTTTATTTAAAGAATTTTCTTCCCCAAATGTAAATAACAGATATATTCCATAAAATATAAAAATGACCACCTATAAAGTACCCCCCCAGATGTTCCGACTCTGCCCAAAATCTAATCAGCTCATTAGACGCTAGAACAAAGCTTAAGTTTGAAATTTGGTGTTTTTCTGTGTATCGGTTCATGAGTTATGCGTTATACAGACACACACACACACACAGACATCATCGCGAAAATAGTCAAAACGGATTCAGGGGACCTCAAAACGTAAAAATCCGTCGAAAACTCGAGGTCGAAAAAAATCATGATTCCTATACTTTCCTTATATCTGTATAGGTACAGATAGGAAAGTAAAAAGATTACTGTCTATACACTGAGCATCATAAGTCTTACCCCCCAAGTAACTCGTTACTGGAGTCTTGTTAGGAAAATCGCCGAGACACGTCGATTTTTGATTTCTACAATGTACATTTTTGTATGAATAGTTTGCCCTTAAATTCATCCCTTAGTGGAGGGGAGCAACCCTTTCGAAAAATTTAAATGGCATGGGGTGGTGAGTGATAGCTCATTTGAAAGGGGGTTTTATTCTCTATTTAACCGTGTAAAAAATTTTGAAATTTGCTTCATTTCGTGTTGATTTATTAAAGTTTAAAAATAACAAAACATCACAAATAGGAAAGCAACTAAACTAACAGTGACCTTATCTAATGGCAAAAAGTCTTACTTCACGTCTGAACCAAAACCGATATCATGCAGGGCCGAATTTTAATTCTAAGGATGAGTGCGCGAGAGTAGTCGAGAATTATTGAAGCAAATTTCAAATTTTTTTGCACGGTTGAATAGATAATAAAACCCCCTTTCAAATGAGCTATCACTCATCACCTCAAGCTATTTAAATTTTTCGAAAGGGTTGCTCCCCTCCAGTAAGGGATAAAATTAAGGGTAAACTATTCATATAAAAATGTACATTGTAGAAATGAAAAATCGACGTGTCTCGGCGATTTTCCTAACAAGACTCCAGTAACGAGTTAGATAGGAGGGGTAAGACTTATGATGCTCACTGTATAACACTAACGATGATTTTGTAAGAGTGAAACATGTCACCCAATATTTTTAATATTGTATATTTTTATATTTTTTTTATTACTATTACCAACCATGATATTTTAAAATCCTATTTTTTTTTTAATTTTATAGTAATATGCTGTATGTTAATGTATTGTGATGTTTGTTTACTTTAAAACAACAGTTTATTTATTAAGAATTTATTTAAACACTTATTTTATAACACAACTATTCTAATTTATATATACTTTGAATGTCTTTAAACTGATCACTATTTATATTCACCACTGTCTATCTACTAATTACTATTTATCTTCACGGTCCATATATAACTGATTCTCGTTGACCCTGGAATGTTCGCGAAAGTGTCTCCACCATAGTCGTCCCATAGGTTTGGTCTTAAGGGGTTTAATTATGTATAATAATCGGACAAGTTGAGCCTCAAAGGCCAAATAAGACAGAGAGGGACTTGTAGGGTTAGAGCATGACTGAATAATGAAATGGCTCACATAACAGTATGTAAAATGTGATTTATGTGTACTGATGACTATGTAAACATGTTTATATATGTATTACTGAAAATAAAATATTTCTATTTGTTTTCTGTAGCAATTGTAAGATTGTATTAATATTTAAATTGAATAAATTATCTTTTTTAATTTTAATTATGGAGGAATTTAGTTTATTAAAATTAATCAATGGGGGAGAGAAATCTATAAATATTTTTGTAGTAGCTCTGGTTAAGAACTTATTCCAAATGGATTTTATAGCGGATTTTTGACTAATATAAGTAGCACCTCTGTAGAGGTAATGTTTTCTTAGTTTCTTAAAGTATCTTTACAAAAATGAAAACCTTGCCTTATAATGTTCTTTTAGCGAACATGAGATTATGAGAGCACGGAAGACAAATTTGCAGAGCACATTCTATTTACCTGATCCGCCTTGGAAACAGCTAGGTTCCAGATCTTTGGCTTTACCCAACTTAACTATATACGTATTTTTCATTAAATTATATTGTCTTTTCATGACAATTCCCCATTTCTTATATTTTTTATTTATAATTAATTTGGTAATTTTCAGGCCATTGTTCGAAAAATTCGGAGCCACTTTTGATTTTGATTTAATGAAAAGAGGTTATTTTCCAAAAGGTGGCGGTGAAGTAGTAGTCACCGTCAATCCTGTGGAGAGTTTAAAACCTGTCGATTTAACAGACCAAGGCAAAGTAACGTCCATTTACGGTTGGGCCTTTGCCGCCGGAACCTTGCCAATAAAATTGGCTCACCAATTGGCCTATGGTGCAACTGAAGAGTTAAAGAAATTCGATAAAGTTGAAATCGAGAGATATAAGGAGGATAGGAATATCGCTCCTGATAATTGCGCTGGGATTATGTAAGTATTTGACAAACTTGTATGCTAATGAATATTTTAGAATGGTATTTCAGATTGCTGAGGAGAAATTTCTTTTTTTTTATTTCTGAAATTGATATTTACATATATAAATAATAGATATTACTCTTAGATTTTTTTCAATTCATATAAATATAAAATATCTATAGACTGGTTTGATGCATACTGTTGCATTGTGTGACAAAATGTAACAACAAAAAAGTGCTTTGTATCAAATTAAATTGTTTAAATTCAACAGATACTTCTCCGAAAAAAAAAAAATACATTTATATTTGTACCCAGAGACTTGGAGAGAATGTGGAAAAATTATTTTCAGGCAGTTGAGTGTTTTAAAAACATCTAAAAATAGTGTGTAGATTATAACCACAGAATACTTACAACTGGCAATTAATACAAACACAGCGTTCATGAGAGTGTACCCAATTATTATGAAATCTCCTTTTCTCTTGAGTGAGAAAAAAGGAGGGGCCGATTTTCTTTGTTCAATATTTGAATGGAACAGATTAACCCTTTCGCGGCGGGAGTTTTTTTGAGTGACTGGCCCGACAAACGGGGACTTTTTGTGCTTGCGCTTTCGTGCGTCTCCCGGTTAGTGGGCATGCAAATGTGCGCATTATTGCGTTTCCCGGGTTTTTGAATGTGATATTGAAAGTAATAAAAAATAATCAAATAAACAAGACAAAACATTTTATTGGACAATAAGAAACTTAAATAAGAGAATTGTTAAAATAAAAAAAAAAAAAAAATTTACAACCAATATGCCTTTTTTGTGTGGTACATTTGAAAACAGGGAATAACACATAATTCCACACCACACATTTGGCAGAAATAAGTCGTTTCTTTTCTCTGTTTTTTCTTTGAACAAACTACGCATCTTTTTCTTGTTTGTTTATTGTTTTCATTTTTTTCCAGTTAATCGCAAAGGTGGATTTGCGTTCATACTTGAGGCTCGCGGTTTGTCAACATGATATTTTTGAAAGATTTCTCTTACCAAAGAAAGCTGGAAATCTGCTACTGATATGTTGGTGCCAGACTTCATATATACGGCATGTGCATTTAGTAGCGACATATCAAGAAGGTGAAAAAATACCTTTTTGTACCACTTAATACTTTTTCGTACAGATGCAATGGAACTTTATAACATGTCGGTACGATCTACAGCTCCCATGTTATTATTGTAATCGATTATCACTTTTGGTTTTAACATGTATTCATTTGTGCGATAGTTTTTTTTCTGTAGGAGCAATCTTTGACGTATGAAAGGTAGACAACATACGTACCTCACGCTTATCTTGCCACTTACGTGCTAGTAGATTGGTTGAATTGTAGCTTTCTATTTCACCACGTTTTAATTTGTTTATCAATGCTGGCATGTTTTTTCTATTTTGTTTTACTGTACCACATGCATTTGTCTTGTATTTATTGAATAAAGGAGGTTATATAAATTAGGGCTAGTATACCAATTATCAGTATACAGTGTATGCCCAGTATCTAGATATTTTTCCATAAGTGTGACGACAATATTTCCTGAAATATCTACATCTTCTTGTACTTCTTTGATATCCTATCCTGCACCACAATACATGATAAAGTTCAATATGTAACCAGTTTCGCAGTCACAAAGAACAAACAATTTAACACCAAATCTATGTCTTTTACTGGGTATAAACTGTTTAAATGAGAGCCTCCCTTTGAAGAGCATAAGACTTTCGTCAATGCACAAATTTTCATATGGATAGAATACATTATTGTATGCCTTTTGTAAATGATTCAGAACCAGTCTTATTTTATATAATTTATCGTCTTTAGTTTTGTCGTCACTGTTGTTATCCACAAAATGTAGATTTTGTAAAATCAATTTATACTGATCCCTTCTAAAAACTTGTCCAAACACTGGTGTGGATAATAATAAATCTGTCGACCAGTAATCTATTAACTTCAGCTTCTTTATTTGGGCCATCAGAAGCGAAATTGCAATAAAACAGTACATTTCCTCTTTTGTGACATCGCTCCATTTTTTTGAATGAGAAGACTTCGTGTCCATGTTGCATGTTAAATAAATTTGTTTGTTCAGTAATTTTTACCACAATATCTTCAGAAAAGAAATATTCGAAACAGTCTAGTATTTTAAAACTATCAACTTTATCTGAGCAACCTGAGTTCAACATATTGAATGGGTGTTTATTTGGAGGTTTATTTGGTACTGAAACTACATCCGTTTTTTTCCAAAGTGCATTAGACTTGATTTTTTTTATGGATTTTCCTGAATATTAAAATATGTTAACTCATTTATGACAACAAAATTTATAAACATATTTGTAGGCCTTTTTATAAATTTATAATATTACCTTTTCGACTGGCATCTTTAGATCCACAAGCAACAGCTAATTTTTTATTTGGAATATTTTCCTTATCAATCTCATCATCACTTGATTCTTCTTCAGAGAATCGGTTTCCATATTATCGCTGTGAATATTTTGTAAATAGTCGCTACCATCTGAGTCACTTCCTGGATCAAAATCATATTTTTCATGCTCATCGTCATCAGATTCTAATAAAAGCCTATCAATTTCTGCTTCAGTCAACGGTCTTTTATGTCTACTACTCATTTTATTTTACTTATTTTTCTTTTAGAAAACTTAATAGGAATGTATTCCCTCACACGTTCGCGAAACAACTGCTAATACAACACTATTTAGCGTACCGCAGCTTTCTACTACAGACAAGTTATAACTTGTTGATCACCTCATAAGAATATTATGTATTCGTGCATTTCCCGTGTTTAAGTGGTCCTCACAGCCATTGAAAAAAATGCATCTCCCATATATATAGCGTTCGAGTATTTGCGCATTTTTGCGGCTCCCGACGCGAAAGGGTTAAATATGAAGAAACAATCTTACACTATTGCCACAGGCCAAAACAATATTTAAAAGTTTAATACCTGACTTTCTTTCCCAATTTTAACTACCTAGAGTGTTTCTTTTGTCATGTTTTTATACATTTTCAATTACCATGGCGTTTTTTTTATCTCCTTTTGAACTTTTTTTAGTCTAGTGGCAGAAACGGACACGAAATGCTATCTTGGAGCATCAGCTCTAGGTACCAAGAATGAAGATCCAGAAGAGACGGGCAGGAAGGCAGCAAAAGAACTAGTCGCAGTTATAGAGGAAGGTTCTTGCGTTGACAAATATAGCCAAGACCAAATGATTGTATTGATGGCTTTGGCTAAAGGGCAATCTCGCGTACGGGTAGGAGAGATCACGTTACATACAAAGACTGCGATATTTATTGCAGAGAAAATGCTTAAAGACGTAAGTAAAATCTTTTTGTGTGTATTTTTTGAAAAGGTTACATTGAGGATAAAACAATTTTGAGCAGATCGCAATATTTTTTTCTGTGAGAAGCATTTTTGTTTTTTTTTTTGCTCAGCTACTGGGTGACAATTGTCTGGTCCCACTGTCACCCGGTGTATATCCATTTAATTATTACCAGACAAAATATTTTTAGCAATCTGACTTGCCCCATCCATTAAGAGGAAATGACAAACATTCAAAAAGTTTTTATTTTTGATCCAAACAATAGTAGATATTTAGATTTGGCAACATCACCTATTCCATCTATTTATATTTTAACCCCCCTTAGAATTGACAACCAGCGTTATTTTTAAATTAATTTTTTTGAGATTAAATTAAAAATCCAGGATGAAAGTATAGGAATCATCATTTTTTTTTAGACTTGAGTTTTCAACGAATTTTTATGTTTTGGGGTCCCCTGAATCCATTTTGACCATTTTCGCGATGATATATCCTTTAATGAGTTTATTAGATTTTGGGTATAGTCAGAGCATCTGGGGGTACTTTATAAGGGGTCGTTTTTCTACTTTAGGTATGGCTCAACAAATTAATTAAATTATAAACTATTTCTGACGAATTATTTGTAAACATCATTAAGTGAATTTCTCCTCTGTTCTACTTGCCCTTGCACTTTCTGGCTTTGCGGTTATGCTTCATGTTGCCATATCCAAATATTTTCTTTATCAAAAATGCTGTGTCAACACTTATCTATAAAATAAGATACTAATTTTATATAATAAAGCTTCAAAACCAAGCCACGTTTTGTGCAATATGGTAGAGGTGAACTAACCTCTTAATGTTGATTTTCTGTTTCAGGTCAAATTCGAAATCATTCCCAGTGGTACAACAAACATCATTCAATGCACAGGTTCTTAAATACTCAGGTTTTATTTTATAACAATGAACTTATACACTTAAAAAATAACATTTTCTTAAATAAAATAGTATAAAACATTAGTTTGTCTATAATTGAAATATATTCTATACAGTTTTTAAAAAAATATATGTAAACTTAAGTAATGTTCTAAGGTTCTATATTTACAATTAACGCTGTTTCGGAAGGTCTATTTTCAAATGGAGCCATTTAGTTTGCAGAGGACTATTCGGTATCGGAAAATGTTGGGCTCTGATTAACCATTTTGAATAATAAAACAATTTTCTTTTTCTTAAATTCCATATACACAAAAATATAAATTATTCTAGTTTTTCAAATGTACAGGCTTTAATTACTTTTTATTTGGCATACATATTTAGATTGAAGTAAATATAATAAGTATTCCCCTTCGTTTCAATAACAAAAATAATTTTGCATATTAAATGCATGTATGAGACATAAACTACCAATTCCGAATATCAATGTATTTGTTATGCTATGAGATGTCGGGATAGTCTAAATTCTTGTCTCAAGACGCCGTCAAAGATAGCTTCCGGTTCTATCACTCTAACTTCGGGATGTTGCTTTTTGATCCTCTGGAATTTCGATTTTTGGTCCGCCGTTGCGATTATTATAAAACTATTCAGTTCAGATTTGGTTGGCTGCTTTGTTACGATTTTTGCACCACTCGCTTCAATAG
This sequence comes from Psylliodes chrysocephalus, assembly GCA_927349885.1. Taxonomy (NCBI): domain Eukaryota; kingdom Metazoa; phylum Arthropoda; class Insecta; order Coleoptera; family Chrysomelidae; genus Psylliodes; species Psylliodes chrysocephalus. The sequence continues at coordinate 22,444,352 of OV651820.1, forward strand.
CACCTGTTAAATAAACTTTAGATCATAATTGTTTTTTGCATTCTCGGAATACCTACCGAGATCATGTTATATCCATTGATTTGAATATAAAAAATGGACGAAGAAAGAGTATCTCTTGTAAAATTCTAAATATTCTACGGCGTAGTGCTTTCTTGTCAGAGGTTAAGAACATAACAATATACCATAAACAAGTTAAAATAATTGAATCATTTATTTCAGAAAGGGACTAACATTTTCGGCATTTTTGGGGTTTTCAGCTCGTTGCATTATTTTAAGGTAAATGCAACTTTTAGTGCACAGGTACATTGAAATGTATTGAAATTAACTTTTATGATGTCTATGTTAATGCTTAAAACTAAATCAGGCTGACTAAACGCACCTTTATCAAGTGACATAGTTGGTCCCTTCCGCAAATAAATGGCTACTAGCGCCACCGAGGTTTATTTCAGCATCAACGCCATCAGCTGTCAAGTAGAATTAACCTATAAAAATTATATTGTAATAATATTGTTGGGTCAAACCGTATATTTAAAGTGTTCTCTAAGAAAATAAAGAATTATAAGTGATACCGACGATACCCAGTCTGAAAAGTCAGTAAAAGAAACAAAGAGGGGTTAGAAATGACGAAAATTATAAAAGGAATGTTATCAATAGGTTCAGGGGAAGGCTTACGTAAATTACAAGGAAAATGCTATGGATGCAAGAAAGCTTAGAGACTGATGCCGGTAAGTTTGCAATCAGCAAATTTTTTTGGTAATTATGTACTTACCATTCTTTTTTTTTTTAGTTGTCCAATGAAATGCTTTGAAAAATTGAACGCTGATATAAAATATGCGATTTTTACTCGCTTTCGTGCAATTAACACTAAGGATGATCAGGACATATATTTGCAAGGTCTTTTAGAAGTAGTTAACATTAAAAGAAAATCTCAACCACAAAATCCAGAGAACTCAAAGGGAAAACTTCCTTACATCATTATGTCCCAGTGATGGTAAACGAAATTGTCAAAAGAAATTTCTTAGTTTGTTTAGTATTGGCATCAAAAGGTTGAAGCGTTTAAAAGGTCTTCTAAAACAAAACATAACTCCTATGACAAGAGGGGACAAAATATAAAAGGCAATGCTATTTCAGGAGAGAACAATGTACTAATTCGCCAGCATATTGGATCATTCCCTGTTAAGGAAACTCATTACAGCAATAAAACCTATCTATATCTTGATGTTAAACTTAATATGAACATTATATTTGATATGTTCAAAGTAAAATATCCAACAACCAAAAGTCGATATTATTCTTACTTTGTGAAATATTTTCACTTTGGCCGTCCACAAGTAGACACTTGTTGCAAGTGTAAACAACTGGACCTCAAAATAAAAAGTCCTTCGCTAGGAGATGCAGCTAAAAGAGCAGCAGCTGCCGAACTTGCAGTACATAAAAGAGCAAAAAGTTTTATTTGTCGTTGAAGGAATCTACTGATGAGTGCAAGATTCGTGATGACCTGGTCGTAATAACATTTGACTACATGCAGAATGTTCATTTACCTGAAGTTCCAGTCCAGGATTTATTTTATCTAACACAACTAACAGTCAGTATTTTTGGTATACACAACTGTAAGACTGGCAAGTCATTCTTTTATATTTACCATGAAGGTGTTGTTAATAAGGGACCAAACGAGGTATGCTCGTTCCTGTGGGACTATATTCAATGTGAAATTTCAGAAAATGTCCAGGAATTACGTCTTTATAGTGATAATTGTCCTGGGCGAAACAAAAATCATACCATGATACGCGTGTGTGCAGCATTAGTTGAAACTAATAGATTTAAAAAAGTGGAACAATTTTTTCCGATCAGAGGGCATTCCTTCTTGCCTAATGACCGAGACTTTGGTGTCATTAAACGACGTTTAAAGCGATCTGATCGTATATTTTCTGTTCACGAATACACTGAAATAATAATAGCTTCAAGTGGGCAGAAAAAATTTACTGTCATGGAAGTTTTAGATTTCAAGAAATGGTGGCCCAAATTTTATAAAAAATGTTGTCTCTGGAAACTTCAAACAAAAAAATCCCCAGGGCACAAAAGCAACCCTTTTTTGTATCGCAATTTTGCCATTTTCGTTGTAACTCGGAATCTCCTGGATATGGCATGTGCTCAGAATTGTATGGAGGTCTGACGAACCATACATTTAAGATCCATATGCCAAGAAATGTCGAAAGAGTTCCGGTTAGAATGCTTGAAAAAAAACCACATCAAGAGAAAGTTCCAATATTGGAAACAAAAATAACGGATATCGGTAAAGCGATGTCATACGTTCCAGAGGAATATCACCCATTCTATCAAGAAATTTTGGAATGGCCTACAAAAGTTTCCAAAAAGAAAGCGATTGCATTACAAGCTTAATACAAATTATGTTACAGTTTTCAATAAATCTTTATGTTTAAACATTATTATTGTTTTTATTGGGGTAATTCTTAGAAAAACAATTCACTGTTTAATATTTCAGTGATAACGCCAAGTTGATTCCTTAAAAAATATATTTTCCATTTATTTGAGAAAAGTACTAACTGCATTTTTTTGTAATCCAATTTTTTCGTTCATTATCAAAAAAAATACCTGTTTTATAATAATAATAATAATAATAAATCGTCTTTATTCACCATAACAAAAAACAAAGAAAGAATAAATTTTTTTTTCTACCTAAATATAAAAATAATAAGGTGAATAGGCGGAGTGTCAGCATAGGCTGTTTTTCAACTCAACCTCAGTAAAGATCCAAGAAAATATCAAGAACCAAAGAGCAGATCCGAGATGGACAGAGATTATTGTTTTTATTAGAACCGTCCTAAACCGACAATCAAGCCTTTTAACCTTTTTTTAAAATTAATTAGAGTGTACGATCCAAATTCTTTAGGCAGTGTATTGTATAATTTAGCTGCGGTGTAAGAGAAACTTCGCTGTCCAATGGATGAACTAAATTTGGGAATTACTAACATACTCTTATTCCGAGTTCCGTAATTATTACTGAAATGTGTGAATTTATTAAATAGATATTTCGGTTTTTGATATTTAAGAATTTTGTGAGTTATATTCAGAATATGCAAAGAATGTAATTTTTTGATAAGCAGCCATTTTGATTCTTTGAATTTCTGTGAAATATGGTCAAATTTGCGTATACCGTAAGCGAACCTAATACACGAATTTTGAATTTTTTGAAGACGATTTAAATCCCTTTGAAGAAGAGCTGGTCCAAATACCGTATCGCAGTATGATAACTTTGACATAATGAGTGATTCACACATTTTTAATTTAAGTTTAGGTGAAAGTATATCCCTATTAGGATACAGTTGTCTTAACACGTTGTATGAGCTTTGACACAGTTGAGAAATATGTTTTGTGAATCTAAGTTCAGAATCAATCCACAGCCCCAAGTTTTTATGATCATAAACAAGTGGAATGGGGTCATGACCTATGCTAAGTTTAAAATTATTAGTTAGAAGATTTCTAGCTTTATTGGGCCCAAATAGCATAAAGACAGATTTTTTTGAGTTTAATTTGAGATTATGTGCTGACGATATATCATATAATTTTTTTAAATTTAGATTTATGATGTATTGAGCTTGTAAAGAATTTCCTTGGTTAAAAGACAAGTAGAGTTGCGAATCATCGGCGTAATGATGAATATGACAATTTTCTACAAATTGATGAAAATCTGAAATGTAAAGTGAGAAAAGTAGTGGTCCTAAAATGGAACCTTGTGGAACACCATACTTAACCGGAAGGGATCTCGACACAGCTTCGTCCAGGACAATTTTCTGGGTGCGGTTTTCAAGATAACTTTTTAAAAGTTTAACGGCCCGTGCAGAAAATCCAAAATAGGAAAGTTTTTTTATTAGAAGTTGATGATCAAGTGTGTCAAAGGCCTTGCTGTAGTCAAGCAGCACTAGGCAAGTAACATTTCCTTTATCAATTGAATTATATATATACTCAGTTACGTCTAGAAGCGCAGTAGTAGTGCTGTGACTAGAACGAAAACCCGATTGCGTAGCCGGTAAGATGTGTTCTTCCATAAACTTGTTCATTTGTTCTTTTAAGATCATCTCTAATACTTTTGATAGAGTAGGCAGTATGCTAATTGGCCTAAGATCTGAGTGGGTAGTGGGATTGTTACATTTTGGTAATGGAATAACAGAGGCTCTCTTCCATTGCTCCGGGAACTGACTACTGGAGATACATGTGTTAAATATGAACGTTAAATGTTCTAATAAGAATTCGTCTACCAGGTGAATTAGTCTCAATGAAATATTATCTGAACCTACAGCGTTGCTTTTAATTTTGTAAAGATGTTTTCTCACTTGAGATGATGTAACGGGGAAAAATTGAAAAGTATTATCACTAGACTGGTTCTGATATCGATCAAGAAGATAAAGTTGGGGGTGAGTTTTTTGTGTGTGAGTAATGTTGGTGAAGTGAGAATTTATACTATCTGTATCCTTTAAATTATCAGGAAAAGAGGCAGTTGGTTTTCTCAAGATATCAAGAGATCTAAGAGCATTCCAAGTAGATTTAGAATTTTTTTGCAGAAGTACAAAGTCTAAGTATGCTCTCATTTCACGACGAATTGCAGATGTGGTGTAATTTCTGAGTTCTTTGTAGTAATTCCAGTGCACAATGGATTGAATGGATTTAAATTTTTTGTAAGCTTTATCTCTAAGCTTCATGATTTCTTTGATGTTGTATGTTAGCCAGGGCGAAGGAGATTTGCTTACTCTTTTGGTTACAATTGGAGCATGATAATCAAACAATTTAATTATGGTCATATTTAAAAAGTTTACCATTTCTTCAACATTTTCCATGGCATATATGTTGTCCAGGGTCAAAAGATGTAGATCGTGATTAAAAGCATTTAAATCGAAGTTAGAAAAATTTCTATATGTCACATATTTTGGCCTGCAGTCTTTTTTTAAAGAATCGATACTACATGAAATTGAGAAGTGATCTGAAATGCCGTGAATATCATAGACATGAATGTTAGAAATAAGATGTGGTTCACTTACAATTAAAAGATCAAGAAGAGTAGAGCATGTTCTGGAGATACGAGTAGGCTTATCAATAAGTTGCTTTAAATTAAACAACTCAAGAAATTCATTAAGTAGTGTAAAAGGTCTATTTACGCACAAACAGTCAATATTAAGATCACCAGCTGGTATAAACAAATCACTAGTAGGAAGAAGATTTGATACGGAATCTTGTAGTTCTTGTAGACACTGTAAGATACTAGCTTTTGGTGGTCGATATACAACACCAAAAATATAAGTCTTATTGTCATAAATCACAGATATCCAAAATTGTTCTAAAAAATGGCTAATGTTTGAAAATAATATTTTATGATTAATTTTTTATGTTTAACATAAAAAACATCTAAGCAACTCTATCTTGACCTAATTATGTCAAAAAAATAGCATCACATTTTATTAAACTACAAATAAGTTTTTACTCATTTTCTCAAAAGTAACAAAATGTTAGTAAATACTTTTTGGAATAAATGATTCAATTTAATTATGGTATCAACATATTTTAATTTTTTTTACAATGACCCACAATAATTTTTTGTTATAACGAGAATCGAATACATTCATGTATAATATATTTTATCGCCAGCTCTTAATAGAGCAATGCATTACCATAGCGATTTTCGAAAGAAACACATTATCTTAATGTAAAAATCAAACACTTTACCTGTGGCTAATATTTATCAACAAAGCGATAACTGTATATCATTAAACAGAGATCGTTTGTCAGATCCAACAGTAAGTTTTGTCATGAATTATTTATAGAAACCAATGAAAGACATTCAAAGCATGTCACCTGAAATTCAGAGTAAGTCGTTAAGGAACGTCTTGAAATACAATCACCATTATGATATATTCATAGAGAGTAATGCAAGAAAGACGGAATTAAAAAATATAGTGAAAACCATTTCAGCAAAAAATGACATTGACATTAGTAAATATAAAAAACTTACGGCTTTTTGAAAACAAAAAGTAATCATAAAATGTAATTAGTTATAGTTATATCTCTATTTTTTAAATATTAAATTTTTTGAACTCGCCTGTAACATATCTGTAAGGCAGGGAGGGCGGGTTGCTCCACTGCACTAAGGTTTTATAAGGCCCATTGTGCTTCCTTCACGGGCATATAAAACCTGCCTTTGAACTTGTCAGAACCTGGTGGCTATCGCTCAGAGGCATCTACAGACAGTCATCTTCTCAGCTCGTCAAAGTAATGCAGGTTATTAACTCATCACAAATCTGCTGGTTGTTGCTGGAGAGGTGTCTATAAGTAGCCAGCATCTTAGGTAAAAGTTCTATAGGTTAATAACGTCGCCGAAGTGTCTCTAGATACTCAATTTTTGGGAAATGGCCATTTGGTGGGCTTCTACCACTCCGATGGTAAATGCCCAGGTGAAGCCATAGGGCAATCGCCAGTTACTTGCTCGGCTCATAATCTCAGACTAATTCGATAAAGAATTTTCTGATTTTGTAAATTTATTTTTATTTATTCAAATAGATACACTACAGAAAGACACAAGTCTCACTATATTATCTCGGAAAGAAAAACTGCTACAAAGCGTAGCAACTTGCTAACTAATAAATACATTATTGTTGACAAAAGACCAGTCTTTACATTTTTTTTTTTTTTCTAATTAAAGAACCCTTTAATTTTTCTTTCTGGTTTGCATATTTCTGTTACTAACTTTAATAAGTTTTAATTTATGATTATTAAAAATTGAATTGATAATAATCAATTCAATATTTCAATAGAATAGAAAAATATGTTGTTCTAAAGATACGACTTATGAAATACCGATCGATAACCAACTAATATAAAAAATAACAAATGATTGTCATAAGCCTTATATATGTCAACAATTTACCCGCGACCACACATGATTCCGGTAAATCAGGATTACTAGCTGTCCATTTATTATATATTCAAATCAATGGCTACACTGAAGAATACTGTTAGTCAAACTCACCTTTTAACACGTCTAAGGCGTTGGTGACCATTAGTTGAAAAATATAACCTTCCAAAAGTTTATTATCACCGGCTTTTATGAGGGATTCCCGCAGTGAAAAGTCCCATTTCTTTTCCGCGGCTTTATCAACTAATAAGTAATCCCAAGGATCTATAAAAATACAAATAAACGTTTTAAAAAAGTAAACCGCGTCGATCTGAAAATTTCATTAGATCTAATATATGTACCTAAAAAATCGTTATGTTGCTTCGAAGACCTAATCCATTCTGGAGAACAAATTGGTTTTCCTTGGGCTACGGCAGTTAATAATTTTTGGGATCTCTTTATACTTTGTGTAACCAGCACAGTACAAGAATCGACTGTATCCACAATACTACCACCTACAAACAAAATAAAAATAGTAAACAAAAAAGAACAGAATAATGAACTTTTTCCTACCTAAATGTTTGATAAATGATTCCAATTGTGGACTATCCAACATAGTAAATACTACTTTCGGTTTCTGTTTTCTTTTTGATCTCTGAAATTAGGTAATTTGATTAATTACAAAAAAAAAAAACAATAATTCAAGCAACAACTTATAACGTCCTGTATATGTGGCGTTATAGATAAAGTCCGTTTCATTAATTAATAAAATAATGTCCCCTGTTATTTTTAGTTTATATCAATAACAATGTTGATGTCAAGGGCCAATGTGACATTCACCTGTTTGCTGATAATGCCCTTATATATTTTTCTTGCAAGTAACCAGATAACTTAGTAAGAGTTGTTAATGAAACTCTGAAAAATGTTTATAAATGGTGTTGCAATAATTTGTTCAAAATCAACACAAATAAAACAAAATGTATGCTGATAAGCAATAACTATGACTATGTGCAATTTGTTTAAAAACAATATAACATCACAATTAGAGGAAATTCAATACAAATAGTAGAAAATTTCAAATGAATGACAAACAGATGAAATTCACAGACCATGCCAACTGTCATCAAAAGTATTGCATTTAAGTTAAATTTCCCATATAACAAGAGTTATCCGTTCTATAAGTTATCGAATAGAGATCTTGCCATTTTGGTGAGATATGTATTTGATAAGTATTATATGCCAGTTAGCATTGACATTTCTAATTAATATATTACTGTTTTTAAAATATCAGCAAAAGAATAAATAAACCTAAAAAATACTATTTAAGCTCCTCGGATTCTTCCTATGAATAAATATTAGATTTTCTACACGTTGTTCGCCAATTTTGCGTTAGAAATGATCCTTTTGAAGAATATAGTGACAACGAATTTAGATCGTTTTAGATTTACCAAAAATATATCGTCGGCTTACTTTCAAAACCTCCGCTTTTACTGTTTAAGAGGTTTTGATACAGATTTAAAATATTATTTAACATCCTGCAACGACTTAGAAGGTTTCAATATCGTCCAATGGATGTCGCTACAATCAAATTAAACCTTAGAAGAAAGTAAACCAACGATAATAGTTGAACTAATTAGGGAGAATTTTTCTCTTTCACACCAACGGTATTTTTTTATTTTCAATTACATCTGTAATCAATGACCATCACAAATAACAGATATTTATCGATATCTGTAAAGTTTCTGGAACTTTTAGAAAATTCGCCTACCATTTTTTGATATATTAAAATGATAACAAGACATTACATTATCAAAGTCCATCTAATCAGAATACGTCAAACCTAGTTATATGATAGATTACTATCGAGTGATAGTTACCTATAGATAAGTTCTCAAAAAAGCTTTATTACTTATTGGACACATAACTTTATAGGACCGATAGTTATTCTATCAATAACGAAATGTACCAGAAACAGGCCACAAGTGCAGTATACAGTAAGCATCATAAGTCTTACCCCCCTATCTAACCCGTTACTGGAATCTTATTAGGAAAATCACCGAGACACGTCGATTTTTGATTTCTACAATGTACATTTTTGTATGAATAGTTTACCCTTAATTTCATCCCTTACTAGAGGGAAGCAACCCTTTCGAAAAATTTAAATGACATGAAGTGGTGAGTGATAGCTCATTTGAAAGGGGGTTTTATTCTCTATTCAACCGTGCAAAATATTTTTAAATTTGCTTCATTAATTCTCGACTAATTATTGTTTCAGAATAACGGAAATTAACGTAGCGCACTCATCCTTAGGATTAAAATTCGGCCCTGCATGATATCGGTTTTGGTTCAGACGTGAAGTAAGACTTTTTGCCATTAGATAAGGTAACTGTTAGTTTAGTTGATTTCCTATTTGTGATGTTTTGTTATTTTTAAATATTAATAAATCAACACGAAATGAAGCAAATTTAAAAAAAAATTGCACGGTTGAATAGAGAATAAGACCCCCTTTCAAATGAGCTATCACTCACCACCCCATGCCATTTAAATTTTTCGAAAGGGTTGCTCCCCTCCAGTAAGGGATAAAATTAAGGGTAAACTATTTATAGAAAAATGTACATTGTAGAAATCAAAAATCGACGTGTCTCGGCGATTTTCTTAACAAGACTCCAATAACGAGTTAGTTAGGGGGTAAGACTTATGATGCTCACTGTATATAACATATATAGAAAGCATAAAGAAGTTATTGCGAACTTTGGTACTCTCTACATTTGGGTGGGGGAGATTTCCAAATTTTAGTTTTAAGCTTCTTTTATGATCATCTAACGATTCATGAATTACAACCGCGCGAAAAAGTTTTTTTTCCAAAAACACACCTTCTATTTTTTATTTTCCTTACTATGAAGCAGCTGTACTTTTTACTATTGAAACGGAATCCACCTATTTAATGATGCAAATCTAAAACTATTACTTACCTCTACCGACGCTAGTAGAGATTCCGCCTTAATAGAAATTTTCACCTTCCTCGGAGTAGTCATATTTTCACTAGACGCGCTACTGTCCCTACTTTTGCCGCTCGTATCTGTTGAAGGAACGTTATTTACCTTGGCGGTACCTATCCTACCCCGTTTGGCAGGAGTCGAAGGACCGCTTGGAACAAAATCACTTTCACTGGAATCGCTCATCTGCCTTTTAATATTCCTTCTATCCGTCTTAGGGAAATCTTCCACATCTTTCGAACTATGAGTTTGTTTTTTAGCGTTTCTTTTGGTGGGTGCATCTTCTGTGATTGTTTCCAAAGCTTCTTCTGCTTTTTTCCCTTTAGACGATATATTTTCGGGTTCGTTACTAGTCGAGAGTTTTCTCGATTTTCTCGGAGCATGTTCTGGTTCGCTACTAACCGAAGCTTTTCTCGTTTTTCTTGTAGCAGGAGGCTTAGTAGACGCTTTCGAATTACCATCACCAGTATCAGAGTCTTTCGTTTCTTCGATTTTCTTTCCTCTAACTGGAACTTTCTTCTCAGGTTCATTGCTGGTCGATGGCTTTCGAGATCTTCTTCCGCGAGGAGCTTTTACAGGCTCTTCAATACTAGAATCACTTGAAATATTAGTTTTATTAGACTTTTTACTAATCGGTGTAGCGATATTCCGTGTTAAATTTTCGGCCACGCCCATAGATCGTCTGTGTGAAGTTATGACAACTTTAATTTCGTTAAGATCGGGATCATTTTTAGGTTTCCTTCTGACTTTAGAACTTTTGGATTCGAGCAAAGCGAAACTTTGATCTACATCGCTTTTGAGTTCTCGACTTCTTTCTGAATCATTCAATGTGTCATCAGACAATTTCGATGATGATTGTCCCTGTTCTTCGTCCTCTCTTATTGCTGTTAAATTATGAATAATCGTATCATCATTAACAGTAATTGAATTAGAAGAAATGCGTTTGGACAGCTTTCGTGAAACTATTTCAATTTCATTTTTTTTAATCAGTTCTTGTTTTTCCGGTAAAGGTTTGTTGATGAAACTCTCAATTTGATGCAATGTCCCTGGTGGAACCTCATTTTTGGACAATTCGTTTACAGCAGGTTTCTTAACAAAAGCTTCAATTTGACTCAGAGTTTCGGGAGCTTCATGTTTTTTATTTATATTCGATTTTCTAACAGATCGTCTTGTAGCTGCCGGCGGTAGAGGCTTTTTAATAAACGCTTCGATCTGGCTTAAAGTTTCAGGATCATCAGCTTTGCTTTTGGTATTATCTGTAATCGTTAAAGGCTCCTTAAATAAACATGTTTTCGTCAAATTATCTTTATTAGAGCTGCCAGCTTCTTCATCTTGATTTGACAGATGGTCTAATTCGCGAAGAATAGGATTACCAGGTCGATTTGAATCTTCGGCGATTTTAAAATGTGTAGTTTGACTACTAAATGGCATTTCTAGCTGGGTATCTGGTAAATTTGAATCAGTATTGACTTCGTTTGGTATTTTATCCACTTGGACAATAGAAACTTCATCTATTTTTTGCGTTTCCAAGTCATAAACGTCTTGATTTTGTATTACAGTATCTGGTTCTTGTGATGTAGCATATACTTTTTGGGTAGCTTGGTTGTAGAGGTCTTCTTGAGTCATGGGTATGTCTATAAGATAATGAATCCGAAGAAATAAATAAAAATCTTGTCAAAAATAAATAATTAATTTGGATATATAAAGGTGGGAACAATATGTTTTTTAGAATGTCTGGAAAAGGACAGGATTATTAGTTTAATGAGATGCTTACCTTTAGTTTTTTGGTCTACATCCTCTTGAATCAACTGAGTAGCCATCATGTAAACGTCATCATCTTGAGTATTAGTTTTCTTAGAACCTTTTTTTAAATTGTTACCGGCTACCACCACCGGTTCTTCCAACATTAATTTTTGAGTTGGTTGCAAGAAAATATCATCAGAGTCTTCATCAATTTTTTCCAACTCAGTATTATTTTTAATTGCTCTCTTTTTGATCGGTTTTCCAGGTTGCAAGAAAACGTCATCATCGGTTCTTTGTGATGTATCATCGTAGTCTACTTTCTGAGTAGGTTGCAAGAAAATATCATCTTCTGGTTGTTCCGATGTTCCAGTAACTATTTTCTGGGTGGGTTGCAAGAAAACGTCATCAACATCAGTATTTTCAGCATCACCAGCTTTATCAACATTGCCTTTGACGCCTTTATTTGTGGTATTGTTCAAAATAGTGGTCAAAGATTCATCAAGAATGCAAGATTTCTTTTTGAAAGTGAATTTTTTAGAAGAACTGCTATTTTCTCCAATTTTTTGGGTGGGCATTAAGTTCATTTTGTCCCCATCAGTTTCGTCAACCGCATCTTTTTTATTTAAATTTTCATCGATTTTAGGCATGTCTTCGATTCTATCATTACCATTATTATTTTCTGTAACTGTTTCCGAATAATCCATAAGTTCTGTCAATCCCAACTTGAAACTTTCTTCTGACGACTGATTTGTAAATTGAGATCTTGCTGGCTCATAGCCTAAGGCTTCTGCAAAAGCATCTTGCGTTGCTGGTATACAATCGCTATCGTTCATCTCGTTTTTATTACCTGCATTATCACAAGTATCATCCTTTGTCACTGTGTTAACATTGAGTTTTTGCAAAATTTCTTCCTCACAATCGGTTTCAGAGTCTGAATTAGAGATTTTAGGTGGTTCGTCAGGTTTACTATTTTGAACATTGTCTTCAATGTCTGTATCAGAGTCGGAATCCTCTGCCAGTGGCTTAGCAGGTCTTTTTTTGACCCCAATTTGTTGAGATTCAATATCGGTATCTGAATCTTGGCTTAACAGTTGTCTAATAGGTTTTTTTCTGAAACCAATTTGTTCCGTGTCATCAACAGAAGTCACAGATTCCTGTGTTGACAGTTGCTTGACGGGTTTTTTTCTAAATCCAATAGTTTCTATGTCATCTATATCATTCTGGATAGGCTTACTCAACATGCCATCTTGTGTATTCTGCATTTCTAGAAAATCAATTGAGTCATTGCTATTGGGGTTTTCAATTATAGTTTCTTCTATGACACCTGTAAGAATGTAATTATTAATATATAAACTGCTGGTTGTAAGAAAATTTATTAAAATTTATGGGTCTGATAAACTTTGATAGTTGTTCAGATCATGTGTAATTTGAAGTTTCCATCATTCAGACAGATTACATTCTCCAGTTCTGTCAAAATGTATCAGGCATATACATTTTAATGAACGTTCTTGCAACTGGCCGAAAAGTTTGTTAACATTTACCTACTGTTAACACGTTAAGCACCATGAGGTATAATGCGCGGGTCGCATCTTATTTGCCACTTTGGGCCTTGCAATATACTCGGGAATTTCAGATTCTATTGTGGCGCTTAACGTGTTAACACACAATTGCACATGATTTATATAAAATATTAACAATTTGCATTCATCGAAGGAATAAATATCATTATTACCTTTGCCGCTAGTTTTAGATTCATTTAAAAAAGATTCGTCGTATTCAGAATTTGGAAACACTTTAGATGTAGAAGGCGTCTGGCTATTGTGAATGACATTTTTCTTCTGGAACGGAGTCAAAATTGTATTCTTTTTTAAACTCAACGTTTCTAAAGATGAACATTTTTCAATATCCACCACTTCCGCTTTATTAATGTCTTCATTTTTTTTGTCAATTCTGTCAATAAGGTCTTGTTTCTCTTGAGTTGTCAGTTCCTGTGTATTGGAATCTGCACTGTTTATTGTCACATTAATTGCTTGAATCAGGTCTTGTGTGTTTAACATTTGAGTCGGCGAAGAAGACTGTGAGCTCGGTTTTTCTTTGTCTTTATTTTCAGAACAACCTACTTCTTGGGTAGGTGCTTCATGAATGTCCTTATTGTAAGATGAATTTTCAGAAATTTGGGAAGGTTCCTTTTGTTTATTTTGGTTTATTGGACTATTATCTGGTTGTATTCGGTCTGTCATGGCAACTACCTGTTAATTAAATATAAAGTTTATTTTACTTAAAAAAAAAAATATGAAAGAATTTAAACTAACTACAAGTAGAAAGACATATTTTCACTCCACTTCTAACAAACCTATACAACTATTTGAGCAATATTAAATAATTATATTGTTATAAGATAAATCAAACTCAAAATCTGATCCCACCCAAGCAGCACACATTAGTATAACTAACGTATTTTATACGTAATACTCGTTTAATTTTGGTATTGGTTGATTCCGTATACGTTTACAGTTTACGATTATTATACATACCGTGTTTTAAACGATATATTATACGTTTTTTATATACATCCTATGGTATATAATTGTAAATTTTTCTACGTTTAAATATAGTTAACAATATACGACTATTTTTAGTTTGCGACGAACTATTTATATACAGTGGGCCTAAATATACGTTTAGGTTTATTTAAATTAAATTCGTATAAATTTACATTATATTACAATATGTTTTCTTCGTTTATAATTCCCGTTTAAATTTCGCCTTGGTTGATTTTTTAAACGTTTACCATCTACCATTTTTAAACTTAACGTTTTTTAACAGATAAATTAAACGCTTTTGTTTGTCGATACTAGTTAATATACCTATATTATTCTACGTTTAAATATAAGTCACCTTAAACGCATAATACCTGTTTACGATGAATTAGTAGACAGAAGTAAATAATATGTATATTTAGGTTTATTTAAATTAAAAGCTTATAGATATATTTATTTACATTACATCCATATTTTTTTAATTATATTACCTGTAATATTTATAACAAATTCCCCATACACATGGAACTATTTTTAGATGGCGGATGGACGATGACGTACTAGTGGTACGGTCTTTTCTCATTTCTACTCATGCGTATGTGTAGTATTATTGTTCAGTGTAGGGAATGGTTTGCGGGAGCAGGTTCATCGGTTCGTTTCATTTATGTACACGTTTTGTTGCATGTTGGTTTGGCGTCCTGGCTTTTACGATATTGATTAAAAGCATAGGTAAGTTTCTATTAATGTTTTAATTTAGCTACTCCTTTAATAATTGTTGCATTTTACAACAACTACTGTCTTATAGGTACGTACAGTGTGTTAAATGATTATAGAAACTTCAAAACATAACCTTACTTTTGTTTCTTTTATTTTTATACGTATTTTTTAGGTTACCTAGTTATTCCAAGCATACTTATTTTCCTTTTTTTTGGTCAGTTGTTTTTTATTTAATAAAATGTCTAAAATAACCCTGTCTCTGCGTCATCTACGTAGAAATCAATTTTTTTTTTATTCCCAATGAAGATAACATTAATAAGGCTTCGGACATTAATATATCATCTGATTCTAATATTTATAATAATTTCCAAGAAAATAATACGAATTTAATTTCGGAGCTTTTAGAAATAAATATTTCACCTGAAATTGAGTTACATTTTCGTTATAGGAATGGAGGTGAACCAAGCGACTTAACCGAACGAACGATTAGGTGTGCCATGCAAGATTAGCTTAAGTTAGCTAAGGCCCGTATAGGACACAACACATCCAAAGTGTTAAGCTAAGATTTTTATTTTCATATATATTTTTTGTTAGTTAAAGAAAAGTTTCGTTTAGTTTGTTATTCAGTATTTTAGTGTTTATTTTTTTATATTTATTTTTTAGTATTTTATTGTTTATTTTTTTTTTAATTAAATATTGTTCTATACATATAACAAGTGATCAAAAAAAATTTATAAATATTTAGGCCAATTACAACCAAAATAGAAATACGAGTAATGCCTATTTCTGGTGTATACACACACCTGCTATTGATACAATCCAAACTATCATTTAAGAAATATTAACATTTTTCCATGGCCTCTTCTAGAAATTTTGTTTTGATCACTTTATTTAATTTGTGTTTGAAATACATTTAAAATAATATCAGGTAGACGCATTTTACACATTAATAAAAATCATACAAATATGTCTAATATAGACGTATAATAAAACAGGATAATTAAAGGTAGATAAAGTAGTAATGTTAGACGTATAAAAAATAAAAAAAACATACGTTTATAGGGCGGACATTTTCACGTATATATTGGGTAGCATATCAACAGTATCCATACGTATATTGTAGTACATAAACAAGTGTAAATTAAAAATTTAAAAAAACCGACTTCAAAAACGTGCAGATGCCATCACCACATCTTAACCAAATTTATATGGGATTACCCCTGAGGTACCCCCTTACTAACAAAAAAAGAATCATATAAATCGGAAAAGGTAGTAAAGCATTATCGCTAAACATACATAAAAAATAAAGAGTTTGAGGATTTTCTCATGGACCCAATTTTTAGATTTTGACCAAATTTATATGGGACCACTCCTGAAGTAGCCCCTTTCTAACAAAAACAGAATTATATAAATCGGACAAGGTGGTAAAGAATTATCGCTAAACATCCATCAAAAATGAAGAGTTTGAGGATTTTCTCATGGACCTAATTATTAGATTTTGACTAAATTTATATGGGACCACCACTAAAGTACCCCCTTTCTAACAAAAAAAAAAGAATCATATAAATCGGACAAAGTGGTAAAGCATTATCGCTAAACATACATCAAAAATGAAGAGATTGAGGATTTTCTCATGGACCCAATTATTAGATTTTGACTAAATTTATATGGGACCACCCCTGATGTACCCCCTTTCTAACAAAAAAAGAATCATTGAAATCGGACACCGTGTTAAAGAATAATCGCTGAACATACATAAAAAAAAAAAATATCGCGACGAATTGATAACCTCCTCCTTTTTTTGAAGTCGGTTAAAAAACGTATTTTATACCAAAGTGAATTCGTATAAATATACTATAACTATAAATCTAATATAGACGTATAGTAAAAACGTTTAATTATAGGTGAATAAATTCTTAGTAATCGACGTTTATAAGGCGGACATTTTCACGAATATATTTGGTAGTACATCAACCGTATTCATACGTATGGTAGTACCTAAAAAAAATACGTAATTTATACCAAAG
Source organism: Psylliodes chrysocephalus (assembly GCA_927349885.1). Taxonomy (NCBI): domain Eukaryota; kingdom Metazoa; phylum Arthropoda; class Insecta; order Coleoptera; family Chrysomelidae; genus Psylliodes; species Psylliodes chrysocephalus. Next base: position 22,461,276 of record OV651820.1, read on the forward strand.
TGTGCTGCCTGGGCACTTATGTTTTTTTTTTCACGTCACATATTTTAATTAATTTCTTAATGTTTTATAAGCCCCACAATACTAATTAAATACCAAGGTTTATTACTGTTAAATATAGCTGATTATTAGCTGAAAATAGTCGTCAGTTATATATAAAAAAAACTTATAAGAGTATATTTGAGAAGTTGAATTCCCTTCTTCAGTTTACTGTTATTAGCTAGATGCATCCGTCATTCTGCAGTAGTGTCTCAATTAACATAATGTCAATATAAGATTATAAATAAATACACCTTCATTTTATTATTTTACATATACATAATAAAAATATAGTAATTTATTGAAAACATTCATAACTCAGAAATAAAAACGATATCAAATTGAAATCTTCAGGAAAAATCAAGCTATATAAGGGGATAAAGTCTATTGATTCTCAAAAAACTGATAAAAAATGGGGGTTAAGGGGATATTTTAAACAGTGAACAGTATAATATAGAATGCCAAGCATTACATGTCTTCACTCTAATTTTAATTGTAAAAGTTTTAGTCTATTATGAGTTTTAAAGAAAAATTACTACATTATAATCAAAAACACAATGTAATGATATACACAAAAAGTAGTGTTAATTAAATTACATGATGTTATCTCTTTTATGTACCAACTCACTAATGTAAGCTTATATTTTTAAACGTAATTATTGTAATTAACCCTTTCGCTACAGGTATAACTATTTTGGCCCACAGTACCTAACGCAAAAAATTCATGAATAATTAATTTATCATTAATTTTATCTGTTCTCGTATGGGAGCTTAAAATGAAAATAATATGTCGTTAGAGTGATTTTTCTGGGAACTATGATGAGAATATTACAAACCTTTTCCACCTCGTATATTCAACAAAGAACTGGGTTGATAACTTAATGTTTTATTTATTTATTTATTTGTATCCAAACAGGCCAATGGCCTTATTACATGGATTAAAGTATCATAATACATAAATAATAATAATAATATTAATAATAAACAGTAGGTAATTACAACTAATATTACAACTTATTCAGTAAAGTAATAATTAATCAAGAGTAATGTAATAATTAAATACAAGTTTTCGGAACATATTAAATGGTAGTGTCCAATCTACATCAATACAAGTGTTAACATTATTTGCTGAGTCAACTATGCCAATTGGTAGTATTGATAACCAAATGATGTTTTATGTTGGACAACCTTATACAATTAGATAGATTGAAATGAAATGTATTAGGTTTTCGTGTAGGGGAAAATATGAAAATAAAAATATGTATAAGTTATACGTATATTTACAAGCAGACATAATAATGTGTCAAATGCATTTGTACTCAAAAATTCTTTATTGCGAGGTAAATTTTGTAACACACTCCTACACAAAGTCCAACTTCACATGCTGGACACCAAGTTGTTACGTATTTTCGTTTTTTGTCACGCCTGTGGGTATGGGAACAAACATGACCAATTCTTTGTCCTTTTCTTCTTGTTGCAGTTGGAGGAACAGTGTCCAAATAATGCCTTTCCATGAAATTTACTGCTGCAAGTCGATCAATATTTTCTTAACTTCTTTTAGTAAGTGTTCCGTGTCTTTCTAAAATTTGTTTCACGATGTTTCGAATAAAAAACTTTTAGTGGTAAAGAATTGTTGCCCGTTCTAACTAAATATAGGTTATAAGAAATGAGAATGGCCAAGTCCATCAAGTAAAAGAATAGTTTCTTGTACCACTTTACAGTTTTTTGAGTACATTCTAAAACCCGACGCCTCTGGGACTGATATTTTTTTATTATTTTCTTTAAATATTTTGTTGCGTTTTTCGAGGAAATATCAATCGCTTTCTATTTTTCACGTCTTTTGTTCGTTGGGTGTAAATTGTTGAAAGGCAAACTCGAACTCAGGGGACGGTCCGCAAGCCGGATATTGTTCGGGCTGTTTTCTGGGAATTGTTACGTGAAAATTGGGTAGGCCCGTTACTCAAACTTTCTCTGTCTAATGCATTGACTAAATGGGAAAATTAAAGTATAAATACGGCGCACAGTGGGGCAGGACACCTTTAAAGTTGGCATTAAATCATTGGCGGTACGAATGGATCAGAAAAGCAAAAAAAAATGTTAACTACAGGTGATTTGGAGTGAAATAAAAGATGTATCAGAAGTTTTTGTTATAAAAATAAACATATATTAGGTATAGTTGCGATTTTCGATAAGATGCAATATTAATCTATGTACGTTAACTAAAAACTAAACAAAAATAAAAATATCAATAAAAACACTGTCAATCATAGTCTTAGTAATCGTCGTCACTTTTAGAATCGTCGGATTCGCTTTCACTGTCACTTTCCCTTTGGTCGACAGAAGGGCATTTTAAAAATTCTAATGCCTGCTTAGGTAAGTGCTGAATTTTCTTCTTCGGCAATGTTCTTTTGCTACTTAGCAGAGGATCAGAACTGAGTAAAAAAAAATTGAAAACATCTTCATTGCATCTCTGCTGCATTTTCTAGAATTATGCTCCCGGTACCTTTTAAAGTCTTTGTTGCATGCTTCTTGTGCTTCCTCTGTTAATTGTCCTATGGGCAACAAGGCAGATGAAATTATTTCGGGACCATGAATAAAATATTTATGGAGTGTAGGCGGCATGCAGTACTATGGATATTTTTCAACAAAATAACGCGCAGTGCTATGGCAAAACATTCTGAAAGTTTCTATTTTAATTTCGTGTCCTGAAGCCACCACTATTAATATTGTATGTATCTTTTCAATTAATGCAACATCAATTTTTGTTATTTTGGCAGATATTTCTGCATTCTCAAAAAAACGTCTAGCCGTATTGCCATCGTTTGAGTTTCCAAATCCTGGCTTGGGTTTGTCCACTATTAGTCCGCACAAATCTTTAAATTCTTTTTGAATTCGTGCCTTGTTTTCGGCTACAACGTTTTTATCGTCACCTCTTGCCTGCCATTTTTTAATTGGCAATTTATATGCAACATGCAACAGACATTCAAAAAATCGAATCCACCCATGTAATATTGACAAGCCGAATTGCAAATTCTCTGTAGTTATTTGCCTGTTAATCATTTCGTCTATGTTATTGAAGCTTTTTGACGTGGCTCCACAAATGTAGCACTTTTGAGTATATGTAGTGCTGGACAAAGCGTTGCAGACCTTGCCATCAATCATGGAAAATATTAAATTATGTTTCACCGTTACTTCTCTCTGCTGAATTGTTGTTGTCGTGTTCTGTAAATGGCTTATTTGTTCATCCACTCTGGTCTTCTCGGCAATTGATACAGCAGTAGATTCCTTTATGAATTGCATCTTCAGGGGTCTGCAGTACCTTGTAGAGCCAGGTCGTGGAATCTGCCAAATAATTTTTGTGCCGCAAACTAGGCGAATAGGCACCAATGAAGAAATGAAGACAGCTGCATCACAAGCTTCGATCCCATGGAAAGCCTGTTTGTAGCTGCTATAACCGGAACTCCCATCAAACCCCCATTTTGTATATAAAAAATGATTGTCCAGTTCTTCGTCTTTCAGTGACTCTACTACACATTGCTGAACCATAAGTAGTCGTTTCACAGTGTGATTAAGTAAAGCTTGCAAATTGACTTCTGCCGAAGTAGAAGTAACAATAATATTTTCTGGATAATAATTTTTCTTTGCTGTTTGGACCTTCTTATACGACGGAAACTTTTCTGGAGCGGTTTGCCAAATTAGGTCATATTGATGACGGGATAATTTGGTATCAACCAACAATGCTAATGCGTCTTCCCCTGACAGCATTTTTGGTTTGTATTCCAGGGACTTTTTATATGCGTCTCTTAATTTTGTAGCACGTTTTGGGCTTGAGGAAATTTCTTGCACAACTTTAGCTGCCTCGTTTTTTCCTGATGCTCTCAAGCTCATCTGGGTGGCATAGGCTAGCACAGAAAGAGGTGTACTTTTTCGCAAATCGCTGGTTTTCTGTCTTTTAGTCCGCTCGGAGCTTAATTCGAATGCAGTTTCTGGGCGGCCACGTCTTGTTTCCAGTCGTGGAAATAAAATTGACGTATCTAGCCATTCAATATTATTTTTCACAAATCTTTCTTCTATTCTGCAAGCCTTTATCCAACGAGACTTAAATTGAGATTTAAAATTGGCGATAATTTGCTTAACATTTTTAAGGCCCTCGTTTGGACATTCCGTCCTTTCTTGAACTTCCTCTTTTAAAAAATTGAATTGATCTTCAATATCAGTATGCCCAGAACTCCTGAGTAAATTATAAAGTTATCTGCGAGTAAAGCTCATATGACTGGAACTCATTCCTGGTAACAAAATAAAAGAAAAATTACTGACACGCACTGAAAGTACAGTCTATGCCAAAAGTTTCAATACACCTAAGGAATAATCATTTTTCGATTATTTTTAATGTATTTTATAGGATTTAAATAAATTTATAACATTAAAACATTTGGCATGTACTGTAATTGTTGGTCAAGTGACCTCCCCAAATCAAACCCTTGTATATAAAAAGAGAGCAAGTATGAGCAGCTAACAAAATCATTTCTACACTCCCCAATAGTTCTTCAGTTCGATAAAAATTAAAATATTGCTTTATCGACTTCAATACCTAAACAATTTTTACTGCAAACATTAAATTTACTCATAAAAATAATGCTTACTTTTGCTTACAGTATTATATAATAAAAAACTATTTTAAGCAACATATTTTCATAGAATTTGTTAAAACATACCTGAAGTTGAAGGCTCCACAACTGAAAAATGCAAGTTTAATATTATCGTGGCGGTAATCGGGGATTAAAACTGGTTATGCACAGTATCACTCGTCCCGACTCAACGCGCAGGTAGGTACGACTGAGGCACTTAAGGATGAAATAGAACTTATAAAGGGGATGCAGGTGCGTGTTTATTATGCCCTGTATTATGTGGATTTCGAAAACCATGTTGTCCTACGTGCAGGTAGATTTTGTTTTTTTTTCAATTTTCGCCAAGTTTACTGTTCTGTTGCCCCACTGTGCGGCGTTCAAAAGTAAGAACGGGGTTAGAATTCTTTCTGCCTTTCTCACGCCCAATTGACAAAAAAAGTGTAAGATTTAGGTATCTTTAAGGTGACTCCCTTCTATATACTCTTCAAGTATATTGATTGGTTTATCTCGTTTAACTAAAAGGTGACAGTTTTTTGTTATATTTGGCAAACGCAGTAAAAGATATCGAGGGAGCAGATAAATTATTTTCTGTATGAAACGACTTCTGTTGCGCTATACACCGTTACCTTTAAGGTGACTTCTTTCGTTATATATTTGTATATCGAGAGGTAGTTATGTGTTACCTATCAGGTGACCAAACAGACGGCCGTTTTAAAAGAACTTAATTTTTTTCTCTCTTCTAAGGGGTTTGTAGGATTGTATTTGCGAGTTAATGGATTCTTTGCGTGACTTGTCTTGGTGAACCGTTGCCTATGGTGACGACGCCGGATAAAGAAATAGCGAGTTATTTAGTACCTCTGATCCAATCGTATAAAACTTGTGGAAAACGACTAAAAGTATTGAGATTGTCGTTCTACTTTTGTCGACGATATCTTTTTCTTTGTTGTGTGGATCCCCGTACGTATATTTTAGCGATAATTGTATCTTCTTTTAGACGCTACGATTATCGGTTTTAATCGCGGAAACGCCGTTCTAGAACGCATTTCGAGATCAGCGTTTTCCACGCACATTCCTACCTAGTGTCTTTTGTATAGTAGTCATGTATACAGCCGGGGGAGAGCAGTTATTGCAGCATGGTTTTATTACAGGTATCATTTTGTAATTAATTATGTGTTTAACAGGGGAACAATTCTTATTTGGGTAAAATTTAGTAAACTGTAATAATTGTTAAGTTATGTGGGTAGTTTTTTCATTTCATTGTCAGGGCATTTCATTTTATTTCGTAGGGCAATAATTAATAATTAGAATTACAGTCATAAAAATCAATTATTGTAAATCTAGCCACAACAACTAATAAACTAAGCCCCTCTGGTTTATGATCATAAGAATCAAGTGTCAAAGTCCTTTATTATTTTAGGGTTTAGGAAACCAATAACCTGCTTTTGAGGCTATAAATTGTCGCCTTTTGCGTTCGTTTAGATGGTAAACCGATGTTTGAATTGTATTATATTTATTTGTCAAGTCCTAATGTTAAGTAAATTACGGTAATAATATTTTCTTTCATTCTGTATGATGCAAAAATGGGTAAAGTCATGTCTTATTTCTAAACGTTGAGAATTTGCTTTTTTTGGGTCCTTTTAAAGATTGAATATGTACAGAGGCGGGTAACGATATAATTTTAGGTATTATGTTTAGGTAAACGGACAAAATAGGCTCATCTGGGCATCACTTTAACACATAGGTTATAGAACTCCGGTATAATTGTTATCCTTTTAGAAAAATGAGGTGAGATTGTGGTGGAACTACAGCTTGTGGTTTCGGAGCTGTCATTTATAGCATTGACTTGTCGGTAATTAGAGCAAAAGAGCATTGCGCCGAAAAAGAGCCTTGAGCCACCCATAGTATGTGCAGAACCTCAATAGTAGGGCCTAAAAATGGTACATTTTCTCACGTCTGTGGACATAAAAGCCTGATAGAGGCTAGGATGGATCTTAAGAAAAGATACCCCAAAAGTGGGCCTAACGGGCATCCCCCTTTATATCAGGTGTTCTGTTGTCATACAAGTTATTGTTATATATGCAGTGCCGAGCACAATCGTAAAATACGGTATTGGGATATCAGTGGAAAGGTGTTAGGCAAGATGAGTTTAAACTCCTCATTTACATAATTATATAATATTAATAATATAATAATACTCTCCCTAATTCACCCCCTTACGAGTGAATTTTAACCCCGAAAGCTAAGCTTGTGCGGGGAAAGGGATGGCTATTATTATTATTTGCCGTGGCGCTCCGGGGCGACTTAAAGATGATTGATGGTGCCATTTGACTTACAGGTGAGGAAAACCCGGAAAACCTCACCCACCATCATCGAGACGGTAATGTATGGAAATTTTTTATAATCTGCATGTCATATCAACAGAAATTGAATTTCTATTAATACGGCACACATCAAATCCTATATCGAACTATGCAATTTAATTAAAAATCCACATGGTCTGGTCTGGGATTCGAACCCCAGCAGTCTCTGATACATAAACTTGCTTATAAATGAATATAAGCGCGTTAGACCGCTACACCACCGACCCGATAATATACATATTCATATCTCACCATACTCTTCGTGATACCGCTGAACTTCACTATATCAGACAATACGTATGCAGGTATTATATTAGCAGTGTGTATGATTGTGAACTATAAAGGGATAACAAATATGCTGTAGTACTGTCATCATACTTTCACCGGTTCATGGAGGCTTAATATACCTTCGGTTAGAAATGAGACATGGAAAAGGCCACACATGTGTTATGTTAAAATAAACAAACATTATTGTCAACTCCCCGCTATAAGAAATAAGTTAAAATAAAACAATTCTTAATCTATTTTTGTGTTTATTTTTTTGACCCTCCATTACAGCTACATTGAACTCGTAAGCGAAATTTTGGGGTCCTACAAAACACTTCGTGGGTATCTACTAGACGTATTTGTAGGCTAAGGTTTGAATATTGGTAAAACTAAGTTAGGATCCGGTTTGTCAGGTTACGATTCAATAAAAAGACAGCTGCAAATCTGCTTTATCCACCAGTCGCATATTTATTGTGTAATCTAACACAATCTGGTTTCATAATTCTCTCTTGCGTTCTGTGATTCACTTTACCACTGTCCATTGGCCTTCCCTCATGAATTGCACATCTCCCTTGTCTTTCCATTTCAAAGCCAGCGTTTGCCTACATTTCTTTAGTATTATTTGGCCACGTGTAAGCCTGGGAAATGTAGGAAAATGTTTTTTATTCTTCTTCACTGTACCACAAAATCCAGTTCTATGTTGGGACAAATATTGTGTTAATGCAGGATTAGTATACCAGTTATCTGTATACAAAATATGTCTTTTTCCTTGGTAGTTTTCCATGAGTCTCTTGACAATAGCTCCTGCCACACCAATTGGGTCGTTTTGTGGTATATCTTGTGCCAAACCAGGATGGACTAATACTTTCAAAATAATTCCTGTCTCACAGTCACAAAGTAGAAATAATTTTAACCCAAAACGATGCGTTTTGGATGGAATATACTGCTTGAAACAAGCGACTCATCAATACATAACTTCTGAAACGGTGAAAAAAAAAAAAAAAAAAAAAAAAACAGAAAATTTATTGTTTTCAAAAATAGCTCGAATTTTCTGTCATTTTCTGGTAGATTCTCATTATTTGCAAAATGTATATAACGTGAGAAAGCAGCAACTCTATCACGAACCATGTATATGCCAAAAAAGTCTGTTCGAAGCATATTTTTTTTGACCAATTTTCAGCAATTGTTATTTTTTTATCTGTGGCATTAGTGAAACTAAAGCAAAAAATGTATACATTCACCCATCGTTTCTTCCTTGATCTTGGAGGCTCTTCATCATTTTGTGTACAAAATTCGTAGTATCTATTCGTTTCAGTCACAATTAGATTCATAATGTCTAAGTCAAAGTATTTTATAAAATAGTCATATTCTGTAGCATTATTTGCTAATGTAAATAATTCTGTTACACCTGCATCTACATCATCAAAGTTATAAACTTTAGCATGCAAATGTTCCCTATTTTTCCATATCCAGTTTGGTTCACCTTCTTCTCTAGATCTTTCATCTTCAGTATCATATTCTGTTTCACTACTTTCTTCTTTGTCATTGCTAGAATCACTACTGGAAATTGTTCCCTCCTCTTCAGTGCTATTATCAGAATGATATCTTTTAAATGTGTGTTGTACAGATGAGTGTTCAGATGCTATGGAAGGTACATCCATTATAATCCTAACAAGCTGTATGAAAATATTTATCAAACAACCTAACAATACTCGCTTGGCAAAAGTAAAACCAAATCGAGCAACATAAACTTCAATTGCATTTATTTATCAGAACATAAGTAGGCTTTATTTTTGTTTCTCAAACTACCTAAAGGAGACGGGCGAGCGCAATTTGCACTATAATAGTAGGGGATCCTTATACAGTCGTTTCTTAAAAGAAATATGTATTATTTCTTGTTATAGATAAATGCCTGTAGGCCGTTTAGCTATAAAAAGTATTGATGAGTGCTGTAATACAATATACTATTAGAAAGTTGTCAATAAGCACCTCCCAGACATTCAAGTAATTAACAAAATATAAATCGTCTATTGACGACCACCAGAATACAATGCAACTTATGTAAGTCGCCCACTGACGATTTCCATAGTGAAAGGTTTAAATTACAGATCATGCAGAATATTGACCAACTCTACAGAAATTCATTATACTGTATCTTACATTATTACATATACATTTAGAGATCATTTGTGAATTAGGCTGTATATCTGATAAAAATACTGAAAAATACCATTATATACAAAATCTAAATCCAATTAAAAAATAATAAACAATTTTTCATGGTTTTATAAAATATGCCCTTTACCAATATAATATATAAATATTTCGCCATCAACAAGGATTCAGGTTCTCATCTGAATATTGTATAAATTGTTCCACGAGAGGGCTGACTTGCCAATACAAATATGGAATAACATTAAGTGATGCACTAATATATTTTGAAAATACTGGCAATGGTTTTCACTCAATTAACAAGTTCTGTGATATGTAAAATAACATGTTTAACAACAATTTAGATTGACAACAACTAATATGAAATATCTCAAAAAGTAGAGAAAAAAGAATTGGCAGGAAAAAAAAATTAAAATTGAATTAAGTAAATGTAAATTTCTTTACACCATTGAATAGAAAATTAAAAGTCTTTAAAATCAACAATCACTATTGCAATTTAAAATTATCTTGATAATCTTATAATATTTAGTACCTCTGTACTGCCGTGCTAAGGAATAAGGTTGTATCTGCAGTTTTTTTTTTTTTTTTTTTTCTAAGAAAAACGTATTTTTATGAATAATATAGTTTTTTCGGTAAAACTTCAGTTAGCGCCATGTGTGTACCTATAACATAACGAAAATAGTTGAGAATTCTTTTTTTTTAACAAGTTTCCAGTATTATTTTCAAGGTCACACATCTAGGAAAATGCAGATATGACATTTCTCTTTAGTTTTATTTATTATTATGCTAATAAAAATCGTCATAACTGTCAAAGTAATATATTAAACTCTCAAAATATAATGCACATTAAACATAGTCAGGTAATAACCTGGGTAATAATAAACTACACTTAAAATTTAGTTATTCACTTAATTCTGTCGTATCTGGTAGTAAATTTGTAACATAGGACAATGCTTCACATCAGTCACAACTTTTTGAGTTATGACAATAAAAGAATTGGTCATATCTGTCATATACGATAATTTTTCTTATTATATGCTACATGCGACATATTTCATTGGGACCAGTGGCAATTTTGCAAATAAGACTTATTTTATTAGCTCATATGAACAGCTAATTTTCATCTTACGACATTTATTTCTAGTACGATAGGTGTAGAATGATGCAGAAATACTTAAACTATAAAAAGTAATTTTTGACGAAAGTGTCAGATATGACCTTTTTGCTTAGGAGGGCAGTGTAACTGTAAAGATATACCTAAGAACAATTATATTTTATAATGGTACAAATGTAAAGCACAGCAAAGTATTGTAATGTAAGTGGACTTGCCCTGTAACTTACCTGAGTAGCAGCATCATGAATGTCATCCACTCTTTCTTCTACCACCACACAACTCTCAAATTGACTTTGTGTATTATCCACAATCTGAGTGTCAGCTAGATGAAGCGGATTCTCCACAATCTGTGTGGCTTCTTCATGAATATTTAATA